>JXTB01000042.1:564680-597647 GCA_002914805.1 Parasponia andersonii
TGCATGAAAAGACGTGCATTATTAATGCTCTTTCTCTCTCTTATTTTTTATAATAAAAAAATATGCATGCTAAATTTTCATTGGCCAAATTGATACCCACCCATAGGTAAAAAAAAAAAATACCTACTAGATTATATATATATATATATATATATATATATATATAACATTCAGATTAGACCTTCAAACAAAAAAATAATAATAATTAGATACAGATAAGTAAATATTATATATGTATATTAATTTATATAGGTTGCAGGCGGTCGGTGTGGTTTCTATTAGAAGTATGATTCACGGATATTTCGACCAGTCGTGACTAGCCTGAGCTACTAAGCAAATATTAATTTGGCAAACAAATTCGATAACGATAATATTCTTTAGTTACTTCCTTTTGTTTTCTGTTAATCTGTTCCTTTCCCTTGGTTAGGTTCGTGTTTTTGTACACAATTAATAATTTAATTAGTATGACTAATGTTATTCTCTCTAGAGATCACACAGGGGTCAGGATTCGGGAATATCCTAATATAAACATAACTCCAAACAAGTCTCAAAGAACAACCGGCTACACTAGTTTGAATAGTTTAAACTTGAACTCCTCATAAAGCAAGAAATAAGTGTCTATAGATTATTATATATAAGGAGACGACACAACCTTTGAAGAATATTTTATATTTGTCTTTATCATCTCTCAGTCATTCTATCATCTAGTTTGGGAGTAGTGATCATAAACTTCACTTCATATAATACGCAGGGCCGACTCCAGCCTTTTTTGGGCCTTAGGCAAAATCTTTAAAAAGGGTATTTTTCTAAAAAATATTCTAGAAAACTTTGAGAATTTTTTGAGATCTCCTTCTGGTGATTGAACTAAATTTTCTATTATTCTCTTTTCTTTTCTTTTTTTTTTTCCTGAAATCTTTTTCATGCCAATGCATATTTTCTATTAGACATAATCCTTCCTAATTGACTTATGTATAAAAGCCAAATAAATGAAGGCAAGTATGAAACACAAAAATAACAAAAAATAGTATAACTAATGTAAAATTCAAAAAATAATAATCAGGAAATTAACAACAACAACAACAAAAGAGTATTAAAGATATAACTTGGAGATCTTGAAACTCTTTCCATAATTTAATCTTTTTTTTTCCCTCTATTTATTGCTTGTAAAAACTTATCATAAGCATTTTTTTGAGATTCAATTAGTTTTTCTACTCCTCTTTTTTTTTCTTTAGTTTCTCATAACTAGATCCATATTTTTTAATTATTATTGATAATTAAACTATGTAGAAGATAAACAACCTAATAACAAAAATAATATCTTATAAAGAACAACCACAATGAAAACTGAAAAATATAAATACTAATTTAAATTTCACAAATATAATTAACAACACATTTACTAATTTCAATTTTACGAATCACTAATAAAATAAACAACAATAATTGAAGATTGAACCTGGAATTGGAAGTAAAATGATTTTGACAAAATCCAAGAATGAGATCGATGAGTAATAAGGCGAGTTTGAATTAAGGGCTAGTTAGCTAAAGCCTAAACATAACTAAGGCCTTGATGCCACACTCATCCTTGTTTTTGGTAAGTGTTGTATGGGTCTATATCTTGAAGACATACCTCCTTTTTTTCCATTTTTTTAGATTGGCAATTTTTTCTTTTAAAGTTAGACACATATGGGACATGACCAACAAAATTGTTGTGGGTGGATGAAGTGTTGTAGGTGTGTAGCCTTCAAAAAATAAAATGGTGAGTGTTGTATGAGTTGGCTCAATTTAGATGACTTTTTTTTTTAAAAAAAAGAAGGAAATAGTTTAGGTCTTTCACTATTCAAAATTAGGCCGTTTTATGTGTATTTTTCTACCAGTGGGACTTGAGTCTTGTGAGGTCCTAGCAATAGCCTTAGTTTCCTAGCCTTGAAGTCGGCCCTAGTTAATACACTTCTTTAAAAAAAAAAATCATATTTCTACGCCAAACTAAGTTGCACAATGATAAATATGCTCATTTATAGAGATGTCAAACGTGTCGTGCCATATCAGCACAGTCAATTTAAGTACAAATATACTTTCATATCATGCATACTTTTTAGTCGTACCGTATTATCACGACCTATAGTATAAAATTATTGGCTCGACATTGCAATTGGCCTATGCTCTAACGTGCCATACTATGTCATGCTTTTGTGTCATACAACCCACATGCCTGAATGCATTAGTCTTTTTGGGCCAAAATAGGTCTATTTAATTAATAAAGTTTATTAGTTTTAGTGTCCCTTTTATCATTTTTTTTTCCAAATAATTCGAATTTATACATAAAAAAAAGAAAGTTAAATTTAATGTAAAATTTTATTTTAATTTAACTAGGTTTGCATTATACCTACCTAATCGTAAATTTGTAATTATTTGAAAATTCTTCTTTTTTCTTTTGATTGAAAATCTGTCAAGGTGAAGAAGTTTTAATAGAGAGTAGAAATATCGCAACTAGGTTGGTATCAAACTATCTCAATAATCTCTTGCTTAATGATCCTTGAAAAATAATTATTATTAATAAGAAAAATAGAAGAAAAGAAAATAGTAGTTTAGATCTTACAATACGAAAGTAAAAGTAACTAGAAAAGACCTAAAATATGAAATCATACAAGTCTCGTTAAAACCCAACTAGACAAAACCCAATGCGAAAAAATTTCTAGCGAGGAAAAAGAGTATTCATTATTTAAGAAAGAAATCATAAACAAAAATGATAAAAACATTTAGAAGGAAAATCTCTTACAACATAAGAAAGAATAAATTCTTATTTATTTTCCTTGTTGTTGTTTAATTCTAAGTTTGGAAAATCTTCTTCCCATATTATGTGGTATATTCTTTGGATTCTTTTTTTCTATTTTTTTTTTGTTCTAGATATATCATACTTCCAATCTTTAATGATCTACTTAATAATTCCACTTGAGTTGCAAAGGAAAATAGAAAAAAATTTAAAAAAACTCAAAGGAAAATAGAAAAAAATTTAAAAAGACATGTATATAGGAAAAACTAAATGGTAATAAAATATATGTTTAATGTGATACTATTTCGTGCCTATCATGTCGTGCTATACTTAGCTCATCATATATACCTAATTCATTGACCTAGTACAACCCACATGATCGTACCATGTCTGGCATGACCCACAATTTAATGTGGCATTTCATGCTTTTACCATTTTGTGTCACTGTGCTAATGGGACGACCTGACTCTCTTAACAACTTTACTCAATTATTAGTTTTGCCTCTCTATATAAATAGGAGATTTATATAGGAGAGCTAGTACAATAGGTATATTTTTTAATCTAATAGTTATAATTAATTGTATTCGAACAAGTTTCAATATGAATTAAATGATAGCATATTCGTAACCATTAGATTGAACTCTAACGATCAAAATTGATTTACTTGTAAATAAAAAATACTTATTATATTAGATCCATATATATATATATATATATATATATATATATATATATATATATATATATATGGACACACATATTGAAAAGTATAAGTTTAAATTAGTCTTTTCCTGATAAAAAAAGACGACAACATTATTAGCTAGTAAGTTAGTAACTAGCATGATGACTAATATTAACTTAAGACATAGTGAGGAAAATTCTAAATCGGATATTAAATCTTTTCCCATTGGGAGAACAAATTAGTGCAATTTAATTAGTTGAAATATGGAAAAGTCAAAGAATGCAGCTGATGTCGTGTTCCTTAATAACGTCTGAAGTCACATTCATATATGTGGCATCAATTGCGGTGCTGCCCGTATAAAAAAGAAAAAGAAAAAGAAAAAAGAAAAAGAGAGAATAATAGAGGAGACTCAACTATAAATATCATTATCCTTCAAACTATTCATCATCCATTCTAAAATCTTCTTTCTTTTTAAGAAAGAATTTAAATTTAGAAATTTCTCTTAGTGTTCTACTTGTTTTCTTCTAAATTATTTAGAGAGAGAGAGAGAGAGTTTTCTTCTATTTCAAGCGAGAGGGATTCATTTATTCTCTTATTGTATTTAGAAAGAAGTGAGTTATAATCTCCTTTTTATAATGAAATTCTTCATAGTCTTGTTTATGGACGTAGCCTAAATTGGGTGAATTACGTTAAATCTTTTGTGTGCTTTATCTTTTTCATTTTACCCAAATTTTCTCAACTCATATTTTAGCTATGTGTTGCTACTTTTGTAAAATCGATCTCTTAACAGTAGTATTAAAGCCATTAGTTAGAGCATTGTTCACATTTACAATACTAGACATATATATAGTATTATTCACATATATGGTACTATTCATATATATAGTATTGTTTATATATATGATACTATTCATGTATAAGTATTATTTACATACAATGAAACGGTGGTAACTGAATAAATCATGGTGAACAAAAATAATAGTGAAATTCGATATTGAGAAGTTCAATGGGAACAATTTCTCTATGTAGAAAATGAAGATAAATGCAATTTTGAGAAAAAATAATTGCCTAGCAGTAATTAGAGAAAAGCCTGCTGATATTACTGATGATAAAAAGTGGGACAAAATAGATGGCAATGCTATTATTAATTTACATCTGGCGCTAGTAAATGGAATTCTATTGAGCATTGAAGAGAAGAAATCAGCTAAGGAGATATGAGATACACTGACAAAGCTGTGTCACGCCAAGTCACTACAAAACAAAATTTTCTTGAAAAGAAGGCTTTACATATTTCAGATGGCAGAATTAACAATGGTAACCAACTACATCAACACCCTCAATACTCTATATTTATAGCTCACAATAATGGAGTATAAAATAAAGGATAATGAACGTGCATAAATCTTACTTCAAAGTCCACTTGATTCGTATAATCAACTCATCATAAATGTGACCAGTAATGTTACAATTCTAGTTTTTAACAATCTTACAGCTGTTATTCTTGAAGAAGAAAATCGGCGTAAGAAGAATGAAGATATATTTACAAGTTCACAGCAGGTAAATACTTTGACAATGAGAGAGAGATCAACAAAACATGGCTCTAGTGGGAATCAGAGTTATGGTAGATTAAAGTCAAGAAATAAGAAGAATAACAAATATTATCACTATGGCAAGAAAGGGCACGTCAAAAAAAGTGTTAGCAGTTCAAGAAGAATAGAGATTTTAGAGAGAAGGATCCCGAGTCATCAAATACTCAGGAAAATGTTGCAAGTACTTCTAATAATGGAGAAATCCCATACAATGAAGCAATAATAATTTCTAACAATAGAAGGCAACACACTGATGTTTGGTTAGTGGACTTAGGAGCAACATGGCACATGATTTCTCACAGAGAGAAGTTTCACACATATGAATATGTCTCTGGAGGATCTGTATTAATAGGTAATGATCATGCCTTAAAGATCACTAGTATTGGTACCATCAAGATGAAAATATATGATGATACTGTTCATACTATTCAAGAGGTGCGATATGTGAAGGGCTTGAAAAAAAAATTTATTGTCTTTGGGACAATTAGATAATCTTGGTTGCAAAAATTGTGTCAAGAATATGATTATAAAGATCATGAAAGGCACACTTGTAGTAATGAAGGCAGAGAAGTTGCAGTGAATTTATACTTACTTAAAGGAGATACACTGATAGAAATAGAGCCATCAGTTACTTCAACAAATTCTAGAGGACAATCAATGATGTTGTGGCATTGTATGCTTAACCATATATCGAAATAAGGCTTGAAGATTCTCTCTAAATGAAGGTTACTTTCTCGTCTCACAAAGATATCTTACACTTTTATGAGTATTGTATCACAAGCAAGCAACATAGATTAAAGTTTAGAATATCCAATTCTAGAAGTAAAAAAGTTATAGACTTAGTTCACTATGATGTTGGGCAAGAACTAGTGATATATCTAAGAGAGACTAGATACTTTGTATCTTTTATTGAAAATTACTCTAGAAGATGCTAGGTGTATCCTACCAAGAGGAAGGCAGATGTGTTTTTAGTCTTCAAAATATTCAAAGCATGGGTAGAGCTTGAATTTGGAGAGAAGATCAAGTGTTTGAAGATGGACAATGAAGGAGAATATACAAGCGATGAATTTGATAACTTTTGTCAATAAAAAGGTATCAAAAGGCAGTTTACAGTGACGTACACTCCTCAACAAAATAGAGTAGTAGAACGGATAAACAAAACTTTGTTAGAAATGACAAGAGTAATATTAAGAGCTACAGATCTACTCAAGAAATTATGAGCAGAAGTAGTCAAAATCGCATTTTATGTAATCAATCGGTCTCCATCAATAGCAAATGATCTGAAGACACTAATAGAGATGTAGAATTGTAAGCCAGTTTATTATTCTCACTTACATACATTTTGAAGTCCTATGTATGTGATGTACAATACCCAAGAAATCACAAAATTTGATTCAAAGTCTAGAAAATATTTATTATTAGGATATGCTGATAGAGTTAAAGGGTATGGGTATTGCTTATGGGATTCCACTGCCCCTAAAGTTATCATAAGTAGAGATATGATATTTGCAGAAAACAAACTACAAAAGAATAAAGATGATAACAATCCAGAAACTATTAGAGTTCAAGTAGAAAAAAATGTAGAAGATTTAGATTCTTCTCAAGCAGCACTAAAGCACGAAGTAGAAGAACCAATCGAGGAAGAGACTTCTGAAATCCTTCAGCTAACTTATGAGAGAAGACCGTCGGCGTGGCACTCAGATTATGTCACTGAGAGCAACATTACATACTACCTTCCAACAGAGGACAGAGACCCAACAAATTTCTATAAGGCTACCAAAAGCCCAGATTTATCCCTGTGGATAATAGTAATGCAAGAAAAAATTGAATCCCTTCACATAAATAAGATATGGGATCTTGTTTCACTTCCATAAGGAAGGAAGACCATTAGAAATAAATAGGTCTACAAGACTAAGCGTGACAGTAATGATAAGGTAGAGCGGTATTGTGTGAGATTGGTAGTCAAGAAATATGCTTAGAAAGAAGGTATTGACTTTAACGAGATATTTTCACTTGTAATTCGACATTCGACTTACAACAGTTAGAGTAGTTTTAGCGATATGTGTTATTTCTGACCTACATCTAGAGTAGCTAGATGTGAAAACTGCTTTTCTTTGTGGAGAACTTAAAGAAGAAATTCATATACTCCAACTAAAAGGTTTTGTTGAAATAGGCAAGGAGAAATTACTTTGTAGGTTGAACAAATCTCTATACGGTCTCAAACAGGTGTCGAAGTATTGATATAAGAGATTTGATTCTTTCATCATAAGTCTTGAGTACAACAAACTTAGTTCAAACCACTGTACATACTTCAAGAGGTATTATGAAGATAATGATTTTATAATCTTATTATTATACATAGATGACATGTTAGTAGTGGGACCTAACAAAGGTAGAGTTCAAGAATTGAAGGCATAGTTAGCTAGGAAATTTAATATGAAGGACTTGGGACCAACAAACAATATTCTAGGGATACAAATTCACCAAGACAGAAGTAATAGGAAGATTTGGCTTTCTCAGAAGAATTATTTTTAAAAAATCTTGTGACGCTTCAATATATAAGATTATAAGTCAATTTCTACCACACTTCCTATTAACTTCAAGTTATCTTCCGAGATGTATCTTAGCAATAAAGTAGAGAGGATGAAGATGTCTCGAGTACCATATGCATCAGCAATGGAAAGCCTAATATTCACTATGATATGTATAAGACCAGATGTTGCACAGGTAGTGGGAGTGGTTAGTCGATACATGACGAATCCTAGTGAGGAACATTAGAATACTATGAAGAGGATTATGAGGTACATCAAAAGAATCTTAAATGCTATATTATGCTATAAAAGATCAGAATTTACTATCAGAGGATATATTAATTAAGATTTTATAGATGATCTTGAGAAACGAAAATCTACTGCAGACTATATGTTCACTTTTACAGATGGAGCTGTAAGCTGGGTTTTGAAGTTGCAAATTATTGTGGTTTATCTATAACTGAAGTAGAATACATAGCAGCTACATAAGCTTGCAAAGATACTATTCAGGTTCAAAGGTTATTAGAGGAGCTCGGGCATAAACAATAAAAGATTCCTCTATTTTGTGATAGTCAGAGTACCTTACACATTGCAAGAAATCTTAATCTTTCATTCAAAGACAAAGTACATAGGTCTTTCATTATCACTTTGTTCGAGAAGTAATAGAAGATAAAAGTGTGAACATAAAGAAGATTCATATCAAAGAGAACTTAGCATATGTTTTAACCAAACCAATCAGTACTTATAAGTTCTAATAGTGTAAATCCTCATATAGCCTAAAAAATACTTAAAACAAGCGAAGAAATTTTTTTTTTATCAAGTGTAAGGACTTGATTAATATCAATTCTTCAAGTGAAAGAATATTGAAAAGTCAAAGAATGCGGCTAATGCCACATTTCTCAATTACAGCTGAAGCCGTATTCATATATGCTGCACTGACTATGGTGCCGCCCATGTGTATAAAAAAAAAGAGGAAAATAGGGGAATAGGAGAGAGGCTCAACTATAAATACTCCTCTCCTCCAAACCATTCATCATCCCATTTTAAAATTTTCTTTCTCTCTAAATGAGAATTCAAGTTTAGAAATTCCTTTTAGTATCTCATTTGTTTTCTTCTAAATTATTTAAAAAGAGTATTTTTCTCCTATTTCAAGAGAGAAAAGTTCATTTATTCTCTCCTTGTATTTAGATAGATATGAGCCATAATCTCCTTTTCATAATGAAATTCTTCATAATTTTGTCTATAGACGTAACCTAAATTGGGTGAACCACGTTAAATCTTATATGCGTCTCATCTTTTTTATTTTATTCAAATTTTCTCAACTTGTATTTTAGCTTTGTGTTGTCACTTCCGCAAAGTCGATCTCCTAACATGAAAATCATTCACTATCTCACTTGAAAAAACTTCTAGCTAATGTATCACATACCATATTGATTGATTGATTGATTATTATTATTATTATTTTCTTTTTTGAAAAAGTGCATTTATCTTTTTATAGATATACCTCCAATTTCTTTTGAGTAATTGGGCAAAATGCAAAATGATTTTAATATACTTTTGGAAAATTTTAATTTGTAAAATGACTTTTTTATTTTAAAGAAAAAGTTAAAAATAAGTGTAATAAAAATTATTTATATAAGGATTAGCATTGCTGATTTTTTCAAAAAAAAAAAAGTTAGAGAGAGAAAGATTGTGCTCTTCTAACAAGCTAGTAAAAGTAGCTCATAGAATGAACCGACCTTGGATTCCTCATTGAGTTCCCTTGTACTTTTTTGAATAGCAACCTATCCACCCAAAGGTCAAATTAAAATGATGAATTTGTTTCAAATTTCTTAAGTTGTGCTTTAAGTTGAAGACAAAAAGTGGAAGTACACAAAGAAGACAAAGTTTTGAAAATTAGAAGACAAAGTTTTCTTTTATATTTTAATATGTTTATTGGAAGTGTATAGGTATTTCACTTAAAAGTAAATTTTGGTACAAAATAAATGAGTTTAAATGTTAAAAGAGATTGAAATAGTTACAAGTTGAAGATTGAAGATGACCTGCAATTTAGTAACCACCTATAGTTGAAAACGACTAAGTAATCACTCAGGTTAATGCTTGAGCGACTTCTAGTAACCATGATGGTCACTCAGGCATAAAAAGATTTCATCATTTCATCATAGTCATAGATCCGTCTACATTTTTGTGGAATACAATAATTAATAGAAGAATGTGGACAACGACATTTGGGAATAGTTTGGAAGTGGTTTGACAAAAGACTTTATGGCTGATAAGATTTGATGAATGAAGTTTATAGTAAAGCACATATTGACTAAATTATGTATGGAATTAAAAAAAAAACACATAAGGTCATTGGTAACATGCAAATAAGATTGTGCCAAATCTGATTTGAGAACATTTAGATGTCAAGAATTTTATGCTTTTATATAAAGAAAATAATCGTACTATTACTCTACATGCCATCTCAAAGATAATTGAGATTAAAAAAAAAGCCACTATTTGTTAGTGATGATGATGAGTTTGATAACAATACAGAGCTGGAACTTACTATTGATTGGAATATGCAACTATAAAATCACATACTCTTGTACAAGTACACACGATTACAAGTAATATAGATATGGAAATAGAGTGTCAAACCCACGAAGATTGATTTCTAATTTAATGCTAAGTATCAAAATTATCTCAACTCTAACTTTATCCAAACAATCGAAATATTGATTTTAAAGAAATAAAACAAAGCAACTAAATAAGCATAAATGAAAATGAGTAATAAGAAAAATATCTAGATTTATTAATTCTCCAACCATAGTTTAAATTCACAATATCCTAATTTCCCTCTTACATTTATTAATCCACTAGAGTTGTCAACCAAGAATTCAGATATATTCATAAATTCCTTTCTAAGACATAAGTAAAAACATCTAGACAAACTAATATGTTACTCCTAACATAAATTGACTAGATTTATTATATTTTATAATTCTTAAAGAAGTTGTACAAGTCACACAGATATATTCCTATCTTATGCAAACTTACCCCAAATTAGGTAATCTTATGTTGTTCTACCTAAATCTAAATTTCTAATCACTTTTCCAAGCTCATAGAAATTTCACTCAACAATCTATTTAATGATCAGTTAAATAGAAACAATAAGTACAAGGTAAAACAAATAATTCAACAATAAATTTAATTAATAAAAGTGGAGAGAAATAAATAAACACAAAATACTAAGTTTGTTCACGTAGTAAAACTAGACAAAGAGGAATTTAGTTCATAATATAAATTGAGAACAATAACATTAAAATAACAAGGAAATCAATTGAAACAACTTAAAATAAACAATAACATAGCAAAATTTAAGACATAATAGCTCTAAATAACTCTAATTTTGTGGAGTTAATACTTACGAGTGAGATTTCCATGATAACTATTTGGGTGATATATCGTAGGTCAAGTTCCAAATAATGCAAGATATGCTTCAGATGATATTTTTGAACAATATGAACATCTTTTTGACCAATATGAACATCTGTTGCAGATATGTATGATTAGCACGGACAATAATAAAAGGATAAATGGTTCCAATATGATCTACACAAGGGAGATGACAAAGTTATCGAGGGAAGGCATAAAGTACGCGAGGGAGGTGACAATGTATATAACAAAGGGCACATTATCTCCTAACGAGATGCTATCGTGTTAGAAGAAGATGTTACCAAATTCAACTCACGAGTAAGTCTTAGAAGTAGGAGATAGAATGTATCCAATTTAAAAGTGGGTTAGCACTTTGTGAGTAAGGCCGAGTTGAATAGTGAGTTGAGTCTTGTTGCTATTGATGTGAAATTTGAAAATAAAGATAAAGAAATCAACCAAACCGATAAACGAAGTTCGGTTTGTTAATGAAGATTACTTATGGCGAGGCATGGTTTTGGGATGTTGATGGTGGAGCATCTACAATTGTCTTTGGAAGCAGTGTTATTAGGGGTATATTTTCATCACAAATTGCTGCATTAGAGTTGATTTTGATTTTAGCTGATTTGAGAAAGGTGTGAAGAATTGATTTTTTTTTTTTGGTTAGGATCCCTTATTTTGTTACTGAGATGACAGAGAGAAACTGTTAGAGAAATTGGAGGAGTATTCTCAAAAAATTGGAGAAGTTACCATTTCCATTGTTGTAGAATCCACAACAGAGAATCCTCATCCTCGGAGGTTGAAACGGCTTCCGCCTCTGCCATTTCTCCCTCAACCACATTCACCAAGAAAAGCTTGAGGCAAGTTAACAGGGGCACATTGTTTCCTCTTCTTGTTATGACATAAATAATTGTTCGTGACTCTGAAAAAATAAGATGAACTGATTCAATAATGGGTATGGTCGCTTTGACAATATAGACACTTAAAATTCCTTATATGATGTTCCAAGCCTCGAGCTAGAGCAAAAACTTTGTCTATATTAGACAGAGGTTGCTTGATAATAGCAAGACTATCCCACATATTTTTGAACTTCCTTATGTAATCATCCAGCTTCATAAAACCCCTTTTAAGTTTCAGCAAGCTATTATGTAGGAACTCTTCTTTTTCCTCTATAATTAGTAACAAGTGTTCGACAATGTCATTCCAAACTTGAGTGGATGTATCGACACCAACGACAATACTCATGACTTCTTTTTGTTATCATCCTAAGTAATTATGAAGTGAGAAGCCCGTTATTGTTTAACAAGAGAGTTAATATGGGTTTGACACAGTCTTTCCGGCATCTTTCATGATAGAGACAGCTGGAATACTGGATTTTTGAAGGTGGAATTCAAGTCCAAGGCCCCTTATCAAGGGAAGTATTTGTCCATGCAAACGTGAAAGTTGTTTTCAGAGAGTCTGTGTTAATACTAGACTGCTACATTGATGGAAGGTGACGTAGTTAGAAGCTAGATAAGGCCAAGTCCATGGCAAGGGAGGAGAGGAGAACCTCCAAAACTCAGAGCAATGCCTATTCTGTATATTCTACCCTGTCCTCCCCGAAGAGAGTGTTCTTCTGTATTGTTGAGTTGAATAAGGACTTAACTACGAGGTTAGTACAGTTGGTTTAAGATTTGAAGGATGTATGTGTAAATTTAAGGATTAGATTCAAATTTTGATAAATATATATTATTTTTTTTTAAATTTATAATAAATAGTAATCATTAATTAAATCATACTTATTAAAAAAAAAAAAAAAGACGACTTAACCACACAAGGTCCAAATCAATCAATTAAGGCCCAAGGTCCCCAATAGAAACGTAACCCACATTAGCCTACATCAAAAGGATTGGATGGTGAGTTTTGGTTCGTCAATATTTCGGAAAATTCTCACTCTAATAATACCATAAAGAAGTTGATAATCAAAAGAAGAAAATATATCGGATAATGGACGCGATTTTCGTTGATTACAAGAAGTTGATTTATAGAAATAACTACAGCTAGTTGATAATATTTTCAAAATACAAAATATTTGAATTCTAGGAGATAAATCTAAATTGGTTAAAACCCCAAGATAAGGCTTGAGTCATTAGCTGATTGTTTTCCAAAATTTGATCTGAGAAGAACGTGAGAGAGGAGTTCGGAGGTGGAAAAAATAACGAAAAAACAGCAGAAATCCTTGGCGGTACTATATGGGCTGAAAACTTTGCTGAAGGACTTTGGGCCAAAACTTGAAGATGGGTTTTATCAACTTCAATGAGATTTCGAGGGAATTTCGATGAACTTCAGTAACGACCTAATTCCTATTTATTCGTTGACCGTAGTTGAAAATTCAATGAGTTTCGCGACCTTCTTCGTTTGTTTCAACGATATTTCAATGATACTCTTGGCATTTTTACTCGATGTCGACCATCAAAATCTTCGTTGAATCTTGTCATCGATATTTCGTCATATTTTTTATAGTATTTTTATCCATTGTTAAATGTCCAATTTTGAACTTGTTTTTTATTCACTTTCGATGACCTTCTACTAAAGGGTTTTGATGGTCTTCGACAATATTTTGATAATTTTTTGAAAATTATATATTAAAATAATTTAATAATAATTAAAATACAAAAAACTTAATTCAGTTAAAAATAACTTAACTAATAAAATAAATAACATTAAATAAAAAAATTAAATCTAAAAATACATAAAAATTAATAATTTAAAAGTTGAACTAAAACTAAATAAATCAAGGATAACATAGACTTAAACTTCAATAATCTTGATGCATAACATAGTTCATTACATTAACTCAAATAAATTTCATATAGTATTCAGCTTGCAAAATTTCTAGCTGAGGATGCACGCATCATATATCTAAAAGTTACTCGATAATGGCCTTTTTCTTTGCATCAGCTTCATCGGCGTTGAGCAATTTTTTTTCTCAAACTTGTAATGGTGTGCATTTTATTTTTAGCGTACCAACCTTTAATTTATAAAAAAGAGTTCTATCTTAGGGTGGTAATTTGTGTTATTTTTTGTTTACCCATTTATATTGTATGGGTTTTGTGTTTACTACTAGTTACTTATTTAATAAAAACGTCATTCAAATTGACGTGTCAAAATATTATAATTATTAATTTATTTGGTGTTAAAACTTTCAATTTTACTTTTTTAGGATAAATTAGCTCATATTTTATTGCTTTTAATTTTATTTATAAGAAATTCATTCAAAAAAAACTTTGTATAAATAGTTATCCAATATTTTATATTATATTTTGACAAAAATTTAATTAATCATATTAATTCGGGTCAAGTTCATGTTAAACGTGTTAACTAAATATGCAGGATTCGAATATGTTATTGTGTCATTTTCAAATTACCAACTTTCTATCACTAGTATGGCTTCTCAACAATTACGGATACCTAAAACCGATTGTTTGCATCTTATATAATAGCATATAATATTGTCCCTCCACACTTATTCTTAAGGAATATTTTATCCACACATATTACTGGTGATATGCTACACCAAAGTCCCGAATCGATCCGTCTAACGATACGAAGAAATTCTTAAAACGTCTCATTTCATTGATCTATAAATGAGTAAGTATTCATTGATTTATCTTTTCCAACATATAAAAATAAGATGGGAAAGATTTAGGAGAAATTAAAACTAGAAAGTATCAACCTATAGGAAAATAAAACAAGCCTTTTATTAGGGAGCATGAGGGCATCATGAGGGAAAAAATAACAAAATTCTAAATTAATATCAGATTTTTCTATAGATGAATATTGTATAACTAAGTAGCCAAAGATATTTGTTTTTTATGTGGCATATTATGGCTTAATGCCCAAATTCATTATTATTGAGAGAATAAAAATACAAAAAAAATCACATAAAATTTGTAATGGTTCACCGTTAATGTGATAGTTACGTTCACTTTTAGCATCACATAGAATTTATAATGATTTACCATTAATGTGATAACTACGTCCATTTTTAACGATGCAAGTTTTTACTACGATCAAGAAGAGTCGTAATAATAAAATCTCACATTTCTCATCTCTCATTACTCATAATATATAATTCTCTATAATCTCGCTTCTTTAAATTTGACACCTTTATATAATTTATTTATTAGAACAACTGAGCAGCGGAGACACATCTGTAAAATCTCTAAATTATCTCTTACTAAAATACCCTTACTAGTAATATCCTTCCTTTTCTTCTTTTTTTTTTTTTGCTGAAAAATAATGGAGACGAGTTTATATTTCTTATATAAGACAAATTAAATAATTCACCTCTTTAGTCTCTATTTTAATTATATGTTTCTCACATATTCGTGAGGCTTCAAATCGAATTACAGATATGTAATTGATCTCATCGTTATTTTTTTCAATTTTACAGAAAATAATATCAGATTACCAATTCGAAGACCAAAATTCAATGTAATTAATGAGGATAGAGGCATAGGATAATCAGTGATGATAACCATATTTATCATAATGTAGGGTGTCTTAAATCCAAATTTCCCAACCCAAAACTTAAACAAAAGAATAACATAAAAATATGTGATAGACATAGCTTTTTTTTCCTTTTTAATTTTTTTTTAAAAAGAAAGAAAATACATAAACAAACCTGCTATTAAAAAAGTAAAATCTTTTACGATAACACATTCTCATAGAAGAAGAGATTTTTCCATCCAAATTAATAAGCTCACCAGCTAATCCAAGTAAATTTCATGCACATAGCTAACTGTGATATTAGTGGGGAAAAAAAAAAGAAACATAAAAAAATACATTCAATGGTAGACAAGGCCATCAATAAGATTCTGAATGACTGCTAATATACAATTTTATAGATAAGAGATTTTCAGCCGATAAATTCTAATTCTTTTAAAAATACTATCCATTGTACCCATGATTGCTCTTCTAAAAGATACGGTGACATGTTTTCCATAGAGATAAATATTCATCAGCATTGATTTTTTTTTTTTGTCTAAAACAAAACTAATATAAAAGTAGGACAAAATGATCATAGAGATTGAAAATCTACCTTCACATAAGAAAAAAATATTATTAAACAAAAAAATGAAAAAAAATATCCTACTACATAGAGGGATCCTTAAGAAAATCTATAAACGGTCCTTTATTATGTTTGAAACTAATAATATGAGGAAGGATTTGAAATCCTGGAATAATAATCATTTTAGCAGATGTGAGTCTAGACTAAAATATCTTGACTACAAGCTAGCCTGGCCTCAAAATCAAAAGCCCTCTTAAGAACTGCTAGAGGAAGAAGTAAGTATTCAGCTGGAAATTCTTGAGACTCGAGAAAGGAAGGATTCAATCTGGAAACAAAAATCTAGACAACTTTGGTTGAAAGAAGGGGAGCCAAATACAACATTCTTTCATACCTCCATAGTGATAAGGCAAAAGCACAACCATATCTGGGCTATCGAGAAGGAAAATTGTAAAATCTGAAATTTTTAAGGGTTAAAATGGATTTTTTGTACCTAATGGCAAACTTAAAATTAAGTAATTTTTGGAATAAAATAATGAAAATATCTAAAGTATTTTATAAATTTTCTACAGGGCCCAAACTTTGCTTAAAAGTCTTTTCAAAAGCCCAAATTCTCACATAATAGGGCTTGAGAGAGAGAAACCACAGTTTCTACTGAAGCCCGCCGCTACTACACAATACTGCTTCTGGGCCCATGCACTAGCCCATATCGAAGAGCTTTCGAAGAGAAGCCAACGCCGCCAGTCTTGCCTCGTTTTGACGTCAAACGAAGTTGCAGCGACCCCGCAAAGATTTTGTCTCCGGCGAGATTTTCTGGCCACCGGAGTGCCGTTTGACCTCTATTTTCGACACATCCGGCAAGTAGAGTCTCAATTCATCGTCACCGACCAACTCCAGGTGATTGCTCATCAAAATTCATCTCTAGTAAGTTTTTACCATTTTTACCAACTATTTAAAAAGTGATATTTACAAAATTATTTTGGCTAAATGATTTATTTACCTGAGGTAAATACATGAGGTGAAAGAGGATTAAAATCATGAATAATTATAGTTAGTAAAAGTAAAAGGGTAACAATAAGTACGGTAAATAGTAATTAAAAAAATGACATTTCTCTAATTATTTTCAATAGTATTTATGTAATTCTCGGATTTTTAGGCATAATTAATGCTAAAGACCTTGAAACTGAGTTATGACTTTGAATTTGGACTCAGTGAGATCACTTGAATTTTGATATAAAATACTACTATGTTTCATTGACGAATGAAAATTGTAATTTCGTGGTACAAAATTATACCGTTTTACGTGCCACAGTATGGTCCTGCACCAGGACCCGTTTTGACAAAGTATTTACCTAACCTAGTATTTTTTGGTACTCTGAATTCAATGGTGGCCTCCATTTTTGTGTTTGAAGCTTCGGTTGAAAACTCACTTTTTCAAGTGGACTTATCGGGAACTAGAAATTGTCGTTTAAGGACCTGAGTGACCAGGGGGGATTATTCGAGTGTCATTGGCGCGGTATTACTACCATATCGAGGTAGGAGTTCGATTATCTGGTTTTTTTTTTTCTATTTATTTTGGATTTTAATTGCATTAAAATTTATTTATGAAAAATGGTGATTTTACGATGGTTAAAGAAATTGCTGTTAATTGTTGAGTTATACTGGGATTGGACTGTTTGGTTTATTATATACATTTTTACATATTATTTTTCAGGATAAAACAATATTGTGCTGCCTATATTATAGAAAATCCCAGAATAATGTAAAGTTAGATTTTAAAGCGTAATTTGATTATTGGATGCATGGTTGTTGTATACTATTACATTTTGTACATACCATAGGATCACATTCTTGAGTTCCATTATAGCTTCGCGGTATTTTTAGATCGCTGCCGAGTTGTTGCAGTGCTAGGTGAGAGACCTAGAACCTTGCGTAGGTTTTTGCTGATACACCTATGAGTAGTGTCAGGATACTGGGTACTTCTACTACAGAAGTATTATAAGGCCGTGAGGATAAGAACTCACTTATATTTTTGTTAATATATGATATGTATAATGATGTGGTTTTGGTTTTGGTTTTGGTTTTGAATATGTGATTTTTTTGGATACCATGAATTTATAAACTTTATTTATAAATGGATTTAAAGGAACTAACCATGCAGGTTTGTGAAATTACATCCATCCAAAATGTAATTGAATTCCTATTCAGCATATGAATGCTTACCCCTTATTTTTCCCCTCTCAGGTAGTACTCGGTGTGATTTTGGAGATTCAGAAGCAGTTTAAGGAGGAGTAATTTACCAAGTTAGAAACTGGTAACTTTGTAAGATATTTATATTTATTTATCTTGGCTTGTAATAAAATACTTAAGGACTCGTTTTACGGACTCAGTCTGTATAATTAGTGTACTAGATTGTGAGATTACTAATGATGATGCTTGGTTTGTTTTAATAAATTTTATTAAAGATCTACATTTAATAGTGATCTCAAAACTTTGGGAATTTTAGTAGAAAAAATTATTTGAATTTCTACTTATGAAATTCCTTTTTTGCCATTGGCCTAGTATTTGGGTCGTGAGAAAAAATTTTAGTATCAGAGCGGTTTATTTATATGCCTATAATTAGTTTTCAAAAAATAATAATAAGTATTTAAAAAAAAGCATCATTGTCTCACTGACACTTTGGCATATTTATACGGACTAGTAACATGCCTCCAAGAAGAAGAATATCGAGGCAAGAGCCAAGAAATGATATTCATCCAACACGAAAAGAAATTTTCGACCCTCTTCTTGATCTTTATGAGGCTTTGCGGGAAATACTGGAATTAAGAACTCAACGAGATCCTGAGGCTCATCAGGCTAGCTTTTCAAGGATTTCATCAAGTTGAGTCTGCCAACTTTTGATGGTAAACCGGATCCTACTGCAGTTGAGAAATGGCTTAAAGATGTTAAAAAGATCATCACAACTATCGGGATATCTATTAAGTTTCGAGTGGCCTTCCTTCGTGAAAGGAGCCATGGTGGCTGGAATCACGACTTCTTTTTTACCTTTGATGATTTTTACCCACCGATAAAAAGTAGAAGGTACCACATGATATTGATGAAGCCATGGTCTCCCAATCAAAATGTGACAAGGGACATTCACATCAGTGCACAGAATTTTATGGATGCTCTAATAAGACTGATTTATAAATCCATATTGACACAACCAATGGTATTAAAGGTGTCAGATGCAAAAGTTACTAAAGGTATTGTTTAAAAGACTAACTTGTCTTCACGGATACTGACAGCCTTGAAAGTATTCCATGGCATGAGGTTGATAAAAGAAACACTGTTGATGAGAGCATGCTTGAGAAGCAAATCATTCACTTTGGCCTCTACATAGAGTGGTTTGTTGTGGAACAAATGTGAGGGTTGTGTATCTTTTACAGAGAAAGTGATTGAATCTTTGCTCCTTTTGGTGGTTCGTTTTACCACGTGATTGAAAGCACAACATTGTGAACCAAATCTTTGAGAAATCTTGAATAAATCAGAAGTGGCTTCTCGTCGTGCTTCTTCATTGAACTTAAGAGTGCCAAAAAGATTTTGAACACTTGAGAGTTCGTGAGGTTATGCATCATATCATTTATTTCTTGTTCTTTGAAGGAACTTTCTTGTACTAGTTCTGACTTCGAGCACTCTTTGATGATACACATTCTCACTTGGCCACCTCCGTGCCTTGAAAAGGGGTTAACCTATACTTTTTTTTTTTGTTGGTGGTTATGCAATATTTCACCTCTTTGGTCTTTGATCAAATAATATCTTCTGACTTTGTAACACTTAGAAGTAGGATGGTTAATCGTGTGGTAGAATAGGCAGAATCGTAGGTTTTTTAACTATTCTGGCGTCGGTGGAGTAAACCCGAGAAAACCCTAGATTTAAAAAAAAAAATTATTTTAATAATTATTTATCATAATCTTTTAATATTAGTGTATTCTTTTGAAGAATAAATTTATCATATTAATTTTCTTGTCTAAAATTTTATTATGTATATTTCATTTCTTTGATCATAAAAATTGAGTAGTTATACACTAATGAATTTTGTGAATATATTATAGTGAGATACACACAATAAAGCCAAATTGAACTATGTACCTAATTATAAGTATAAATTATTTTACAACATATATAGCTATTGTTGTTAATATGAAATAGGCCTAGTTAATCATGTTTACTGTTAGGCCCTAAATTGTTTGAATTCAATAATCATTTATCTTAGCCTAATAGGTAATAGGAAAGTCCAAATTTGAAATAATCAGTATTCTTATTTGTAATTATCATTGGGTTTTAATCCTTTAACCCAATATCATTTATCTTGGCCCAATAGGTAATAAGAGAGCCTAAATTGAAGTAAATATTTCAAGCTCAAGTAATAAGTTAAATAGTCACAAGTAAGAAAATATATATATATATATATAAATATAAATATATATATAGTAAAAGAAGAATTAGTGGTGTAACTATTAACACATTTTAATAATATGCATATATATTCATCATTTCACTTATGTGAATGGAAGATGATGTAAAAGATCATTAACATATTTTATTTATTTTTTATTACCATTAAAATAAAAGAAATTTATTAATTACATTAGAAAACAAAACAAAAATTAGGTAAGTTATATAATAATGCATTATTTATTTGAATGGTATATCCATTATATAAATTTTATGGATATTAAATATAGATATGATAAGATAATACATTATTTTTTTTAAGTGGATGAAGCATAGTTAGGTTAATAAAATTAATTTAATTGCATGATGAAAAGATAACAAATAAAAAAAAAGTTAGATAAGTGGTGATTATTATTAATATTTCTTTTTGAATTAATTTTGAATTATATTTTATGTACATAATTAGCCTATAAATAGGGCACTCTTTTGTAAACATAATCAAGTTCCTTCATTTCTTTTCCTCCATCTTTCTCTCAAAGTTTCTATCTTATCTATTGTGATTTCAAGAATTTCTTCTTAGAGTTCCTCAAGTTTCAAGAAAAAAAAAAAGGTAATTCTTAGAACTCTTAGTCTTTCAAGATTTGTATATTTTATTGCACTTAAGTTTAAATATGTAAGATTAAGTCATATATTTCTTTAAGTAAATAACAAGATAAAATGTTTAAGTATGAAATCTAAATTTCAAGTTTAANTTGTTTTATTATCTAATATATTGATTTAAACAAATGTAAGACTAAATGAACTTTGTCAAAAAGACTTAAACCGTCTAAGGAGAGTTTGGGATTTAAGGAGTCCACTTGTGATCCCCCTCCTCACCTAAAAGCCCTTTTAGTTGTGTATTATTTAAATCTCATAAAAAAATAATAATATTTCTTTCAATAGTTTCTATAAATTTCTTAATATGACATTTAGAATAATTGGTTATCTATCTTAAGAGAAATATATAAATAAAAAAAATTGTCATGAATTTTCATAGTCTAAGTTTGTGACTTTTAAAAGAATAAATTAAGTTAAGAATATACATAGATATCTATCTTAATAGTCAAGTCGTTACAGTGGTAGCTTCTTAATAACTTCAATTTTTACTTTGTCCACTTCAATGATGTGTTTGGAAACTCTATGACCTAACACAATACATTCTTGCACCATAAAATGACATTTTTCCCAATTTAAGACTAAGTTAGTTTCTTCACATCGCTCCAACACATTTTCTAAATTCAGCAAGCAATCTGTATAGGATTCCCCAAATACAGAAAAGTCATTCATAAAAATTTCAAGAGTCTTTGCCACCATATCGGTGAAAATAGATATCATGCATTACTAGAAAGTTACTAGAGCATTGCACAGATCGAATGGCATTCTCCTGAGGACAAAAGTTCTGTGAGGGTAGTGAAAGTTGTCTTCTCCTAATCCTCTGGTACTATATTAATCTGGTTGTAGTCTAAGTACTCATCCAAGAAACAATAATACTCCTTACTAGCTAATCTGTCAAGCATTTGGTCAATGAACAATAGTGGGAAATGATTTTTCCTAATGGCCTTGTTGAGCTCTCGTAGTCCATACACCAACTAGTTACTATTCCTGTGGGTATTAACTCATTATTATCATTAGCCATAACTATTACACCTCTTTTTTTGGCACACACTGAATTGGGTTGACCTAAGAACTGTCTGAAATTCGGTAAATTATCTCTACATCCAGCTACTTGATCACCTCTTTCTTCATAACTTCCTTCATGATTAGGTTTAGTTTTCATTGCTGCTCCACAAAGTTGTTGAAGCAATCTTCCAGTAGAATCTTATGCATGCAAATTGTAAGGCTAATTCCTTTATCAGCAATTGTCCACCCTATTACTTTCTTAAACTTTCTAAGTATTGCAAGTAATTGTTACTCTTGCCTCAATTTCAAGGCTGAAGAAATAATTACCGGTAGCACGTTAAAGTCACCTAAATATGCATACTTCAAGTGAGAAGGTAATGGTTTTAACTCCAAAATTGAAGGTTCTTTAATAGATGGTTTAGAAGGATTGAAACTCTTCTCTAACAATTCGAGAGATTCAAATTATTTTCCTAGTCTAACGAGTGAATGCTTTGTCTCCACCAATGGAGCATAGTCATCTTCTTCAAGTTCTTCCTCATAATCAGCCTTTGTGGACACCAAGAACATGTTGTTATCACAAGCTTTTTGGAATTCATTAATCACAAGTGAATCTAATACATTGATGGCTGAATACTCCTTTATTTCATTTGGAAATCGCATAGCCTTAAACACTCCTCTAATGCTTCCACAAGTGGTATGTTGATATGCAGTTGCTTCAAAACCTGCAAAAATTTGTTAAACTGCTTATCTTACTGCAGCGTGTGGAATCTTTAAGGAAAATGTGGCGGTGGTCTGTCGTTCTACTTTTCTGGACAATTTTGTTGTAGTGATGTTGTAGCAGATTTCTCTTTTTCAGTAATCTGCTTTGCTATTTTTTCCACTCTATCTTCCTTCTCCTCTTTTTCTTAGATTGAAAAGGACTCTCTTGGTTGTTTGGGCTTTACTTTAGGCCTTTTTAGCTCTTTTTCAGTTCTTAAAGTGAGTGCTTTGCAATGTTCTTTACCATCACACCTCGGATTTTTTGTATCACTTCGCAAAGAACCGTGGGGCCTGCTATTCAAGGCATTAGCTAATTGCCCCATTTGATTCTCCAAGTTTCTGAGCAAAGCTGCTTAGCTTTGAATCATTACGGACTGATTCTGAATTATAGTATCATTTTTCACCATTTAATCCTTCAATAAAGCTTCCTTTGAGCTGGATTGCTCTGAATGTTGTTGTTTCTGAAACTGTTATTGCTGTGGTAGATGCTGTTGGAAACCAGGTGGTTAGGCTGGTCTATTTAGAGTTGTATATGAACTAGCTCCTTGATTGCTCCATAAAAAATTAGGATGTTGCCTCCATCCCTTGTTGTAGGTGTTCGAAAATGGATTCTTGCTCTTGTTGAAGTTCCCCACATAATACACCAAAGCAGGGTTAGATGGGTAGCTGTCAAATAAATGTCCTATATCACAATAAACACAAGAAACTTCAATAGATTGCTCTATATTTGCTCAAGCAATCATATTCATAGATTTCAGAATATTGGATAATGATGAAACTTAAGTTGTCAAGGCGGTGACTACATCTACATCATGAAGACACGCCTTCCTACAACAACTTTTTTAGTCGGCCATTGATATTTATTGTTGGCCATCCACTACAAAATCTCATAAGCTTAATTGTAGGATTTTGCAAGAAGAGCACCATTAGCTGAAGTATCCGCCATTGTTCATGTATGAGCATTGAGACCATTATAAAATGTCTCCATTTGGATCCAATGAGAGATTCCATAGTGTGGGTATTTTCTTAGCAACTCCTTAAAGCACTCCCATACTTCAGATTATGATTCCTTATCCAACTGCTAAAAGAAAGTAATATCATTTTTGAGTTTAATATTCTTTGTTGGTGGGAAATATTTCATCAAAAATTTCTTCGCCAAGTTATTCTATGTGGCCACCAAATCAAGAGGGTATTTCGTTCAATCATGCTCTTGCTCTATCTCTCAAAGAGTATGGAAATAATTTCATCCTTAAAGCTTCATCCGTAACTCCTTACAACTTGAATGAATCACACACTTCTATGAATAATCGAAGGTGAAGATGTGGATCCTCCGTTGGTAATCTACTGAATTGCCCCATAGTTTGGAGTATTTTAAATATAACTAGCTTCAATTCAAATTGAGGTATTTGAATTTCAAGTATAACAATGCCAGGATTTAGCCCATTGAGAATAGGAATAGCATACTCTCTAATTACTCTATCTTTGTCATTTGCTATTGATATAACATTATTAGCACTAGTAGCTTCAGTCATTTCTTCTACACCTGCTAAACCTTGCTACTGCTCCCTTTTTCTTGCTCGAAATATTCTTTTAATCTCAAAATCTAAGGGCACCAACTCTTGGTCTCGTTGATTATTCATATAAAAAGTATAAGTTCCTGTAAACACAACCACTCAATCAAATTAAGAAAAAGTAAAGGCAAGATAAACAAAATAGCTTCTACAAATAACTTTAGTTATCTCAATTCCTGGCAATGACGCCAAAAACTTGTTGCAGTTGCAGATTTTATATTTGTTACGCAAATGTACGTGCCAAACAAGTACCATAGTAGTGAGTTAAGTATCATCTCCATAGGAAATGATTATCAAAATTATTTATAAAAGCTAAATGTCAAAGAAGCTAATTTAAGGATTGAGAAATAAAATTTGTAATAAAATAATAAAAACTCATGGACGCAAATAGAAATGTAACTCAAAGCAAAAAAACAACACGATCTGATCAAGTGGTTGTAAATCAGTGGTTGAATTAATGTGGGATTATTGAATTCTCCTTGGTTGCAAATCTGGGTACAAATGTTACAGTAATACTTATGTAAAAAATCACTCCAGTAACTGAAAATTCAATCTACACATAATAATCTTCCAAATTTATTATGTTTAAAGTTTTTCAAATCAGATTTAACATATTCTTATGCTGCACCAATTTTCAAAACGCCATTTATAGTATCGATTTTCATGGGTTTTGCACAGTAATAATATATTCTTATACCATTTACTAATTCAAAGATTTACTAAGGAGATGATTGAAACATGCATCATTCAAGCTAGATCCAACTAAGATTAACCTTTCCAGAATTAATCCTAATTTATTTATCCTAAATATTGGTGGCCAAGCAATACAAGGAATTAACAATTGAGTTCACTTGAATGAATAAGAGGAAATTACCATAAACATTAAAACAACATTTAATTAGTCATTATTAGATTCATCATAATCCCAGCTAAGAATAACTTAGCTCATGTTCTAGGGCTTAAAAATCAGCAGTCTAAAGTATTCCATCGAATATAGAAAATTGAATAAAAGAAAAAGAAATTAAATACAAAGGAGACTGAGAGATGTAAAGAAAATTCTAGGTATGTGATGGTGATTTTAGCTCTATGCTGCTACTAGTAATCCATCTTCTTCGTCTTTTCTTCTTTGTACTATTCTCTCTTTCTTTCTTTCCTTTTCTATATTTCTCCTTTAGCTCAACCACTACTCTCTCTTCTTTCTTACATTACATCTTTTTCCTTTTATATTTGAGTGGGTGAGGTACCCTAGTACACGTGTCAACCAGTTGAAGGAGTGAAGACCACTTTAGCTTCAGCTCCCCTTATCTGGCATTTAATATTAGTTGTCATAAATAACTATGCGTAAAAGATGCCAGCTAGAAAGAGAATTTGCTGATCAATATTGCTTTGGCATACTGCTGTAGCAAAGTCGAGTCCATCTTTGACTTAAGTTCAAATTTTCTTCCAAGATGTTGTCATTTAAATTCTACAAAACTCAAGTCCAGATTTCAACAATTCTACTAAAAATTAAAAGAAATAGAATAGATATTATCTAAATTAGATCTTAATACCAGAAACAACAAAGACCAAGATAAAGTAAAGAAAGGCACCTAAACAAGACAATATATTCCTTTGAAACAACTATCTTAATACTAAAAAATATACCAAATAACTCTATTTTCACAGAGTTATCACTTAAAAATTAAAGTTGTGATTAATTAAAGTAAAGTAGAGAATGACTGGGATTATAGTTAGATTACAAAAAGTGCATAAATGCAAGGGTTATCACAACACTGTCTACGTGTTAAAGTCCTAATGAGCAATTGATATAAAAAACGACACTTCCCACAGTGTCTTTGCCATGTTAGCGGTAGCAGAGATAACGTACTTACAATATAGTGATAATAATAATGGTGTAATAATAACGAAAGTGCTATTACATCGCTGGCACTATGCATCGATAGGCAGTCGTAATAAAGAACGACACTTCCCACAGCGTCCCTATACTTAGGCAATTGCAAGGATAACTAGCTTACGAATTAATAATAATATAATAATGCGATAATAATAAAAGAATCTAGTTGACGGAGGCGAATAAACCGACCATAATGTCAACTAGAGGTTAAATACAGAAAACAAAGGGGAACAATAATACTAACAACAATAATGACAATAACAATAATAATAACAGAAATAATAGGTAAGGGATTATAAGGGAATACAAAATCCCAAATTATGCCACAGGTCAAACACGGAGTTTGGTGAGAGTAGCTCAAGACTCACAAATCACTAAAGTGCGAGGGTTATAAGCTGCATGCAAAGAGACTTGTAAAACAAGTTAGTAGAAAAGACAATGTAAAAATATCAAGATGATAGAAAATGCCATAAAAATAATTAACTGATAAGAAAGTGACATAAAATAATTATTAGGCTTAGGATATACTAATAAATATGGACCTAGAAAATAGATATACACAAAATTACCTAAGTCCACAGAAGTGTTTAAAGAAATGTGAATGCTAGACAACTTATTGAACAAGTTTTACGCATACATGAACACCTATATCCGCAAAAAGGATAAAAGGGGTACAGGTGAAAATGGTAAAGTGATGACAGCGATATAAAGCTAATGAAAGAGATGAGCCAATATGAAATAACAACGGCTAAGAATTAGCTACAAATTGAACAATAGATGAACGGGTAACCATGCACATGCAGATAAAGTCAAACAAGGTTCCATGCATTTATAACACATATATGGGCGCATACAAGATCTGGCCCAAAATAATAAGGACAAGGTGGTAATGAAACAAAAAAGCTAATTATTAAAAAAGATATAAATTTGTTGATGGAGGTTTTATCAACAATAAATTTATAAATAATCAAGAGATGTGGCTTGTGTGAATTAAAGTAGTAATCAAAGCAAATAAGCAAAGAGGAATTTATAATGGTTCAGCCCCAAAAAAGATGAGCCTACGTCCACTGTTTTCTCACTATTTTATGAATAATAATGAACACTCAAGGTTACAATCTCTCCTGGAAATCGGAAAGACTGAAAAGCTATTGGAGAATACTAAAGACTTAGACTACCCAAAGTTTGGAATACTCTAAGCTTGAATTTGCTCTGACTTCTATTCTCTGTGACTTGTTCTTTTTCGGAACATAGAGCCCCCTTTATATAGATAAAGGTAACCTTATGCCCTAGATTCCTTATGTCTCTAGGATCCTAATTGTATAAACGGGTAACTATACAATTGGGTAACATAAAATTAAATAATTGGATAGCTATTCAAAACGGATAACTAGTTAATCATAAATAGGAATCTTCAGTTTCCTTTTCCTTGTAGGTTTCTTCCATAGCGTTTACTTGTCTCCCTCTTCTTGTAGGTTTGCTTTATGGCATTTACGTGTTTCCTTCTCCTTATAGGTTTCCCGTTTGATAAAGGCAAACTGCACGGAGAAGGTCGCACAAAACCTGCGGAGGAGGTCGCATATAACCATCACGGGAGAGGTCGTATATAATCCTTATGCGACCTTAGGATTTTAGACTGCACAACAATTGCCCCCCAGCTCCATTAGTTCTTTAGGACGAAATGGAGCTTCGTGCGACCTTATGATGTCATAACTTAAAACCTGTGACTTGAGTAATCGAAGATCCGTCAGATTCCAAATCTCCTCTTTCAAGATCACGAGTATCCTCTTTTCTGTCAGAACAGAACACGTGTAGCTAGGAACAAAATTCGAGGAAGCCTGATCGACACCAACGTCACCAAATCTTTCCAAATCTTTTCAAATTTTAAATAATCCTGACTTTTCGGATAGATTCAAATCCCACGCAGTCCTTAGCCTTTAGATCCAAAATTCAAATCCTCCGATCTACGACTGCGATCTAACAGTGGTTAGGTTATAAATATCAGAAATCATCCGTCTCTGCTTCATTTTACTCAGAAAACTTCAGAAATCTCAAGAACCCTAAAGCCGTTCTTCCTCCCAGGTCGCTCTAATCGCTGCTGCTTCTCCATCACAGTTTCGAATCGACTCAACTCTATCTTTTGAAGAAAGGTCAGTATCTTCTCTTATTTCTTTCACTATTGAAAACAACTTCAATCTGGGAATAAACTCATTTCACCGAAGTGAAATAAGAAATTTGTTCCTTTTATACTCTTTTTTCTTTAGTCCGTAGAGTAGAATCACTAAATTACTTAGAAATGATCCTATGAGAAGAATTTTTAGGGTCTGATACCCTAATCTATTTTTTCTGAACTGACGGTTCATTTACTGATGAACTGCTCGAACACTTTCTGATAAACCCGTAGATCATTTGGGAATAAACTTGTTTGTTTAATGTAACCTTAGGATAAATACCCAGAATATTAGCATAGTAGAAATCCTCTATCTGAATCCCTGCATATTTCTTTTCAGATGTCTAGTAGTGAGGAACTATTTAGGGAAGGAAATGCCTTTTCTGGGGAATCTGGCTCAAGTGTTAGTACTATTAACCTTGAGGATTATCTCGAGTCCGAACCCGAGATAGAAATAATTGGGACAAGACAAAGTAGTCCTCGAATAGGTGATCTTCCCCAGGATCAATGGCCCAGACACATTAGGGATGCTCCGGCATTTTCTTCAGGCTACCAGTATATAGAGGGGAACTGGTCATGCACAAATATTCGAACGAGCTGTACGGCGAACAAACTGAGGAAAATCGCGAGCAGCTACAAGATCGCCATCCCCTTGCGTCTTCTGATGGAGTTCAACCGTCCACACCCACCTCCTCGTAAGCTCGCTTCATTTTCTGAGGCGGTCCTTAAGTGCGGTGTGCATCTTCCCCTTCACCCGTACATAAAATCAATAATAGATTACTATGGGGTCGTCCCTTTTCAGTTGACCCCTAACACTTATAGGTATATGGTAGGCTTGTACATTTTGTATCATAAGTTAGGTTTAGAAACCCCTTCTCCCGAGGAATTCGCTTGGTTCTACCAAGTGAAGTCAAATCCGTCAGACTTCGGCTTCTTCTATGCGAGCAAGTGGTCGAATGAAGCCATAAAAACAATCTACGGGGTTCGCAACAACATGGGAAAATGGAAAAATCCATTTTTTCATTTTGACTATGCAGCCAATGGCTTCTTCCAAAACCCCAGTAGGTAGTCTTCTAACTCACTGTCTTATTTGTTTATCTATTCCTTGTACTGATCGCATTTCCAATGTCATCGCAGATAATAGGGATCGACCAGGACTCTCCAGTGACCAGCTCGCAAGAGTATGTGCAATTAATGAGCTTCCAATTGAAGAATTTAACTGGAAGGTTTTAGGCACATCGAAGAACCTGGTCGCTTGCGGTCTGATTCCAAGAGGTGCCGCGTTCCCAGACCCCCTGGTAATCTCTTCCAGACCAGCGAGCTCGAAGAAAAAGCCCAGGAAGAAGTCTGACTTGGGTGCCTCATCCTCCAGAATAAGAAAAAGAAAGGCACCGACCACACCACCTCGTTCAGAGCCCTCTTTTCCAGAGGCCGTGTCCCTACTAACTCCTCAACCAGCTCCACAGGAAGAAGGTAATTGCACGCTCATTCTAACTACCTTTATATTTTGTTTCCTTGCTTATTAACACATTCTGTTGTACAAAGATGGTTATTGGAAACGGTCTGCGAGCTCCTCCATCAACTCTCGGGTCAATGGCAAAAACCAAAACACCCGAGAGTACACCGCCATCAAAAGGGAAGGAGAAGGTTGACTGCTCGAAAAAGAGAAAAGTCATCTTCGAGGATGTCCCTACGAGCTCGCCCCCTCAACCACCTCAGCCAGCGAGTACCTCAGTACCTCCTACCGAGGCTGCTACCTCCTCAGAACCGAACCTGGCAGATAAAGGCGACAAACTGTTCGCACTCCTTAACCAATTACCAGAGAAGGCTGGTATGAGCGCAGCCTTCATCGACCGTTTCACGTCTGAAGAAGGTTGGGAGCGAATGAAGCGACGTTCCGCCAAGGTCACTTTCGGATCGGCCATGAGGATGCTGGCTAATGTAAGCTTCTTAATTCTCACTTTTGTTGGCTTGGAGATTTTTATAACATCTCAAATTTTTTTTCTTTAGACTGCGGCTGCTGCTGTCTTGATGCACGATCCAGTTCTCGAAAGCTTAGAGAAAGTTGAGAAGCTCGACGAAATAACTCAAGCATTCGAGAACTCGGAGAAGGCTTGGGAGGAGGAGAAAGCGAACTTCCTCTTAGAGAAGCAGCAGATGCTCGAGGACCTGAACAAGGAGAAACTCGCCAAGGAAAACCTCGAGGAGAAAGTCAGAGAGCTCGAAAGGGTCGCTTCTGAGTATCCAGACCGTATGAGAGAAGCGACCACCGAGGCAGTTCACAAAGCCATCGAAGAGTTCAAAGCGACCGAGGTCAAAGAACTCGAAGATAAGGCTAGTGACATCGCCTCGTCGACCATCATCTTCAATATATACTGCGAGCATCCAGACTTCGACTTCTCCATCCTTGGCGAGGACATGGTCGAGCTTGTGCAGAGCTGGAAGGAGGACACAGACAAGGCTGGTGATGACGGTGACGACGGTGTGGGCCCTTCCTCGTGAAGTTTTTTGTTTTTTGTTTTTAGACAATGTGGGCTTCATCCCCCCTCTGTATAAATGACCTGTTTAATAAAATTTTTCCTTCCTTATATGCTCCTGTAAAATTTTTCCTATATGCTCCTGCAAAATAGCGATAAGAGATGATAGTAATTTTAACCAAGTAGTCGACCACAAGTGATCGATCAGTACATTTTTAGCGATTTAAATCTGACTAACTTAAAACGAATTTTAAGCGTTAGGATGGGTTAGGTCGCTTAAGAAAACAGTTAATACGAGTGATGCAAACTCTAACTGTATTTCAAAAGTTCCATGTCAAAATGAATCATAGCAATATATCACTTCGAACAACGAATGTTATGCTTAGTTACTTTTCTGTTCGAGGAGGGAAATTGCGTAATACGACATGCTGAGGCATGAAGCGAGGATAAAATCCTAGGATTTTAAGGAGATTCAGATACGTCGATGAAGTGATCTGAGACTTAGATACTTCAACGATCCAAAACCCTGTCTCCTCTAAATGGACGTTTGCATAGTCCCTTAGGGAACAAGTAGGAGATAGCTCTGATAGCTCTGATCTGATCCCACTGCCCCCCGAGTTTTATGGTGTCCGAGAACTGCCATAAAACTATAAATGAAGAATAGCCGAAGTAATATTGATGAACAACGAATGGCAAACAACGAATGGCGAACAACGAATGGCGAATTACGAATGGCGAACAACGAATGGCAAATTACGAATGGCGAACAACGAATGGCGAACAACGAATGGCGAATTACGATCACATGAAGATATTTATCAAAATCATTGATAATAACGACGAAGCTGTTCAGCATTCCAGGCATGCTCGATCTTTTGTCCACCAATGCGAGCTAAATGATATGTTCCAGGTCGAATGACATCATCAATAACATAAGGTCCTTCCCAAGAAGGACCGAATACACCAGCACCATGCTCTTTATTATTAGGCAAAACACGTCGAAGGACAAAATCTCCAACTTCAAAATGTCGACCCTTTACTCTGGAATTATAATATCGAGCAGTGCGTCGTTGGTATGATGCAATTCGGAGCTGAGATTGTTCACGTCGCTCTTCTAAAAGATCAAGTTCAACTCTTAGCAACACATCATTCTGTTTTTGCTCATAGACAGATCGCCGTAGGGAGCCCGCACCAATTTCTACACGGATCATCGCTTCATATCCATAAGCCAAGGAGAATGGACTCTCTCCTGTAGTAGTTCGTTGTGTGGTGCGATAAGCCCATAATACTTCTGGAAGTACCTCTGGCCAAGCTCCTTTATGCTCCTCCAGCTTTGTCTTTATATTTTGCTTGAGTATTTTGTTTATCGCTTCGACCTGTCCATTAGCCTATGGATGAACAATAGCGGAGAAGCTCTTTTTGATGCCCAAGTTATTGCAGAAATCACGGAACTCGTCGTAATCGAACTGCTTTCCATTATCCGAAATTATGGTATGTGGTACACCAGAACGACAGATTATAGATTTATAAACGAAATCTATCATTTTCTTCGCGGAGATAGTACTCAAGGCTTCAGCTTCCGTCCATTTTGTAAAGTAATCGACTGCCACCACCACATACTTCAAACCACCTCACGCTAAAGGAAGCATCCTGATGATATCAATTCCCCACACAGCAAATGGCCATGGACTGGTCATCGAAGTTAAAGGAACATGTGGTCTTGTGGGAAGATTGACGTCGTATGTAAATTTTGCAATAAAATCTGCGAGGGCTTGCCCCTTTATAGTAGTGCGAGGTTGAAAATTGATGTCAAATTGACTCAATTCAACAGCCCACTTAAGCAACCGCCCTGACGTTTCAGGTTTCTGTAAGACCTGTCTCAACGGGAAATTCGTGAAAACTCGAATGGAATGAGCATGGAAGTAAGGTCGAAGCTTTCTTGATGCGACGATGAGTGCCAG
>JXTB01000042.1:601742-660583 GCA_002914805.1 Parasponia andersonii
TTCTTCCATAGCGTTTACTTGTCTCCCTCTTCTTGTAGGTTTCCTTTATGGCATTGACGTGTTTCCTTCTCCATATAGGTTTCCCGTTTGATAAAGGTAAACTGTACGGAGAAGGTCGCACAAAACCTGCGGAAGAGGTCACATATAACCATCACGGGAAAGGTCGCATATAACCATCACGGGAGAGGTCGCATATAATCCTTATGCGACCTTAGGATTTTAGACCGCACAACAAAATTCATGTACAAATGCATGTAAATGTGCTTAGAAATTAAGGCCTTAAGATAGATAAGATATGGTGATGACGAGGATATTAAGAATATTGGGCCACAGGTGGAAAAGAAAACAAAAAAAGTGATGGTGACGGTGGTATGGCTTCGGATGAGTCCGAGAAAAAGAGAGAAAGGAAGGGCACAGTTGAGAGAAAAAGAGAGCTGATATATTATTCAATTTTTAAAGCTAATCAATCTCCCTTAAAATGAAGGTTTGAACCCCTTATTTATAGGCAGTGAGTTACTTTGTATTACAAGAGGATTCAAGCCTTAATCCTAAGCTAGATGTCTCTAGCATGTTCTAAAAATTACAAGTAGCTGGCCTTAGTACTTGCTTTGCAAGTTCTTGAGCTGTAAGTTACAAATTGGAGAGTTCTAGAGAACTCTACAAACAAGGATGTATTATGCTCAACATTTATAGCTTGTAGACAAGAGAAATGGTCCAAAACATCTCGTAGGACAGCCCAAATGACATGTGGTTTCGAGTTTTAAGTGGAGAGGTCTCGGGCGATCTGTGCTCTAGGCCACACACGCGGCTTATCCTTTGGTCCCGTGTCACCTTGCTCGTACTACATGTAGTTTAGAAAACTTAGCATAATGTTACGCCCCGCTCATTTGGCTCCTAAAAATCTAAATGTTGTTGCTCATAGTTCTAAGGTCTTTTATATAAACTGCTCACCCAAACAGATTGAGGAAGACCCTAGAACGTAGTGGATACTTCTAGAGTGATCAAAAGAGGTCTTAGCCATGCTAGAAGACTCTAGTTGGTGCTACTAAATCCTAGAAGGCTCTAAACAAGGCCAGATAGTGCTAAATGAATTGGACGGTCCTAGAAGCTCCTAGAATGACTTAAAAGAGCCAAGATGGTGGGTGAACCTCTTAGAAGGATCTAGACCATGTTTTGTTATAGAATTCTCTATGTAAATATCTTTGTAGATATTATAACTTTAGTTGAGAATAATCTACACCCTTTGTAAGATCATGCCACTTGGCACGATCCTAACCCTTAGTTGGTTTAGGCTTTGCCTATATAAAGGACCTCTTGGGTTCATTTGTACACAAATCCTATTTGTGAGAGTTGTAAGCATTCTAAGAGAAATACAAAACTTTCATTCACCTAAACTCTCTCATCCTTACCACTTTGTCTCAAAAGCTTACTCTAAGTCCCCTTCTTGAGTATTGGTAGGCTGACTTAGTGCGAGGACTGTGCTAAGTACCGCACGATTGTCTAGTTTGAGGCTAGGGTCGTGATAGCGCAGTATCAGAGCTTTGGTTACTCATTATATCTTGGTGGTTCCATTGTCTAAATGAAGATTATAGCTGCAACTCCTGACCCCGTCGAAGTTGGTACTTCTGAATGTGGGCGTGATGAAGGGAAGAAGGGTGCTACCCGCGGCAAGTCAAGGGACGTAGTGACTAGCTTAGAGGCTAGAGTATCCCAACTAGAGTCCAACTTGGGTACATTGGGCGAGCGTGTAGACAATCTAGATGGCTATTACGATGGTTTAGAGACCGAAGATGCGAAAATCTACAGCGGCATCAAAGATGCGCTTGGTGGGTTAGAGACCGACTTAAGGCGTGAGATTGAGTCCCTTCATTTGGAGATTGCCAAGGTATGAGATCTCTTCCAAAGAGAACTCAGTAATATTTTACTTAGAGTAGATAAGATGGGTGGTGATTTTATTTTGTGCAAGTAGCCACGGGGGTGACCACCATAACAACCATTGAGGCAAGGAAGGTTGAGGTACCTAAACCAAAGATATGCAATGGTACTCGTAATGCTAGGGAAGTTGAGAACTTCCTATGGGAACTCGAACAATATTTTAAGGCCACCGGTGTGATAGACGATGTCGGTAAAATTCGTAATGCTGCCTTGTATCTAACCGATACCGTCATGTTATAGTGGAGGTGGAGACACAGGGAGATGCAGGGAGTGGTGTGCACTATAGCCACCTTCAAGACTTCAAAATAGAGCTAAAAAGGCAATTCTTCCCCGAGAATGCCGAAGAGGAGGCGAGAGGCCGTCTTCACCACCTCAAATAATCTAGTAGTATTAGAGACTACGTGAAAGAGTTTACCACACTCTTGCTCAAAGTACCTGACACTTTAGATAAAGATGCCCTATTCTTGTTCATGGATGGTCTTCAGAATTGGGCTAAGTTAGAGCTCAAGTGTCGTAGCGTCTAGGACTTGGCCGATGCTATTACAGTAGCCGAGAGCCTTGTTAATTACTCTACCAAAAAGGACCCTTCTAAGGCCAAAAACAAGAAGAGTGGTGGAGCAAAGAGTGGGGGAGAGCAAACAAAAAGAAGAAAATGGAACAAAGATAGTTCCTCCTACAGGCACAAAGACAAAGGCAAAGAGAAGGAAGACCGTGACTTCTCCAAGCCAAGAGTTAAGTGCTTTCTTTGCGATGAGCCATATTGGGCACGCGAGTATCTCAAGAAGAAAGCTCTTAATGCCTTAATTACCTCCGAGCCAAGCTAAGAAGGAGGTGATAGAGAAGATAGTGGTGCACATATTAGTTCCTTATAACTCCTAGATGCCTTATGGTCGACCCCTAAGTCACAAGTTAAGAGCCTACTTTTTGTGGATACAACAATCAATAGCAAAGCTACTAAAGCCTTGGTTGACACGGGTGCATCCCATAACTTCGTCTCTGTTGAGGAAGCTAAGCAGTTGGGCTTGACAGTGTCCAATGGAGGAGGCTCCCTTAAAGCAGTGAACTCAGTAGCACACCCTATCCATAGGGTTGCTCATGATGTTAAGGCTAGCCTAGGTGCATGGGCTAGCCAAGTTGACTTATCAGTAGTACCAATAGATGATTTCGTGGTAGTGCTTGGTTTGGAATTCCTTGATGCATTACGGGCATTCCCTGTTCCTTTTGCCAACTCTATGTGCATCGTGGATGGTGAAAAGGCTTGTGTAGTACCAATGGAGCAGTCCACAAAAGCGGAAAATAAAGTATTCTCTACACTTCAATTCAAGAAGGGCTTGAGAAGAAAGGAGGAGAGTTACTTGGCCATCCTAAAGGAGCACGATGATGAAGAGTTGGAACCTCAAGGTAACCTACCCATAGAGGTACAAATTATCTTGGACAAATTCCAAGATGTGATGCCTGACGTCCTGCCCAAAAACTTCCATCTAGGAGGGAGGTGAATCATGAAATCGAGCTTGAACCAGGCACGAAACCACCTGCGATGAGTCCCTATCGAATGGCCCCTCTGGAGTTAGCAGAACTCCAGAAACAACTAAAGGATTTGCTTGATGCGAGTTTCATCAAGCCCTCCAAAGCTTCTTTCGATGCCCCGATATTGTTCTAGAAAAAGAAAGATGGCTCACTAAGGATGTGTATTGATTACTGGGCTCTCAACAAGGTCACGGTAAAGAACAAGCACCTTATCCCACTTATTGCCGACTTGTTCGATCAACTTGGGAACGATAGATATTTCTCAAAGCTTGATCTATGCTCGGGGTACTACCAAGTGTGCATAGCAGAGAGAGATGAGCCCAAGACCATGTGCGTGACAAGGTATGGTGCTTATGAGTTTTTAGTCATGCCATTTGGTCTTACCAATGCACCTACTACCTTTTGCACACTTATGAATAAGTTATTCCATCCCTACCTCGATCAGTTCATGGTAGTCTATCTTGATGATATAGTTATCTATAGCAAGATTATGAAAGAGTACCTAGAACATTTGAGGAAGGTGTTCGAGGCCTTGAGGGAAAACTAACTATTCATCAAGAAGGAGAAGTGCTCATTCGCCCAAGAGGAAGTGATGTTCCTAGGGCATAAGATAAAGGATAGGAAACTTATGATGGATGAAGCCAAGGTACAAGCCATCCAAGAGTGGGAACCCCCTACGAAGGTGCCAGAGTTAAGATCCTTTCTCGGACTTGTGAATTATTATAGGCGGTTCATTAAGTCCTACTCAGCAAGAATAGTGCCACTTTCTAACCTGCTTAAGAAGAACAAGTCTTGGGAATGGACACTTGAGTGTCAAGTTTCATTCGAAGACTTGAAGAGGGCGATAAGCGAAGAGCAAGTTCTCAGCTTACCCGATCACTCAAAGGCATATGAACTACATACAGATGCCTCTGACTTTGCTATTGGTGGAGTACTAATGCAAGAAGGGCATCCAATTACTTATGAAAGCTGCAATCTCAATAACACCGAGAGATGCTATACGATACAAGAAAAAGAGTTGATTGCAGTCATCTATTGCCTAAGGGTGTGGTAACACTATTTGTTAGGTACTCACTTCACGATCATGACTGACAACGTAGCCACAAGCTACTTTCAAACTCAGAAAAAGTTGAGTCCTAAGCAAGCTCATTGACAAGACTTCTTGGCAGAATTCGATTACAAGCTTGAATACAAGCCTAGGAAGGCCAATGTGGTGGCAGATACCCTAAGCAGAAAGGGAGAGCTAGCCGCCTTAAGTAGGTCCAATAGCACCTTGATAGAGAAAATCAAGGAAGGACTGGAACACGACGTTCTTGCAAAGAGCCTGTTGCCCCTAGTAACGGAAGGAAAGACGAGACGTTCTTGTCTGAGCAACGGACTTCTTTATGCCAAAGACAATTGACTCTATGTGTCTAAGTGAGGTAACTTAAGAAAAAAACTTATTAAAGAGTGCCATGATTCCTTGTAGGCTGGTCACCCAGGTCAGAAATGTACTCTTGCTCTTATGAAATCTATCTACTACTGGCCTCAATTGAGGGATGATGTCGAGACCTATGTACGAACTTGTCTTGTATGCCAATAAGATAAAGTGGAACAACAATCACCGAACAGATTATTGGAACTTCTCCTTATTCCTGAGAGGCTGTGGGAGAGTGTTTCCATGGATTTTATCACTAGCATGCCTAAGTCAGAGGGTTTTGGTAGCATTATAGTGGTGGTTGATCACTTCAGCAAGTATGCCACCTTTATACCTGCTTCACCCGATTGTCCCGCCGATGAGACCGTACGGCTCTTTATGAAGAATGTCATGAAGCTTTAGGGAGTCCCATCAAACATTGTAAGTGATTGTGATCCTCGATTCACTGGAAGATTTTGGACAGAATTGTTCAAGTTGATGGGTTTAGATTTGAACTTTTCTGCTAGCTTTCACCCCTAAAGTGATGGCCAGACGGAAAGGGTGAATGCCTTGCTGGAGTTATACTTGAGGTATTTTGTGAGTGCCAATCAAAAAGATTGGGCAAAACTACTTGATGTAGCCTAATTCTCCTTTAACCTCCAGAGGAGCGAGTCTACGGGCAAGAGTCCCTTCGAGATAGTCATGGGTCAACAACCTATGACCCCACATGCCTTAGCGACAAGTTACAGTGGGAAGAGTCCTGCAGCATTCAAGTTTGCTAAGGTATGGCATGAATAAGCAAAGTTGGCTTGGGCCTACTTGAACAAAGCTTCTAAAAGAATGAAAAAATAGGTCGACAAAAAGAGGAGGCACGTTGAGTATCAAGAGGTGGATTTAGTCCTTGTCAAGTTGTTGCCCCAACAATTCAAAACCTTAAGGAAGATGCATAAAGGGTTGGTGCGCAAATACGAATATCCATTTCTAGTATTTAAGCGTATAGATAAGATCTCCTATAAGCTTCAACTCCCTGTTAAGTTAAAGATTTTTCCTGACTTCCATATTAGCATGATAAAATCCATATCATGGAGATGATGGAGATCCTTCAAGGGGCGAATCCAAAAGGACTCCTACTGTGGTGGTAACCTCTTTTGATAAAGCGGTAGAGTGCATCTTGGTTGATCGCTTGATCTGTCGACATGGTGTTCCTAATTATCGGGAATACTTAGTAAAATAGAAAATTTTGCCTGAGGCTGAGGCTAGCTGGGAGCATGAAGATGCCTTGTGGCAATTCAAAAACCATATCGAGCGGTTCAAAGTCGATGGTGCGACAGGGACGTCGTGAACTTGAAAGGAAGAGGGTGTTACGCCCCTCTCATTTGGCTCTCAAAAATCCAAATATTGTTGCTCATAACTCTAAGGTCCTCTATATATACTGCTCACCCAAAAAGATTGAGGAAGACCCTAAAACGTGATGGACACTTCTAGAATGATCAAGAGAGGTCTTGGCTATGCTAGAAGACTCTAGTTGGTGCTACTAAATCCTAGAAGACTCTAAACAAGACCAGATAGTGCTAGATGAGTTTGACGGTCCTAGAAGCTCCTAGAATGACTTAGAAGAGCTAAGATGGTAGGTGAACCTCTTAGAAGGATCTAGACCATGTTTTGTTCTAGAATTCTCAATGTAAATATTTTTGTAGATATTATAACTTTAGTTGAGAATAATCTAGACCCTTTGTAAGATCATGCCACTTAGCACGATCCTAACCCTTGGTTAGTTTAGGTTTTGTCTATATAAAGGACCCATTGGGTTCATTTGTACACAAGTCACATTTGTGAGAGTTGTAAGTATTTTAAGAGAAATACAAAGCTTTCATTCACCTAAATTCTCTTATCCTTACCACTTTGTCTCATAAGTTTACTTTAAGTCCCTTTCTTGAGTATTGATAGGATGATTTAGTGTGACGAACTGTGCTAAGTGTCACACGATTATTTAATTTGATATTAGAGTCGTGATAATAAGCTTCTTAATTTTTATGTCTAACTAATACCAATCTTCAACTTAAGGTTAATCTCAGAAATTGAGAACACCCAAACAGCCAGAAATGCCCCCGGGATCTTTCACTTAACGTTTGCAGATGACACCATTTTATTTCACGAAGCTGAAGCCCTGGATGATTGCCTTAAGAAGTACGAAGCTTGGTCCGGCCAAAGGATAAGCAAAGCAAAGTCTAGTGTAGTTTTCTCGCCTAACACAACTGTAACGGATGTGCAAAATCAAATTCTGAGGAGGTTAGAGATGGAAAAAAACCGATTAGAGGGGGGGGGGGGGATTTCTATTTGGGGATCCTTCTATTTTTCTCTCGAAATCAAAGAGCAGATTTTTTGTTTTTAAAGGAGAAGATTTTGACAAGACTCGAGGGCTGGCAGGCAAAGGTTTTATGAAGAGCAGGTCGTTCCACTCTTATAGATCAGTTATTCAAAGCATACCCACGTACACAATGTCTACTTTCAAGGTCCCTTTCTCAATTTGTAGGGAGATTTGACAGTGCAGCAAGGAGATTCAGGTGGTTATAGGGTGAAGAAAAAGCGAGATTCTTAGTCTTGAAGTATTGGGAAACTCTGTGTCAGCCAAAATCTCGTGGTGGTGGTGGCCTAGATCCTTGATAGCCGCTTTTAATCCAGCACCAGGTAGATTGCCTAGAGCCTTGGTTAAAGTGGTAGATTTGTTTCTAATTGGAAGAAGGGAATTTTATGAACAGCTGATTCTGCAACTTTTTGATAGAGAGGTTGCTCTTGATATCCAGAATGTAAAAATACTCTCTGACCCAAGAGAATGACATGTTGATATGGAAGGGGTCATGCTCTCTGGAGAATTCTCAGTCAAAGGTACCTATTGGGCAAGATCAATAAAGAAGAGGATATATGGAAGTTTCTTTGGAAAGCGAGAATTCATGAGAGACAACAAAATATATATATATATATATATATATATATATATATATCCTCTTGTAGAGGGTAATGTCAGATAGTCTTCCTACAAAGGAAAAGCTGGCAATGGTGGCCAAATTAGATGATGAGCTTTGCCCTCTTTTTCTGATTAACAGAGAAAATTCACTTCATTTGTTGAAGGGTTGTATACTTGCCAGAATGGTTTGGTTTGGTTTGGTTTGGTTCGAAATGGGCAATCAGAGTCGATGAGTATAACGGGGGAAACTGTAAAGATTTTTTTCTTGTGTTTACTACTAAATCAAGTACAACCTTCTGATAAAGATGATCTCATATGTCTTGCTGCCTATATTTTCGACACTTTATGGAAAGCTCAAAATAGTGTCATGTTTAGGAATGATAAGGCTAACCCAAATTGTTTAAGAATTGAGAGTCATACTGCCTATTTGGAAATATGCCAAAACATAGAAATATGCTAATTGTGAAGATAAATACGGATTTCTCGCACTCTCACTAGTTTAAAAGTTTTCATACCTTGACGACTAACGTAGTAAAATAGAATTTTTGAGCCACATTATTACACACAATTAGCGTAATTCTACACTATTGAGTTTTTATTTATGTGATCGTCACTTGCAAATTTAATAGTTATTTTTTAATACTTGAGCAGGGTTTTGTAAAAACAATTAAAAATTTATAAAAGAAAAAGAAAAGAAAATTCTCCCATTTCGTTGTACCAAAACGACGACGCGTTTTGGTCCCCCAATTCATTTCTCATCTCTTGATTGTCATTTTGTAATGATCGAATCGAATCGAACCGAATCGACTGTCGGGGGCTTCTTCCTTCTCTTCTCTTCTGTCTCACAGATCTGAGTCTCTCTCTTCTTAGTCTCAACTCCTTTCATCCAAAAACGACGTCGTCGTGAGAGATCGCAGACCTAGATTCGAAAATGGTGGTGGTCTCCTCCGCACGCGATTACGTCAATCGGATGCTCCAGGACATCTCCGGCATGAAAGTTCTTATTCTCGATTCTCACACCGTACGATACGATCCTTATAACTCTCCATTGCTTTTTATTATTATTCCTTTTTTATTGTACTTATGGGATTTGAAATTGGTATCTGTTTGGTTTCAAAGAAACTTGAGGAAAAATATTCCAGTGAAGGAAATCTGAAATTTATGTATTTATTTTCTGTTGTATAGTTTTGTTGATTTGATGTTGAGATTTAGTGGTATATATATGGCTTTGATATGTTCGGGATTATTTATAATTTTATTCATGAGAAACAATATGGGGTTTTGAAGATTTAGTGATGAGCAGTGTTTGTGAGGTGTAGAATAATATTCTTCATGGTGCCCTTAAGTTTGATAAGTATCCTCTTTCAATCTTTCTCGTAAATATATCCTTTTTATGGACTGAGAAAGACCAAAAATGCCCATTGATTTCGGTGATTTTCGACTGGATTTTAACGCATTGGGAGTATTTGGTCCAAAAAGGACATTTTCCAGAAACAGTAAAAGGTAATAATTTTTTAACTTGGAGCTTAATAGAGAGTATTTAATAACACTCCACTTTTTTTTATTTGAATTTGAGCATATGCCACTTAGATTAGCTTGTGAATTAGTTGAATTCTTGATTACTACTGTTTTGGTTGAGACTTTATTTTTCGTTTTTCAAAGCTCGTTCACTATATTCATGTTGATCAATGATAGTCAATTGCGATAGTTTAAAGCCACGTTTACTAATTCATAATAGGAAAGGAATTAAAGGAACTGTTTCCCTTTCTCATCAATTCAGGTGCTCACTTACATATTTACGGAACAACTTTTGATGACCCGTCGTGTAATTAGTGAAATTGGGAATTATTTATACAATTAGGAAAGATTAGTAAATGTGCACTGTAAAACTGAAACTGTGAGATCGTTGGTCAGGGGTAAGTTATGAAAGCGTCACGATCTTTTCCCCCTCTCTTTTGATTTCTATCCTCTTTTAAATGATTCAAATTTAGTAAAAAAGAAGGAAAACAAAAGAGTTCTACTTTCAGCTCCCAGGTCCCATTTGTCTAGGACGAAGGTTGTGTAATGCCATGTGATATCATTTTTCCATTGTTTATGGTTGATTAAACCAATTTACCGTGCTAATAATGATGTATTTGTGAAAAAAGAGAAGAAGAAAAGTTTCATGTACAGATATACTGCCTTGTGTGCCATGTTGCATTATAGCTCCAGTTTTCGCGAATAATTTAACTTAAGGATGTTTTGTAGATGTTGTATAATTGATGAGTCGATAGAGTGATTTTCAATGCTTTTGATGATTTAATTTGATCTTGAATTAATGAGCTGCAGGTTAGTATGGTGAGTGTGGTGTATTCACAATCTGAGCTTCTTCAGAAGGAGGTATTCTTGGTAGAGTTGATACAATCCATTTCATTGTCAAGAGAGTCCATGTCACATCTCAAAGCTGTTTACTTCATTCGACCAACCTCAGAAAACATCCAGCAATTGCGGCGTCAGTTGGCTAGTCCTAGATTTGGAGAGTACCATCTATGTAAGTTCCTGGTTTTGCTGGGAAATTTGAATTGAAGCACATGATAGTACCTTGGAAGTTGTTAACTTCTTAGGAATTTTTGTTAGCAGCAGTAACCTATTTCTTGAATCCCTTTCCATACTGGATTTACAGTTTTCTCCAACATTCTGAGGGATACTCAAATTCATAATTTAGCTGATTCAGATGAACAAGAACTTGTCCAGCAAGTTCAGGTAACTCTCATAGCCTAATTAGTCTTGTTTTCTCTTCTGGTTTGTTTTGCAGATTCACATTTAAGTTTGTTCCAAATAGTTTATGCAACCTATGTTTAATTGTAGTTTCATGTTTAAAGGCTATAACGATTTAAGTTTGTACTTAAGTCGACTTCAAAAATTTTATATCAGTTAATACTTAATTATGGTTTGGCATTTAACTTTATAGTTTTAGAGTTATAGATTTTATTTGGTTTCAAATATCTATGCCACCTTTTATTGATAGTTAGGCGATTTTAGTAGTGATATTTATATAATTATGCTTTTTAATATGCAGGAGTTCTATGTAGATTTTGTTGCAATTGATCCTTACCATTTCACTTTGAACATTCCATCAAATCACATTTATATGCTTCCAGCTGTTGTAGACCCTGGAAATTTGCAGCATTTCTGTGATCGGGTTGTTGATGGTATTGCAGCTGTTTTTCTGGCTCTAAAACGGAGACCCATTATTCGATATCAAAGGACATCTGATGTTGCCAAACGGATTGCACATGAAACAGCAGTAAGTATAGATATAAATAAGAAACTGTTTATGAATGATTGTCAGCTGATTTGGATGTTAGTTTTCAGTTTTAAGGCTAGAACCTACAGGATTGTAATATGTATCTTCTGCAAAGTGTAACAGAACATAAAACAATTTGTATGTGATAATTCCAGCTTAATGTGAATTTTACAGCTTGCAGATTCTTTGACTAAATTTGGGTCATCACAAAACTGATGTCATGTTTTGGGATGTAACAGAAGCTGATGTACCAGCAGGAAAGTGGCCTTTTTGATTTCAGGAGAACAGAAATTTCTCCATTGTTACTGGTGCTTGATAGAAGAGATGACCCTGTAACGCCATTGTTGAATCAGTGGACTTATCAGGTAATCATTTTTGTGGATTCTAAATTGTAATTCTAGCAATTTTATGAGAATTGCCTCTTTATTTTTTTATTTGCCTTCCAAAAAGTGTGATGACTAAATCCTCATTATTTATTGCATTATATTTTGTAGGCGATGGTTCATGAGTTGATTGGTATTCAAGATAATAAAGTGGACTTAAGAGGCTTGGACAAATTGCCAAAGGATCAACAGGTTGAAACTGCATATTGCCTTCTATATTTTGTGCATATTTTATGCATTTGGATTGCTAAGGAAATTTCCTTTTTCTATTTTGTTTACAGGAGGTTGTGTTGTCATCAGAACAAGATTCATTTTTCAAATCTAACATGTATGAGAATTTTGGAGATATTGGGATGAACATTAAACGATTGGTTGATGAATTTCAACAAGTTTCAAAAAGTAACCAGAATATCCTGACTGTAGGTTCGTAAGAGTAAATTTGAATATTTGAGTTCCTGTTCCTCCAAGCAAAATATTGTTTTAGATTCATGGATTGAGGAGTATACAATTGTTAAATGCTAAGTTTTCTGCAGAGGACATGGCCAAATTTGTTGACAATTACCCCGAGTACAGGAAAATGCATGGAAATGTTTCAAAGCATGTGACATTGGTCACTGAAATGAGCAAGATAGTTGAAGAGCGTAAACTCATGTTAGTTTCAGAAACTGAACAAGAGTTGGCTTGCAATGGTGGACAAGTGGCAGCTTTTGAGGTACTGTAAAGATCTTTTATTTCTGTTTTTTTTTTTCTTACCCTCTCAATTACGTTAATCTTGATATCTTTCTGTTAATCTAGAGATACTTTCTTTTTGGCCCTCTTCCATTTGTCTCATTGAATTAACATTTCAGCTGGAAAAATCCATTTATAACCATTAACATTCTAGTGCTTTTGTATAGTAATGCTTTTTTCATGCCATTCCCTGGTTTGGGTACAGTAAAATATATTTTGTTTATTCCGATACCTTCTTGTTTTTGTGGTATGTCCTCTTGTTGTGCCAAGATGGCAAGGTCTATATTTTGATAAATCAAAGGCTCCATTCATTTTTGTTTCAGTCTCTAAAGACTTAAAGAATTTTTGGGTCTACATCTAGAGTAGGTTTGCATATATTCTCGTTGGGGTTAGCTGTTCTTGACATGTAGCTATTTTCCTGCATGTTTTGTTTTTCGTTCAATAAAGAGTTTGTAGTTAAAAGTATGCTCATTTGATCTTAATTATTTCTGTCAAATTGTTTGACCTTGAAACAGTAAAAGATTAAAGTAACTTGGATGATAACTCATAATGCTAAATGCTCAAGTGAGCTTGCGGAGAAACCATAGTGCTTTGCTAAGTGTGACACTGTTAGTTACCTTTGAAATTTAGAGCTCTCCTAGGATGTTGTTTTGGGTATATTTGTTTTGTCCTCGTTGGATTGTGAGCCACCTAGTTTTGTCTGAACTCAAAGACAAGCATGGACTGGTGCATGGTAATAAAAGTATAAAAAGGCTGAATCCCATTTTGTCATCATATGATATCTGCATCTATGTAGCATCAATTACCATTTCCCGCTTTATACTAATTTTGAAACTTCAAAATCTTGTCTTCAAAAGACTGTATTATCTTGTTTAATTCTCTGTTCAACATATTTGACAAAGGAAGAAATTTGAATTCGTACAGGCAATATGCACTGAGTAAATCACTATGAATATGCCTCAAACCCATGCTATGTATGCAAACATTAGTTTTCTTCTTTTGCAATGGATCTGTATAGATTTGGATTTCCAGTTCCTTGTATCTATAATGTATCCCAAGCTTAACGAGCCTGTAGTTATGTTTTAAAATCCATACTATTAATTTTCACTCATTGATATTAGTTGACTTTGAGATACGTACCTGAGAATATGCTGTGTGGTGGCTTGAAACTAAACTAAGAAACATGCAGAATCAGCTTTTATAATTTGACTGTGCCATTTTGAATGTTTATGCAGGCAGTGACAAATCTTTTAAACAATGAAAGTGTTACTGATTTTGACCGCCTACGCCTTGTGATGTTGTACGCATTGCGGTATGAGAAGGAGAGCCCTGTTCAACTGATGCAGCTTTTTAACAAATTGGCTTCACGGTCTCCGAAATACAAACCTGGGGTAATGAAATTGTGCTCACAAGCGGAAAGATTTTTACATTTTCTTATGTGATTCTGCTTCTACTTTTCATCTTTTCTCCTTTCTATTGGGGAGTCTGTGTGGTCTAGATACCGATCACTTCTTTTGTTGGAGATGGAACCTCTTTTCAGAGGCTCAGTCCTATAAGCAAGTATTGAAATCTTTTGTGCCTCTTGCTAGTGGCTAATAGAGAAATTCACTGTTTTTTGATGAAATGTCTATTATGGTTTACAGCTTGTCCAGTTCCTCTTGAAGCAAGCAGGTGTTGACAAGCGAACTGGGGATCTTTATGGAAATCGCGATCTTTTGAATATTGCTCGTAACATGGCTCGCGGATTAAAGGTATGTCCTGGAAAAGTGTATCTTCTTCTTGGTGATTTTTCATTTAATGCTCATAGATGGCTCTTGGACTTGTATTCTAGGGGGTTGAAAATGTCTACACACAACACCAGCCTCTTCTCTTTCAAACTATGGAAAGCATTACTAAGGGACGGTTGAGGGATGTGGACTATCCATATGTTGGAAATCATTTTCAACAGGGCAGGTTTGTTGCAGTACCAACTTTTTTCCTGAGGGGTTGCATTTTAGATTCGAAATTTGCAATTTTATGTGGTTTTGCTTTTTGTCGCCTAGTTGCCAAACTTTGAGTGGACAATGTAATGTTTAAAAGGGTGGTGCCACTTTTCTACCAGTGGGCTTTCTGGTAGGCAAAGTTTCTGTTTGTCTACCTATGGGAGACTTGTATAGCCAAATTAGTAGTGACATGACTACACGACTTTCTTTTTTTTCCTTCCAAAAAAAAGGGATCCCATGATGGTTTGAGATCTAGGGTTCAATTCCTCATGGGGACCTATCCTATCAATATGCTAGTGTTTCCTGCCTCCCAATGACTGTAGGGTTCAGTGGAGGAACAAGTATCTGGAAAAATTATAAAATAAATAAAAATAAAAAATGAAATTTTAAAAAATTTTAAACAAAATTAAAAAATAAAAAAAAAGGTAGAAAATCTGGTTAATAGAGAAGAAATGGCAGAAGAGAATAGAGACAAACAAGCTTCTTTATTGCTTGATAGAAAAATACATGTAAGTGGACATTCGCAAGGTCCAAACTCTTGTACTCATGAGCTCAGCACTGTTACTTTCTTCTAACTACTGAACTGCCTTAAACCAACCACTCCAATACCATTTATAAGCACTCACTTACCTAGCTAATCAAGAATACAACTCACTAACTAACCTCCCTTCATAAACACCTATTCTAACTAGGTAACAAACTCAAACTACCTACCTCAACCAGCCCATAATTGAGTACTTATCAATAAGGTTTTAGTATTCTGCTTCGTAAGACTAGAAGTTAATTATAGCCTTTTCTACCAATTTTTGTCATGGTATTTATACATTACATGAGTATAGAAAGCTGTACATGATTATTGTTAAATCATAAGAATAAAAATTTAAAAATAAAAAAACTGCTAATATTATTAATGATGTGTGCTTCTTAAGCAGGCCCCAGGATGTTATCATTTTCATTGTTGGTGGGACGACATATGAGGAATCACGTTGTGTTGCATTACAAAATGCCACCAATTCTGGAACTCGTTTTATACTTGGTGGTTCTGTGGTTCTCAATTCAAAGAGGTATGCATTAAGTGTTGTTAATTTGGTGTGATTACTGAACCATACTTGCCCTATTCCAAGTAATACTTGCATCAAGTGACGGTTGTTTGGCCTTGCAAGGCCTGCTGAGTTTATTTTTTGGTTCACAATTCTATGCATTCTAGTATCTGCATGCATAGAATGTTAAAGAAAAAAGACAAAACGAAAAAGTAATCAAGCAGTTTCACAATTCGTAAAAAAGTGTTGTTTTCCTATATCGATTTTACTATATTGATTCTTTTGGGGGAGCATTTTAAGTCGTAGAGGAAATTGGAACTGCTCTGTATTCATCCTACATATGCTTTAATTACAAAGAATTACTTGTCTGGGAGTTGCAGGTTTCTGAAGGACTTGGAAGAAGCTCAGAGAATAGCTCGTACCAATACTTCCGTGGTATGAGCTTCAGTTTCATAAGATACCTGCCACATGGCAAGCTATGTAGATATATAAGTGTACAAGATTCATACATGGCTTTTTATTCGATCCACCCGGGAAGCGGAGCATTTCCAAGTTTTCAACCCATGTATAAAGTCGTAAGTTGGACGAGGGTTTATCAATTCCATTGTTCTTTCATAGATAGAAACTTGTTTACTATACCTAGGAGAAGAAATGATAACAGTCAAGAAGAAGATTTGTCTGCTACATCCATATTGGAGGCTTCTAGCTTCCGCCACATCCGTAATGGAGGCTCCTAGCTTGCTGTCTACACCATCCTGGGAAACCGAAGAGAGAATTGAGCCAAATATCACTCATTCATGGTCACTAACCAAGCACGGTATGCCAACTAGTGTGAGCTTTTTTTTTATCCCAAATGAGTGTTGCATCACATATGTAAAAGTGCAGATTTCCTGGCCCAGTAAAACTAAAAAGAACAAAAAAAGTAAAGATTTCCTATATTTTTTGCATACCTGTTATATGAATGTACTTTAGAGTAATACTACAAAACATAAGATTAAACCTATGAAGGCAGTTTTTTGATTTTTTGTCTCTTGAACTTGAGTAATCCATATTGTGGTGGCGATATGACGCGTTTTGTTTTTGTAATGCAAGTGTGTTAGTATTGAATCTTCTTATTTTGTTTCGAGAAATGGTCATATTATTGGCTGGCACAAACTTTCGTCGGATACAGCAAATTTTCTTTTGAGTTGAGCTTTAAGTTATGAAGTCTGGTGTTTATTTGAGATAAATATTTAGTATCACTAATGCTGATTATTGTTTTAAGGGCCACCCATTTTTTCTCTGCCCACCCCACTTCTATATAATTAATTATTTATAAAAATGTCCTCTAATAAATTGGCATGAATGCCCTCATATAGCATTACAAATTTGCTATAGAAATTGAAATCTATTTCTACGCACACAACAATCATGTATGCCCATTACCCGATACATGTCATTAATTTTAAGACTTCCAAATTTACACGATTCAACTTTCATTAGCATGGATGAACAAACTTCCAATTTTGGGTTTTGATTCCAACAATGATTCCAATTGTAATGAGCTAAGATTTCTTGAAGTTTAATATTTTTTTTAATTTATTGTTTTTACCAAAAAGAAGAAAAACACTGAGAAGCATCTCAAATAACTTCTCTCTTTTTAAATATGATCTTTTGTTTAATTAATTTGTAAGCAAACTTGCTTAAATTGGTTCCTTTTTTTTTTCTTCCTTCATTTCTTAAACTACCTCAATGTCTATGAAGTTTATTTTTTTCCCTCTACGGTACATGCAGTTAACGGTACTGCTGTTTACTCGTGGGTCTCAAAGTTTCTAGTTTTTTCGCTCCAGAAAAGAAAATATATTAAGAAAACTTGTCAAAAGAGATGGGGCCCCTCCCAAAAAGCAACAGTACTATATCATTTAGAAGATAAGGCCCATTTTGCTATTGTATGAGCAGAGGAATTCATCAACCTGGAAACCCAAAATACGTTATAAGTACATGACATTAACATGAAAATAACATTAAACCAAATATGAGCAAGGTGCCGTGCCGGTGATCTTTCATCTACTATTGCTAAGACCATCTCTTTGGAGTCTGAGAAAAGATGTGTGTGATGCCAATTCTTTCCTGCACAATACGGTAATCTCACTTTGAAAGCCCGAAGTTCAGCTTCAAGTGGGATATGTGCTGAGAACATTACTAGTAGAGGAATCTGAACATTTTCTCTTTTGGCTACAATACATGCCGTACTTTTCTCATCTTTAAAAGCTGCATCTATGAATACTCTGATCCATCCTGGCGCAAACACCCTGAGAGCATAGCGCTCTGTGTTGCGTGGTGAGCTATGTCATTAATAGGCGTAATTTGGACTTGTTGATATTCTTTCACAGCCGTATTTACCATCGTGAGAATAGTAGTTGGGTTTACCTGAGAGTCTTTATGGAACTTTGTATTCCAAGCATGCCAGATTTTTTTGCAAACTATCACAGCAAAAGTTATAAATTCTTCTTTAAGTTGCTTCTCACAATTGCCGAGATAGTGGGGACTGAACTCCATTTCACCACTTCTATCTCATTTGTCAAAGTCACTTGGTCTATGCATGAGTTCCATTTGTTGCCAAACCAGATGGACTTAGCGAATGGGTAGTGAGTAAATAAATGTTCAATTACATCCTCTGAGGATGAACATAGTACACGTTTATTATTGGGTCTCCCAAAAATACTCCCAAGTCTCTCACTTGTAGAAAGGAAGTTCTATCCAATTCTCCAAAGTAGTAGTTTCAAGCGCTCATGTAAACGGCTTGACTAAATAGTCTTCCAAATCGGTTGAAGTTCTATGAATATACCGATTTAATCTCTAGTAAGTACTTTTAATTATAAAATCATGACTCTTTGTATCCTTCTAGATGAGAAGGCCTGATTAATTATTAGAAATGAGTAAGATCTTCATATACTCATCAACACAAGGTGGCTTGAACCAAGTTGTAAGTTTGTTTATGTCCTAGTTATATCTATCAGCTATTAGAAGCTTATATATGTTAATATTGTCCACTCACTCAAGGGGATTGTAAGCTGATCTAGTATCATCAAAACTAGTCCAAGGGACCCAGGGTGCATTCCAAATGTATGTAGTGTCTCCATTGCCCACAAGCAAATAACTCCTATTACGTATAAACTCTTTAGTGGCTCGTATACTTTTGGCCACTAGCGATGCACTTCTTGGTAGATTAGAATTCCAAAAACTCCCAAATTTATAATATTTTGTCCAAAGAGTGGTTGCCCAAAGTGAGATTAAGCCAGATGCCAACAACTAACCTAATTTGGAGAAAAAAGTAATATTAATATTAGAAAACCGTCTAAGTCCAATTCCTCCCCTCACTTTTGGTTGCCAACCCCTGAATGTCGTTTTGATCAGGCCACAAGTATGTGTAAAAATGTTTGTCCAACACTCTTTCAAAATAGTCATTTGCCTAATAATTTTAAGTAGTATATCTCTCAACACTCGATTCTCACAATAAATTTTATGAGACTTCATTTGCTGGCTTGAAAGTACGTCAATTTTCCATGTACATAGCCAATTAAAATGATATTCGTGAAAATTAAACTTAATCTTAATGATGTAAATGTACATGTACATAGCCAATTAAAATGATATTCGTGAAAATTAAACTTAATCTTAATAGCTAAAAACATTTTAAGCCGAACACAGCTAGAAAAAATTTAACACAAACTCGATAATGAAACGCAAATTTTTATCTGTAAAGTAAATATATAGCAGTAGGATTTTAGATGTCTCACACCAAAATGGGTTCGTAAAAGAGATTTTTATGATATTGGCATTCGAATTTCGACAATCCATAGCCATTAATAACATTACCAACTTTGTTTACGGCACAGGAAAAAGTCACTTTTACACCAATTACCTGTCAAAAGCCTCAAACTACCGACCCTAACATTTCATTCATGAGAACGTAACAACCTAAGGCTGGGAGAAAAAACCTTCTACCACAAAAAGCAGAACTTGATCAACAAATCATCATCCAATACGTAACTACAAACTTATTACACTTAAAAAGAACAAGAAAGGATTGCTCGAATGGTCAGTATAGATTTTATTGAAGAACCCACAGATTATCAAACCACATCCATCAAAATACTCAAAATAGTCACCATTTAGAATGTGAAGATGGGAAGGAATTACTTAAGGCTTACATCCAAATTCCCACAATAATAAATGAGGGAGTTCATAAAAAGATCATTGTTTAGTATCTCTTAATAATAATTATTTAACATAGCTTCATCGAACAACAGTTCACCATCATGTCTTAAAAAATACAATACAAGTGCAGAGATGATAGCCGATATTCCATCACACGGGAAGATAGATTTAGGCATTCAATACTCCACCAGAATTCTTCCTGCACTCAGCCAGCATATCCATGTAGAACTGACACTTGCTGATGTCACTCCCATAGCTACTGATACACTGCAAGAAAACCAGAAGTTAATGACTATCACGGCCAGAGCCACCTTTAATCAAAATACTAACCTCTACATAAACATATAACTTTCAAACAGGAGAGACGAGTTGAGAAGGGAGTTCCTTTCTAGACATAACTATGATCGAAACAAATAATACAAACACCAAACCATAAATTAAATACTAACAATTCTTACACTCAAGGAACTCAATGATACAATGCATTGTCTATACATCTATTCTGATACCGGACTAGTACAGTATTTGTAATAGAAAAAGAATGGTTCAAAAAAACAATATCAGGAAAAGCTAATTTTCAAAATATTCACTATGCAAAGATCCAGAAGTTACATATTTCTCTACTCAAGTTGAAATACCCAGTAGCATGTATTCATTAGGTCACAAGATATAGAAGGTACAAGTTTTCCTAACTCAAAGTATAGTATCTTGTAACCACACGTTCCCCTCCCCTCCCCCCCCCCCCCCCCAAGGTGAGTAACATCCACACACAGAACAAAGTTAAATCAGCAAATTAAAATATTCTACCATGTAATTATATCATTTCAAAACAAACCATCAAGCAACAAAATTTTGCATACATCTTGAAATGCCTTGGAGTGAATATTGCATGCATCTGTGCCACCCTGCTTGTAGTGGGTGCTGGGGCACTACAGCCTCAGACACTACAGTTTCATGCTGGATGGTTCTAGGACCAAGAACAGCATCTATAGCCCTGTGAGTCACAACACTTCCAATGCCAAAGGCCATCCCTGCAACAATAAAGAAATAAATAAGATGCAACTCCTATCCAGAGTGAATGCATAAAGATGCACCAAGTAAACAACTACCAGCAACTCATGTCCTAAAAAAACAAATGGTATATATTTCATTTCCCATACCCTGGGCAACGGTGGAGCCAATCCCTCCTAGCAAAGATCCACCACCACCTTGTTGTGCAGGAGCTAGTGGGAAAGCATGGTGAACTGCTTCAATTCAAACAAAAAATTATAAACATACCATGTTTTGGTCATTCAACGTGCCAACGAAAAAATCAAGCCTCTTTTGCAGGAAAGGAGTAATAGTTTTTTGTTTTTTCATTAAAAACAGATACGCACACGCCTGTGCACACACATATGCACACACACTTGCTAATCCATGACCATGACATATGTGATGAAAAATATTAGTACCTGGTTGAAGAAGGTTGCGTGCAGGTGCAGCTCGTGGAGCTGGACGAGGGTCAAGTCTTCCTGAGAACAAAAATTTTAAGCAACATTAAGTTCAAGATATTTCATAAACACCATAATTTAAGGTAGAATATCATTGTTGCAAATACGAAATAGAGAGAACAACACAGATGTATATTCAATCTAGTATCATTGTTAACAATGCAAACCAAGTTCCACAAATTCTTTTACAAGCAAGGTTTAAGTAGTACTATATTCTTTTTAGATCACCACAATTTTTGGGTTTTTCAAGCTGTAATCATGTTTTGAGACAAGTTTTAATGAAGGTTCTCCCTATCTACATCATATATTAGTTTGAATTCATGAAACAGCACGAAAAACCTATTCATTTATAATATCAGGTTGGCTTAAGCTTTAAGAGAAGCATTATAATTCGTACAAGTGTCTAATGAGATTCTAAATTTTATATACTAACTTCCACAAAACAGGTAAAAGTTAAATGTTTTCATAGATCATAAAAGCAAGACTACAACAAAAATTCATAAGACATTTTAAAAGGAAATTTCAAAGGCATAGCAAGCAATAAAGCTAACACATAAATCTTATGGTAATACCCACAACAAGCAAAAATAAGCTACACGTCACAATTCCATAGACTATTACAAATACTTATTAGAGGTGCCTTCAATTTACGATTTACTACATACTAAAATAGCCCAAACAATCTCTGAAAATATATTTTTTTTAAAATCCCATATACAAATGAGAGAAAAATAGCCCAAAAATCATCAAATCAAAATACAACAAATTAAACAAGTAAAACCCCACAATCTAAAATGCAGTAAAGAAAGACTACAACTTGAACCCAAAATGAATAAAAGATTAAAAAAATAAAATGAATAAACAAAACCCCTCAATCTAACATGCAGTGAAGAAAGATTTCAACTTGATGAACTCAATAAATAAAAATAAAATAACAAGAAATCCCAAGTTAAATCATGACAAACATGCCTTCAAACAAAAGAAAATTAATTTTATCTTACATATTTTTCCATTTCCAAGAGTTCACACAAAGACAAATCCTAAAAACTCAAGGACAAGATTCATAATAAAAAGTTATTATAATATTGAAATAATATATTGAGGACTATGAATAAGGAAAAAGCTATGAAATATGAAAATATGAGAAGAACCTGAGCTTCGACGAGGCATGTTTAATGGCAACTGAAGAGATTTGAGACGACGGTAGAAACCCTAATTGGAAGAGTCAAGACGATGCTGAAGAGAAATTCAACTGAAGAGATTTGAGACGACGGTAGAAACCCTAATTGGAAGAGTCAAGACAATGCTGAAGAGAAATTACGTTGAGTTCCTCAAAGCCCTGGGATTTGTGCATTTTATAGCAAGATGAATGATGATTATCGGTAATAGAGACTAGAGTTAGCAGCCTCGTGTTAATTACTGATACGAAAACATTTATTTGGAAATAGATTGTATCGAGAACTATTATGCTAAACTAAAACTTCTTTTTTATTAAAAAAATAGACTTAACTTGTTAAAATAATAAAATAAAATAATTCACAAGCCTTAGAGTTAGAACTTTCGATTCATATTATGAATAAGATTTTTTTTAAAGATAAAATAAACACGTAATTGAAAGAAAAAAAAAGTTGATTCATTCATAAATTGAAAATTTAATTTGATATAAATGAAAAGTTGTGGTTTATTTTTTTGGCCAAAACACTAAGCATGGTGGTTTTTTTTTTTATTATCTCACATAAATTCCCTAAAATTAAAAGTATTAGAAGTGGTATTGAAATTTTATGCAAGTAGTTATAAGAAGTGAAATGTAGCTTTCAAGAAAGTATTGTAAAATTTTAAAAATAAAATCCTGCAAAGGATGTATTTGTAATTAATTCAAACTACTAATGTAAAAAAATAAAAAATAATGTAATCAATCAACATAGGTGGTGTGTCATTTGATAGAATGGAATAAAATAAGAATAAGAATAGAAAAACAATAGAATTAGAATTGGAATAAAATTACCAATTGAATTCAACTCCTATATTTAGTTGAGCATTAGAGTTAACATCAGAATCATAATCATTATGTTTAGTTAGTAACTAGAATGGAATAAAAACTATTTTTTACAAAAATATCCTTAACTTTTAATCTTGAATTTATGTTTTATAATATATTAAAAATTAAATTAAAAGTCTATCCTTTTATATCAACAATGCTAATTCCTATATTCGAATAAAAAATATTAATTACCAAACTAAAAAATATGATCTATTTTTTTAGTACCAAATTCATGTTGATTATTATATTTGCGAATTCTTTTATATTCTTTATATATATATATATATTTTGATATCCAATTATTCCATATATATATATTCATATTTAGAAAAAAAAATTCTCTACGTTATACTAACTTAATATGAGTAGCAGTTTTTATATATTCTCTACGTTATACTAACTTAATATGAGTAGCAGTTTTTATATATTATATCTAACTTAATATATATATATCAATTTTTATATATTGATATCCAATTATTCCTTTATGCGATAGTTGTATCAAAATATATTTCTTTTAAAGGTCCTATTATCCCTTATATTATATCTAACATATCCAACAATATGAAAAAAAACTCTACCTTATACTAACTTAACTTAGTATGAGTAGCAATTTTTCTTCTTTTTTTTCTTTTAGGTTGAATCGTAAGCAAGAAAAAAGATATGTGTTAGATATATAAAATCAAGATAAATATTAAGGTGGCATTTGGTTGTAAAATAAACATAGAATGGTAATCATAATTGTAATAGAAATAAAATGAGAACAGGAATGGACTACAAATGAAAAGTGATTCAATTGTTTAGTTGACATTTTGAAATCAGTGCATGAATCAAGATTATTATGTTTGGTTCATTATAGAATATAATGGAATCAATTTTATATAGACCAAATTACCCTTACTCACGATAAAAGATAGACAAATAATTATTTGATATAAAAATTAATTTTTTAAATCAATATTTTTAACATAAAAGATGTTCAATTTATTCAGTAGCATATATTTATATATTAACACAAAAATGTGACCTACAATAAACCAAAATTAAAGAAGACCCTTCTTCAAAAAACTACCACATATAATAAAGAGGGATTCGGACGATGAGTGCTAATTAAACAAGACTTACAAGAAAAATCTGGACTATAAGAACTTTTATTTTTAAAAATACAAATTGCAACCAAGTAAAATTAATCTTCAAAAGTTTCTTTTTCAAAAAAAAAATAATGATAATAATAATCTTCAAAAGTTATCGGTGTTCCTCTCCAATAACTCCAATCATGTATATGAAATATTGCATCATAAGGAAATTGTGCATCTCACAGGAATGCATGTCAATTTCTAATAAATTTAAACACCAAACATGCTATTCCCAAAATAATACAAAAACATCATAATTTTACCACCAAATTATCTAATTCTCTTTTTTTTCCCTCCTATATATCTTAAATTTGTTTTGAATAGATTGACTAAAGAAAAATATCGGGAGAAAAAAAAAAGCAAGAATAAGAACAAACATACATCTTCTCCCTTAACAATGTACAATTTTTGTAGCTAAAACAAAAAGAAAAAAGAAGAGCTGACTATATATACAAAACATTAGAAATGAATAATATAACTACTTACCGTCAATTGAGATTGCTCTTGATGAGAAACTTTTTGCTTCTTTAAATCACAATGAAACACGATGAAGATGGCAAGATGGTCAAGTGAGATGCTTTGCTTCCTTCAACTACGATGAAGACAAAACTAGCTAATATATGTCATGTACAGAAACACTAAGGAGAGGGTAATTAGGGCACAATGAAAATCGAGTTAAAATGTAATGGGATTTCGTGTGGTTTAGTTTAGAAAATACATTTGAGGTATTTAGATGAATTCTCATGATTATTGTAATGGACTTTCAGAACTTTAAAACTAAATGAAACAACTGAATGGACCCATTTAACAAATGATGATTACATTCAGTACCTATTATAATTAACCAAACGCTAGTTAAATATAAACATGGATAATTTTAAGAAAAAATAATTTATTCAATTCTGTAATAGAATAGGCATTCCAATGGTCATCTTTACGAATAGCATTTCCCCCAATTTTATGGAATAGTTATTCCTTGGTACTCCATAGGAAAACTATTCCAATATTTTATATTAGAATTTCCATTCCATTCTAATGGTCATTCTATCAAATGAAACACCATCATAGTTTTATGTTTAAAAAAGAATGAAAAAAATAAAAGTAGACAAAGCTATTAAAATTAATTTTAAAAACATGATAAAAAAAAGTTTATTAAAAAAAATTGATCACAAAAATAATTTTTTTTATTTTAATATTTTTCTCAAAATTACAAAATCATGATTATGATCAAGAACCAAAGGCGTACAAAAAATGGCCCGAGCCGATCAACCCGACCAATCCAACCCGATCTGACCCGAATTTAGCAGGTTCTAGGCTTCTGTTGGGTTAAGTTGGGCTAAAAAATACAAATAAATTTATATTTTTATAGGTTGCGGGTTGGGCCATCATAAGCTGAAGGAACCCAACCCAGCCGAATAATTTAAAGATATATATATATACATTTATAAATTTTATGTTTTATACTGTATAGAAGATATAAATACTAAAGTTCAAAATACTAAGTCATTTCCATTCTTTCCTCTGCTACTGTCAACTTTCTCTCTTAGACTCATGTAGTCACACTATGCTCAAACCTCCCAGCAAACAAAAAAAGAAAAACTACACCCAAACCTTCTCTATTTCTTTGTCTCTCACAGTCACAAACTCACATTCAGAGTCTCAAACCCTCTCTGATGCTCAAACTATCTCCCTCAGTCACAAAATTATAGTGACGAGTTATGACTCAGCTCATTCTCGTTGCTTCACGAATTCGGCTCACTCTGGTCAGTTTAATTTTTGTTTTTTTTTTCTCTTCAAATCTTATCTTAAAGAAATATTAGTCAGTATTGTTTATTGTTTAGTTAGAGATGTTTATTTTCTCTCTTTTCTTTCTCAGAGTGGAGATTATCAGGATTCAATAAAGGACTAACTTTGCTTACTTAGTAAGAATCTTCGTTTTTCTTTCTTGTCTTTTTTTTCCTATTCTATTTGTTGTCTTTTTTCCCTTTGATAGTACTGGTGTTAGCTGAGATTTTTATTTTTTCGAATAAGGTATTAGCTTATTTGTTTCAATGTTTTTTTTTTTGATAATGTTTGATTATGTTGTCTTTTAGCTATGCTACCTCTTGATTATTTACTTTGTGAACTATATGCTAGTTGAGTAATTGTTGATATTTATGATCTTTACTATATATTGATTTGTTTTTATATTATTTAGTATCTGATTAATGAATGATATTTTGAATTTTATTTTGATTAGGATTGGTACTTGAAAAATGGAGAAATATCTTACTCTGTCTATAACGCATACATTTGAGGCCTCCTTAAAACTAACTCATGAAACTCAAACTGATTCCATCTCAACAAGTTCAAAAGTTGCCTCCAAATCACACGTTCCACCTTCTTCTAGTCCTTCCTCTATCCCATAACTTAGAAATAAAACACAAATAGAGATAGATATGAAAAAGAGGAAGAAAAATCTAAATAAACCAATCTCTATTATTTGGAAGCACTTTACTAGGACTAAGAATGATAATCCAAATAACGAGAGGTATGCTTGTAACTATTGTAGAAAAGACTATGCTTGTGATATAAAAATACCCTTTTAGAGTTGAAGATAAGAAGTAAAAAGTGTTATGTTTTCAGCTTATAATTAAAACTGGGAGCAATTTAGTGGTCGTGGGATTTAGCAAAGAGGCTTATAAGGATATTTTGTCAAAAATGGTAATTTTAGATGAGCTACCTTTTAGGTTTATGGAAGGAAAGGTTTTAGACAATTTTGTCTGAAGTTGCAGCCTAGATTTGATCATCTTCTAAGATTACAATAGCTAGAGATATCTTACAACTCTTTCAGGCTGAGAGAAAAAAAGTTGAAAAGTGAATTGACTAGAAGTTTACAAAGGGTTAGTCTTACAACTAATTATTAGACCTCTCTCTTAAACATAAACTACTTGTGTCTTATTACTCACTATGTTGATTCTGAATGGAAATTATAAAAAAGAAATATAAACTTTTGCTAAATATCTAATCACAAGGAGAAATAATTGGTAAGGTGATTGAATCTTGTCTATATAGTTGGAAAATAGATAAAATGTTTACCATAACTGTAGATAATACCTCGTCCAAGGACATAGTTGTAGCTTATCTGAAAATAAAGATAAAAGCTTGGAAAGGAGATATCCTAGATGGAAAATTTATGCATTTAAGGTGTTGTTATTACATAGTGAATCTTATTGTTAGTGAGGGGTTTGAAAGAGATACATAATTCAATAGTATCTATTCGTAAATCTATGAGATATGTGAGATTTTTCCCTACTAGGATACAAAAGTTTACTCTTGTGTTGCATATAAAAAGATGGAGTATAAAGGCTTGCTATCATTAGATGACCTGATTAGATGGAACTCCACATACTTAATGTGAAGTTGCAATAAAGTTTGAAAAAGCTTTTGAGAGGTATAAAGAAGAAGATGACAAGTATTTAAATGTTTTTAAAGATAATGATAATGGGAGAAATAATGTTGGACTACCTACAAATGAAGATTGGGACAATGCAAGAGCTTTTATAAAATTTTTAAAAAATTTTTACATGTTACTTTGAGACTTAGTGGTTTATTGCATGTAACTTCGAATGTATTTTATCATGAACTATGTGAGATTGAAAATTAGATCAATGACTTGATTCATAGTGAGGATTGTTTTATGGTAAGTATGGCTCGAAGTACAAAAAGAAAGCATGACAAATATTAGGGAAGTGTGCACAATATAAATTGTATCTTGTTTATTACTGTCATTCTTGATCCAAGGTACCAACTTGAGCATGTCAAGTACTATTTTGGTTATGTTTTTGATCCTGCCACTACTACAAAATTAATTAAAAAGGTTAAAATACTCTTGAATAACTTGCTGGAATTTTATAGAAGTGACTTTATATTGAGGAAGATTAGTAGTAGTAAAAAACATGAAGTCGCTGAAGCTAAAGAAAGGCAGCTCGAGTATCTGATCATAAGCTGTTGTCTCAATTTTTACAACATCAAAAGGACAAGACTTTAGTAAGAGGCAAAATGATCTTGAAAAGTAATTATCTGAAGATCCAATTAATCCTTTGACACCGAACTTCAATATTTTGGCTTGATGGAAAGAAAGTATCAACAAGTATAAAATCCTAACACAAATTGCACGTGATGTACTTGTTGTCGTTATTTCTATTGTGGCTTCTGAATTAGTCTATAGCATCGGAGGTCATATTTTGGATCCTTTTAAGAGTTCTTTAAGCCCTAAGATGATGGAGGCTTTGGTTTGTACTCAAAATTGGATTAAGTCTACCTATGAACCATTGCAACTAAAAGATTTTATGGATAAGATTCAAACCTATGAGAATATTAAATTAGGTATATATATTTACTTCTAATTATATGCTTTTACTTTTTGACACTTGCTTCTAATTTGACTTGTTTTACTTGCTAAATTTTAAGTTGTAGAGGCCTCATCAGGATCTTGTTTGGCTGAAGGTGTTGAACTTATTGTCTTAGATTAATTTACTTGCTTGATAATAACTCTTATTAACCTTAATATTGAATACTATTAAATTTGACCATGATCTAATTCTATTTGTTGTACATAACTTGGTTTTTACTGTGAAAATAGGCTAATAGACTTTCTGTATGTTATTGCTGCTACTTATTATTGTTATTGCTGATGTTGCTTGTGTAGCTGGCTTTTGGTTCCTAGACTTTCTTAGTTAATTCTTTTGTTATATTTTTAGTTCAATTATTAGGTTTTAGTGGACTATGTTTGATTGTAGTTGTGAATTATAATAAGTTTATGAACTAAGCATACTTGTGGACTGTTATAAAGTTATGGAGTTCTATTAATATCGTCTTTCTATTTTTATCAGTTTTTGGATTTCAATACTTTTGATAAATTTTTGAGATTGAGTTTTATTTTGATGATATTGAATTATGTACTATGTAGCATTAGATTATAGCCTGGAATAATTTTAATTAGATACAGCTTAATTCCTTAAAAAAAAATCAAGTTTAAAATAAATCATAGTCAATTCTCGAAGCATTTTTTTCCTGTAAAATATGCTTTCTGGGTTGATTGGGCCAACCCAGGCTGACACTAATGGGCCCATCTCAGGTTATGGTTCTATTGAGCTAAGTTTTTAACATACCAAATATGTTAGGTTGGCCCATAATTTTAGTAGAACCCAACCCAGTTGATTTACACTCTTATCAAGAACAAAATATTGATATCGATAGAAATATTAGTTTTCTAAAATTATGAAAATATCAAGGATAATATCGATGTCGATGAAAATTTTGGAAAAAAATATGAAAGTTTATGAAAATTAATTTAAAACATATAAAAATTAAAAAGAAAAGTTTAGTATAATTTAAAACTATAGATTTTATTACATTTCTTGGAAATACATAAATGTATATAAACATAGAGTAAAATGTACGATTAAATGAAAGAAATATATGTAACTAGCAGAGTTAATGTAAAAGAAGCAAGAATTGTATATAGTATAATATATATGAGATTTAAAACATATTTATAGTTAAAATAAAACATACCTATTGAAATATATAAATATATTATGCATAGAATGTGCAAAGAGTTATAAAATTGTTGTTTTTAGAAATGTACTATAAAGAATTTTATTTTAGAATTGCTTTCAAAGAACAATGTAATAAAGAATTAAAGTATTATCTATTTGATAATAATAAATGTCATATTTTTTTGTTGTTAATTCCTTGTTTAATGTACATTTATGATACTTTAGATTTTATACTATGCAAACATCAACAAGTTTCCATGATATAATGTTAAAATAAATGAACGATTTTAAGATGAGATCACGAGTGAGAGATAATTTTCTAGTATGTGTAAGTATAGAGTTAAGCAAATAAAAGCTCACACACTTGTGTAAATGCACATTATCACCAGTAATATAGATAAAAATAATAAAAGTATTTAACACACGAATATTGGTTACTAATTCTATGTTAAGTACTAAAATTTATTCAAATAAATATAAGTAAAACAAATAAAAATATAAAATTCAATTAATAAAAGTATAAAAGAAACTAAAATAATAATGATTTTTCTATAAAATAATAGTAGCACTAATATTTCTAGTGGTGAAATAAGTAATTGTATATGGAGTGGTGATTTTTCTATGTACTTGTTAGATTGTTACTCTTGCTATATTTGTATTAAATTAATTCCAGCTTCAATTGCAAAATATATAAACTAATTATTGGTGTTAGACCTATGATTATGGTTGTAGGAAAGTTATTTTAGAATAGAGTGGCCTCATTGCCACTCCCATTTTTTTTCTTCTTACCCCTTTTCTAAAAAGACTCCTTTTAAAATTTTAAAAATTTTAGATTTTCTTTTGTCATGCATTTTAAGTTTTATTAATACCAAAATTACTCATTATGGAATTATTAAAAAAAAAACTTTTCATACTTATCTAATAATATCTTACTCATTATTTATAAACTCATCTTTTACCTTATCATTTCCTCACAAATAATTTTTTCGCGTATCAAAGTTATTATAACCACGACAAAATTTATATTATAAAATATAAATAAATATGAACATTTGAAATTGTTTATTTTATTATCCAAAATTGTATATTTATTCCTAAAAACGAAATTGTACAATTATTTTACTATGTACGAATTACAAACCTATATACTGAACAACAAAACTTATCCTTCCAATTTTTTAAAAATTCTATTAAAGATAAATATTACTTTTTTTAAAAGACGTCAATTAGATTCATAAAATAAAATCTTTAAGATACAAGTTATGAAAATAGAAAAGAAAATGTTAATGATAAATGTATCCTAAGCTTTAGATTTTTTAAAAAAAAATTTCTTTAAAGAGCTAAGCTTCAGACCTTAGTAGGTTATGCTTTTTTTCCCCTTTTGTCAATAAAACTTCAGAGATAAAGGACAACTAAAAGGAATATATACAAAAGAATAAAAATCTAGAAAGATAAGAAATGCTTGCACAAAAGAGGAGAAAAAAAGTGAAAACTAATTTCATCATTTTACAGTTAAATAATGCAATTTTTATATTAATTAAATTGTATAGTATTTGTGTAAATGTTTTATTAGGTATGTTTGAAAGTGTGCGTAAAGAAATAAAAATTAAATATTCAATGCTATCTTTGTCTATTAATATTATAAGAGGATTTTTTTATAAAAATAAATATTAAATAAAAGAGGGGTGAGAAGAGAAATAATAGGAGTGGTAATAAAACTATCTTTTAGAATATTAATGACTCATTTAAGATCAAATACGAGAGATAATTTGAGAAAAAAGAAGTTAACTACTCTTTTTATGCATTAAATGCATATTATGCAAGTTTATGCATGATTTATTGAGTTAGTAAATAAGATCATAAAGGAAAAGTTTGAAACCAACTCTTTAAAAAGACAATTATATGTATTTGACTTCCTCAAAAATAGAGAAGTTATCAATCGATCAGTCTATGAAAGTGATTGACTTGCTGAAATATTCTTAAGATGACTAAGCGTACTTTCACAACATTATATAGGTTGCTTGAAACTAATGGAGATTTAAAAGATTCTAGGTATTTGTGTGTAGATGAACAAGTAGATATGTTTCTACATATATTAGTTCATCACATTAAAAATAGATTTATTAAACTTGAATTAATGCCATCTAGAAAAAAAAAATAAGTATTTTCATAATATTCTACATTCAATCATTCGATTGGAAAACTATTAAAAACCTAAACCTCTTCTTGAGAACTCTACTGATGAGAGATGAAAATAGTTCAAGATATATATTATGAATTATCTTTGTCAATTGTGCTTATAGAATTATTTCTTTATCATTTCTAATTTAGTAAATATAATATTTTCTTGAAATAGAATTGTCTAGGGATAGTAGATGAGACATATATTAGAGTAAGGATACACAACTCGGATAAATCTAGGTATTACAATAGGAAATGTGAAACTGCAATAAATATATTAAGAATGTATTCTCAAAATATGCAATTTATTTATATATTACCGGATCGGTAAAAATTCAATAACTGATGGTAGAGTTGCTCATGATGCTTTAAGAAAAATAAATGGCCTAAATATTCCTAATTATGAATATAAAATTAATTCTAAATGCAACTTATCATTAAAATTTTGTATTTTAGCAATAATTTAAGTTTTTATTCAATACATAGGCTATTATTATTTTACAGATATTAGATATATAAATTGGAATGAGTTTCTTATTCTATATTAAGGAAACAATATCATCTCAATGAATTTAATAAAGGACCATAACCAAATAGTCCAAAAGAATATTTGTAATATGAAGCATTCAGCTACAAGAAATATGACTAAGCGATGCTTTGGAGTACTTAAATATCGATGGGTATTACTTGGAAATATTTTACTCTATAAAGACTCAAAATCGAATTCTCATGGCTTGTTGTTTTTACACAACTTTATTAGAAGAGAGATGCCTAATGATTTGTATGACTTACTTGTACTAAACGAGTAAGATATTGATACTAGTGACGAAAATAAACTATTTAATAATCCAATAACTACCATTAATACTTCAGATGAGTAGACTGCATGGAGAACAAATTTAGTTCAATAGATTTATGATGAATAGAGGAGCCGTTAAAATTTGTCTGTTTTTTTTTTCTTTATTTTTTCTATTATGATTCTACTTATATTGCACCTTAAGGCATTTGTAATGAATTTAGGATACTACTTTTAATCTAATTAAATAGTTTTGTTTATTTTTACTTATGGTGAACATGTATGATTATGGAAATAAATGATTTACTATGATTTTTTCTTGAAATTATATTTACATTGGGTATCACTTTTTATTTGACATCGTAATTATTATTAAGAATATTGTTAACTATTATTTTTAGGTTAGAGTTATTAAAAGCTAAAAGTCCAAAGCAGAATAAGAGGTTTTGGATTGCAAGTGAGGATAACAAGCTCATAAAGGCCTTTTTAAATATTCATAATAAAGAAAAATTCAAAACTGAATGTAATTTTAAAACTGATCACCCAACAATTATTGAAAGATATTTAGAAATACATATACCTAGTTATGACTTGAAAACCAAGCCTCACATCAAGTCTCGGATGAAGACTTTGAAAGTATAATTTGACGTTATTCATGAAATATTAACTCACCTATATTGTAATGGATTTAGGTGGGACGCGGATAAAAAGCTTGAATATGCAAAGAAACTAGTGTTACTTAATTTTATAATTAGAGGCCACCGTAAAAGCATTGGTCAACAAGTTATAAAGGAGTCAGTATGAGTATCGTCCTACAAAGATTCGTGACTATAAATTTGTCAAGTATTAACCAAGCATAGTCCATGAAAATGTAGAAAATTAACTAACTTAACATGAAAATTAAAGAATAATAAAATAAGCAAAGACAAATGGAATGTAAATGCAAAGACTAAACTAAACAATCAAGGAAATTCAAGTTAGAAACAACCAATGGAATAAGAAATATAGAATTATAATCTTCCCTCTAAATCCTCTAATCATTCAGTCCCCTCTTAAATTAATTATTCCAATAGAGTTGTCAACCCAGAAGCTAATATAACCAAGGAGTCTTTTCCAAGTGCAAAGTAGATCCAACTAGACAAGATAACAATTAACCCTAATATGAATTGAACTAGGTACACTAAAATTAAGATCTCTAAGATGGTTGCACAAGTCATATAAATATATTCTTATTTTATGCGAATTCACTCCACACTAGGCAATCTTATATTGTTTAACTTATGTCTAAATTTCGATTCTCTCTTCTAAGCTTATAGAAATTTCATTCAACATTCTATTTAGTGATCAAGAAAATAGAGGATAAGAAGCATAAAGTTAAACAAACAACTCAACTATGAATTTCATTAATAAAGAGGAGAAATAAGCAATTAGATTACTTAAAAGTTTAATTATATCCCTAGGTAATTGGGTTTAGCTCATAATCAATGTAAACAACCCAAAATAAAATGTACAAGTGTTCAAAACCTCAAATTTACTTAAATTAAAGAGAAAAAAATAAGGAAGCTGAAAGAAAAAAAAATTCTATGAAGTCAATCTTCTACTTTAGCCCTTTAATCCCCTTGATTCTTGATGTTTTCTCTCTTGGAATGACCTATAATGGCCTTTAATAAGCTTTGGCTGCTAGGGTTTTCTTGTCCCTTAATTTGGTGTGAAAGATGATATTTATAAGAGCTAAAAATGTTACCTTGGATTGCATTCCATGTATAAAAATGATGAAAAACCCAAGCATTAGCATTACGATACCGTTTTTTGGCGCTACGATGCCAAGATATAGCAATTTGGGGCTCGGGCTGACGCTATGGTGCCAATTCCTAGTGTTGTAGTGCCAAGTTTCGGGTCATGGCCTCTTTTTGAGGCTGTTTTGGCACCACGGCTATTCCCCTGATGTACTATAGTGCCAATTTTCACCATTTTTACCTTGTTTTAGCTCCAAATTTCAATCTTCTCAACTCAATAGCTCCATAACTGAAAATAATAGAAAAATTATAAAACCAAGCTAAAAATGAACAAATAAAAAGTTCAAAGAAATAGAAAAGATAAGTGTAAAATACACTTATCAAATCCCCTTAAACTTAATGAATTATTCGTCTTTCAAGCAAAATGAAAAGAATGAACAACAAATCTCCCTCAAACAAAAGAAAAAAAAAGACAATGAAATATAAACAAGAAGTAAAATGCATTTTAAATGGTAATTTCCAAAATTTTTCCTCAAGGATTACACAAAGAACATAACTTAAAGAAGTATGTGAACATTGGCTAAACATTGTGAGCAATTCAAGAGCAAGTCTCATTCTACATTAGATATTTTGTTTGTGTGCGTATGTGTAAATGCTTTTTCACTTATCCTTGTGCATAAATCCATATTAGTTTATGGAAATATGTATTAAACTTAGAATCTTTAGATATGAATCAAGTGTCATAGGCTTACTTTTCGAATCTATCTCTACTAATATAGATACTATTAGGGTTGGTATCCTTAAAACATATAATTTTGGATATTTTGCTGAATGAATGAAATAACATTTTTTCTATTTGAAATTGTGCATATTTTGTATATCTTATAAATCTCCTAAAATTTATAGTTTATTAATATGACCATAAATTTAATATATAAGTGTTATATGTATGAAGATTAAATTTATGAATAATAAACTAAACACAATTCGTAAAAATTAATTAAAGTATGTAATCTTTAATTAAATATTATTAGTATGATCTATTAACACTAAGAATATAATATTCCTATCTAGACTATTATTGTTATGATATCACAATGGAGGTACTTTATATAATATAATTATATAGAACTTGACTAGACATGATTTAAATCTCGCATAAATATTGTTGGCTATTGAGAATTTAAATGATGTCACTAAATAACCATATGTCGATTAATCCTAATTCTGAACAGTTATGGACTTATATTTATGGAATTATATTTTTTAATATACTTATTAAGGTTTATTTTCAAACAGACTGAATTATTTGTATCTTAGAAATATAATGAGATAGGTAGATAGGAATATAATTTACATATATGTAATCTATTCATTTTCAAGAGAAGTTAAAAAGATGATTCCCTTGTGTATTAATTATAGAATTGAAGAGTTTGAGTATTTAATTTATAATAGATTTATAAATTAATTATTCATTAGAGAATTAATGGAACACAAGAATAAAGAGGAATTAGAGAGGTATACAGAAATTAACCTAGCTCTAATTATGTAGTGATTATATCAATCGATTGTTTTTGAATAAAATAAATTATATAATTTCAAGAGTACAATTCTAATTTTTTTAGTAGAATAATACTAAAATTAATAAAGTAGACAAACTAATTAAAGAGTTTAATTAATTATCAAAATTTATTGAAGTTTAAATTACAGATTCTTAGGTCCCTAATGACACCTCTAAAAATATTGTATCGGATATTATAATATATCTATTTTTATACACTTGATAATATGCCTAGAAAAAATGTTTTTATATAACATATTAAATTGGTAATAATTACTATTATCTAAATATATTAATTTATTAATATTGAATTAAGTAATTAATAGAGGATACTTTGAATATTTTTATAATTGATAATAATAAAAAATACACATGCCAACTAAAAGGCTCCCATTAAAAAAAGGAGAATATTTCTCTATATAATTTATCTTAAATTTAGAATTTCAAATAACAAATCATTGATATATTTTCAGAAAATATATTTAAGATAAAAATATGTTTTTTTAGACACCCTTTTAAGGGGTGTTACTCGTTTCCAATTCTCTATAGAAAATTTTGCAACCTTATGTATTAAGAATATTACAAAATTAGAAAAATGTGAGATATACTGCTATTGTAATGCTCACTCGTTGATCCATTGGTATTGAGGCTTGGCTTGAAAGCTCTGTGGTTAAGAAGACAAAAAAGCTTGGATACCCTAATAGTTTTTAAGAAGTGATATGATTATGTTCTTTGTTCTTCTATAATATTCAATATATTATTTTGGCATTAATGCCATGTACCCATATATATGATAAAATTTTGAGAAAAATTTTTGTTGTACCAAGACCTATTTTTTCTATTGCTCTATTAATTTTCCTACCAACCGATACACACAAAACCAAAGATCGAAATGTCTTTATCAAGCTTGTAATATAGGCTTAGGTGTAGGTAGGTTAATTTGGATAAAAGTAAGCTCACATCATTCTTAAGCATATTAGACTAGGACCTTAATCAAGCATACCTTATACTTCACATAATACATCATTATTCACGACTTAAACAATACACCACTTTTCATCCAACTTTTAACTTTCTTTGCTCGTCAACTCTACCAATACTTATTCTTTATCTTTTTGTTGAGAAGTATCCCTCCCACCCAAACTTGTTTCTTTCTTTTATTTATGAAGAAGGATATACTTATTTTTCATTTTTTCATTTTTTTTTTCAGTTGTTGATCTGTATCCCCCCAAACTTATTTTTTTCTTTCATTTATAAAAAATGGTGCACTTATTTTTCAACTTTTTCTTTGATGAATATAATATGCAATTTTTTTAAAACGAACGATAAAGAAAAATAATAGTTGAACTGCTAAACTCCTCAACTTCTCCCTTCTATCCAAAATGTAGCATAGCTCAAAATAATATTCAACACAATTAAATACTTAAGGGGTCAAGGATTGACAAAGAAAAGAATAAAAAAGCTCAGAGTGGGTGAACTATGGACAAGATGTATTAAAGTTAGCTAGAAAGGCTCGATCGGTCCAAATAATGTCTAAACCCTCTCCTATGTGAAATGCAATCTAGAATTTTGCCTCAATAGATCATCAAGTAAATTCCAGCACTTATGAGATAATATATTCATATAAGCATTCTCTAGATTCATACATAATTTAAAGACCAGGACATCGTGTTCAATTATAAAATTTCACAATCAAAATAGGATTAACATAATAATTATTCACAATACCAAGCCAATATTACATTTTTCCACAAATTATGACAAATAAAATCATAACTATCATCATCGGACCATTAAAAATCACTAAAAAGAAGTACACAATACCTTTACATTATTCACATAAGCATATTAACAAGAATAAACAAATACATGAGAAAGCAAACTAATAAATAAACAACGAGCAATCCATCAAGGTTTAAGCCTTCCTTCTTCTTCATAGAATAGGTAGAATGTCCCACCCTTTTTGCCATGAGCTTTCCCAAAAAAAGATTCAAGCATATATTGCAAAGTTTCACTTGGGAATACGTAAGGCTCAAGATTCTTATTCTTGACACACTACTTTTTTATTTTTCTTCTTGGATGGCTTGTGGTGACTTAAAAAAAGAGTGAAACTTCTAATAACTCAACTGAGGGTTTAGAGCTAGTCAAGTGTAAAGAGGCTTCTAATAAATTGATATCACCAAGAGTATTCTTTGTCTCCATATCAAAACCAAAGAAGCTTTATGAATAATAGTTGGAAACTCTCTCAACGACTTGTCTTCAATATATTTTTTCATCATATCCACTCTACAATAATTATTAATGTCATTAGGAGAGTCCCTATCTTTGAACATATTAAAGATTATTACTTACTTTTCTACCCTTATAGTAAGCTCTCATTCATACACATCAATGATTGTCCTACCAGTTGCTAAAAATGGCCTCCCAAGGATAATTAGAAGATTCTCATCTTCCTCCATGTCAAGAATAATGAAGTCCGTTGGAAAAATCAACTTGTCTACCTTCACAAGTATATTTTCAATGATTCCCCTTAAATACTTGATGGATCTATCTGCAGATTAGCGTATAGTCGTAGTTTGTCTTATTTTTCCCAAACCAAGATTTTGAAATATAGATAATGACATTAAATTAAAACTTGCTCCTAAATCACACAAAGTTTTACCAAAGAAATGGTCACTAACGATGCATGAGATGTTAAACTTCCCAGATCCTTAAGCTTAGGAGGTAGCTTCTTTTGGAAAATGGCACTACACTCTTCCATGAGAGCAATGTTCTTGAAATCGCCCAATTTTTTCTTCTTAATCAAAATGTCCCTCATGAACTTCACATAACTAAGCATTTGCTTAAGTGCCTCAACAAAACAAATATTAATGTAAAGCTTCTCAAACATCTCCAAAACTTAGAAAATTATTGCTTAAGCTTCTTCTATTGCAAGCATTGAGGGAATGGCCATAGTAGATAGTAGGGAGACAACTTTGGTGATGATGAACTCTCAACAACCACTTCTTCAATTGGCCTCTCTCCCTCATTTTCTTTAGTTTGATCTCCCTCAATATGCTTATCAATAATCAGCCTACGTGATAATGTGGCATTCTCAACATTTTTCTTCGAATCATTCTCACTTCTCAACACAATGGTATTATAATACTCCGAACCTTCCTTCCTAGCATTCACCTCGATGTTATTAGATAAAGTCTTGAGACCAATTGGTCATAGCATTAGCTAATTGGCCTAGCCTATTTATGTCTCTATGGATCTAATACTTGCCACTTGATTCTATAGAAAGGCCCCATTCTCCATTATATATTGCAAAGTACATCTTCTACTGACGAATTATTCTCTTGTGATGATTGTTGTTGTATCATCAAACACTTAAATTAATCTTTCCTATCTCTATCTAGCAAAGTCTAGGGAAACCTAGTAATTACTTAGTATAATAACAAGTACATGGTCGATCCCACTAGAAATTTATCTAACTAAATTATTACTAATTCTAAGGTGAAAGGAGATTGAGAATAAAATAAAACAAAAATGTAAATAAAACTAAAAGCAAAATAAAATAAATAGAGTAAGGTTAATTTGCCACCATTATACAATCATATTAATTTAATACCAAATCTCAAACCTAGTTATCTATCAAAGTTACCAATTATAAATAATTTACAAACACACAACTATTCTTATCTTTCTTTAGTTTGTATGTTAGATAAATAAATATTATAAATAACCTTTTTTTCATTAACTAACCTAAGCAGATGCTTTAGAATTATTCAATAGAAGTAATAAGTTGAGAAAGATTATAGATTAGTCTAAGCTATTATCACACAAATACGAAATCTAACCTAGGTTATATTCTTCACTATATCAATATATTTAACAATAATATAAAGTATAGTCTCGCTACCTATAAATAGATATGAAAAATGCCAATACCTAATCTCAGTAATAGAAATCTATCTATAATATTTAGTTATATACCTAAACAAGCAAGGTATCATTCATAAAATCAATTGAATATAGAACAACATAAGCAAATTGAATAGTTAACTAACAGTATTAGAGTTTTGAAATCGCTCTTAACCTAATTTAGGCCATATCCTAGCATGTATACAAGAATAAAGAGGAGAAGCATCATACTAATATTTAGAAAACAAATAAAAACTAAAAGAATAAGAGAGAAATAACGATAATCAAAGCAAAGACTACATCCAAGCTTTCCTCCTCTTTCTAGGTCTTTAATGTATTTTTGGCAATCTTAGGTGTTTTTTCATCTATTCCTAACTGAGTTAAACGGTCCCATCTATCAAAAATTAGGTCTAAAAGGCATCTTGGTTGGATCTTTGACAAATAAAGAGTTTTGAGTTGTCAAAAGACTCAAAAATGGTGCTAAACGGGCCTTTAGCGTTGCGACACTCAGGTTCCAGCACTACGACACTCAGGTTCCAGTAGTTTCTGGAAATTTTACTTTTTTTAGCATTCTGTATGGACTGTATGGATATCGCAACACTTACATATGGAAGTTGCTGTACTAATTTTTTTTTACCCAAGTTTTGCAAAAAAAACCACTCTTTTCCTAGTTTTTGCAAAAAAAAAAAACCACTTTTTTGCATGTTTGTAGGATTTTTACCATATTTCAGCACATCTTCAGAATTATTAACTGATTTTAGCTCAAATTAAACTTATTTTCACTCTTTCATCTCTAAAATACCCATAAACACAAAAATAAAGCAAATCAGCCTTATATAAATATAAAAACTAATAAAGTAGCATGAAAATAACTATCATTAGTGTAGAATTAATACCTATTAATTCCTCTTTGAGAGAGAAACTTAAAGGATAAATCAATCTTCCACCTAAGTCCTAGCATTGTTAATTCTGATTATTCTAAGCAAAGTTTAGATGATTCTTCTAACCATGATTATAAAAATTAGAGTATGGATTATCTTACTGCCTATTGAAGTTTCCTACAAAATGTACAGACTTTACATTCATAGAACCATGATCATAAACTCTTTCTAAACTTTGTATAGTATGCACTATATAAACGACCATAAACTCAATCTTCTTGGTCATTGACTCCATATTCTTGGTCAATATATTGACTTGAGCTACCAGTGATGAAATAGCTTTCAACTCATTGATACTAATATGTCTTTTTGGATTTACATGCTTAAAAGGCTATTAGTAGTTATCTGCCTCTATTTTTTCCAATAATTTGTAAGCCTCATCGGAGGATTTATCTATCAAAGAACAATCAGCTACTATATCTACAATGGTCCTTAATGACTCATCAACCTATTGTAAAAAGTTTTAACAAGAAGCCACTTGAATATCTCATGATATGGATACTTCCTCATCCAGTCCTTATAGTACTCTCAAGCCTCATATAAGGATTCATTATCAAATTGCACAAAAGAAGTGATATAATTCATCATCTTAATGGTCTCGTGTTTATATTTATAATATTGTACAATTCTTATTACATCTATATAAAAATACCAATTACTATCATAATTCTTATTTTGTATAGTTTTATGAAATTAATATCACAAATGCTATCAACAAATTAATAAGTTTTGTTCAACTAAACAAGAGATCTAATAGATTCAAATAACCTAAACTCCAATAATATGATAAATATCATAATAACTCTTGTCATGATATTTATCTAAATACTATTAGTAAATAGATCTTTCATCTAAATACCTAATACTGTACTTTTAGATTAAGTGTCATATTTTTTTATAAAGATTTAATTAACCAGCCTTGAACAAATAATCCATCTCGTATATTCTATACCATATGTGAAATCTTTATACAATGCAATAGTTAACTAGATGAAATTACTGTAACACCCTTTCGACACATATTACCTTTAAGTTACTATTTTTCTATTAAGGAATAATATTATTGATAATTTTCCTCACAATGGCTATTAGACAAAATTATCAGCTATTCACTAAGTAAAAACTAAGATCTTAGATTTTATTATTTCAAGAATCTTGAAAGACTCTAAAGTAGCATTAAAGTATAGTATCCTTAACTATTTGGTATTCCCATCAACCCATAAATTACAATCTCCAAAATGTCAGAGTTTGTTTTATCCAGAATAAAAGATAATCTTTTAATAAATCAAATAACTACAACTTCTAAAAATAAGTCGAATCAAATACTAATGATTAAAATCTACGTGCTAAGAGCTAATAAGTATTAATATAAAGAATTGAGTTATGATACTTAAAATTCTGATTTTTATATTATTTGGTCTACTTCAATACACATAATTTGTTTATATTGTACTAGTATTTCTATAAAAAGTAAGATACTTTAATTATTTGAAACATATCATTCTTATTGAGATAGACAACACTACAATCTATATTAATAAAATATTCCATCTTTATTTACAGATTATGAACAAATTTTTTTAGACTTAGATAAAGAAATAAGTTTCTCCATAATCAATATATTTATTCATATTTGTTTCTTTATACTCCAATAAAATCACATAATATTTTTCAGATAAATAAAATATTCTACTAATATAGTTAAATCTAATAAATATCATAAAAAGCCTATAAGAGAAAGTTGTTATATAAAAAAATAATATAACAAATCTACTTTTTAGGATAAATATCCCAATAATTACTTTAACTATATATTTAGAAGCTTAATACAAGCTGGGGTGGGTTTTATAAGTATCAATATGTATGTGCATGTGTTTGTGTATATATATATATGTGTGTGTAGACAATAGTTATCTTTTTAAGTAATATTATACAATATATTTTTTTGGAACTACTTTGTGTAAACTTAAATTCTTGATGCTTAGATTTTGATGAATAATCTTAGCACAAAGAAAATACTTTTGAGTTTAATTTAATGCTAATATCAATTAATTAGTTTTCGTCCGGTCATAATTATTCTATGATGTGTGTTCTATGCTATCATCTATACAAAGATGGTATAATATTATACTCACACTGTGGCATGAACTTGCTTAAATGATCATACTAGGAGTACAACTACTTTAATCATATTAGAGAAATATAATTTAATATTATATTATATTATAATATAATAAATCCTCCTCAACTTTTGTTCATGTGGTTTATGTAACTGGAAAGAATATGAAAAAGTGGTAATTAGTGGTACTTTTAAAACTTATTTTTTTTGTGAAAAATTACTAACAATTTTGCAAAAAAAATAACATAGTAAAAAATATAACCAGAAGTATGATAAATCTTATAACAATATATTAGAATCATGTATTGATATCATACCTCTAATAGATATTAGATAAACGAATGTATAACTCCACTCCCTAATGAGCTTCTGGACCATTCTTGTTCAGTCTCTTTATGCAACTCATGAAAAAATTTAGTTAGTGATTGCACTTAATTCTTCAAAGAAATCAAAGAATAAAATATGATTGTTCATTTATCTTTGATAATTTTTCTCTCCGGAAAAATTGACAGAATTTCTCTTTACTTTCTTAAATATATTAAGATGCCTAAGATCTCTTTATGTAAGAAAAAGGAAACAAGTAGACAAATAGGTAAGTACCAAAAGGTGTTACATGTATATTATCACCGTGATAGTAGCATATAGCCCTTTTGTCTTTGGCCAAATTTGGCTAATGATAATGAATTCCCTTTTCAAGAATTCATGTTACCCATTCTCACTTCTTGTGATATTTAACTATGTATAGTAAAGTTTTCTGTTTTGGCAATTAGTCAAATATTATCTTAGTCAATTTATTTTTTAATTTATTAATATCCAATTAACCATAATTGAAATTATTAGCTAATATATCTAGTTTCATTGAATCAAATCATTAATAATAATTACTACCAATCTTTATATGGAAACCAACACACTCCAAAATTCCTTTGTATTCATATGTTATCCAATAATAAGAGTTACCAAAACTGACTACCTTAAAATATGCCTACACGTATATGCCCAATTATTTGGCCAAGTGTGTGGCATATGGTGTAGTTCAACTTTATTCTCTAATTTAATTTACTTAAATCGGTCTAATATAATAATTAATGTAACTATCGATACAACTAGCCCATGAATTTTATAAGACATGTACAGTTAGCTTCAAATAATTAATATTCTTGTTAATTATTTGATTTAAAAATTTTTTCCACTAAAGGATTGAAATTACACTTCAATTGTCTATAATTATTTTTGGAGTAACGTCTCATAACGCAATGATTCTTTCCTAATTATTCCTTTGCATAACATCATGTAAACATGATTATATATTTTTTTAGTCCTTACTGATTTCTTTAATAATCACTAGTCAATATTTTACTGACAATATCAATATTAATACGCTTAGGTCTAAAACTTATAATCTAGTACCGAAATCAACCAAGAAATGTTATTTCTCCAAATTCTATATTGTTAACTGAAGTCATATAATTTAACAAATATGCTTTATCAAACGACATAGAATATTGATCTCAATTAAGTCATATCTAAGAACATGTAATCATGACCCATAACAAGATTGATAATAAAGCTAATCATTGCCCGTAAAATTCTTTTTCATTGACATTCATTAAATCAATTTCATTATGATCCAATTTAATGTACATCCTATTACACTGACTTTAGATGACCAAGACAATTTAAACTTTTTCAAAATCTATTACAACATAAATAAAGTACTCAACCTTGTTTATCTTGTTGCGAATCACAATTAATTATAAATAATTTGTATTTATATCTTTTGTGAATTTATATCGTAATTAAAAACATATATATTTTAGATGAAGTGCATACACTAAGAAATAATATATAGATGTACATTAGAAGAAAATTATGTGTCATGGAAAATGTAAAGCATTAAAATGTAGAAGAAACATGAGATAGATGATATTAGATTTGTCACGACCCAAAATCCTAGGCCGTGACTATTTAATAATTTTGAGTGTAAATTAATATAAAGTAAAAAAATTTACAAAATTCAGAGAAAACCCAGTACTTGGATATTTCATTTTAGTCCTTGACTCATTAGAAATCCTATATAAAAAGGAACGCATCTTTAGTTTAATTTATTAAGAGAGATATGCCAATTAAAATTTGATGAAATATAGTTAATTTATACGAAAACTTGATTTAATAAAAACTTTAGCGTTGATTATCATGAGGTTCGTAAATCTTGAGTCGGAGAGTCTAAAAATTAATTTACAGGATAAATCATATTCCAAGTACTTAAAACTGTAAAAATATACTCCTTAGGAACTATAGGGTCCCATTTATATACCAAATCCTTAAATAATAATAAATACATCCTTATACATTCACTTAGTAGATTCAAAGAACTTGGCTAAATAGTTAGACATAGAGAAAGACTGAGATAAGGAAAAGTACCAACCCAAGAAGGAATAAGACTACAAGCCTAAGCCAAATGACTTGCTAGCCATCGAGACAATTGACTCGAATGAGTGATCACCTGAAAGGGGGGGAGGGAAAAAGAGAAAGAGTAAGCTCAAAAGCTCAGTAGGAAAGTTGTTACCTCAATTAAAATCTTTTAGCAATGGAAAACCCCTGCATGGTTAGTTTAATTCAAAATAACTTTTCAAAACCATATGTGCATATATTCATAAAAATATCCAAAACTAAGAGTCCATATGCACATACATATATATAGAGGTACGAAAAACATAATATCTCAAAACTAATCAGTCCACAAACACATGACACAAATCCATCCATACCCATGAGTTCATCACCTCTCATCAATGGAAATCAGGGTATTGACACTACGTATGTCATACAAACTGCATGAAACTTAGCCCATAACCAGAAGGGACACCCGTGTGTCGCCTACCAAACCTGAAGGGGCAACTGCATTACCTATGCCTGCCAAATGGGGAGGTAATCAAAAGAAAAATCCCGCGCAAGTTCACGGACTCTCACTATCAGTGGGGCCGCAGCACCACACTGTAAAAGCCCCATGATACTAACCTGGGACTCATGTGTGATCCTATGACATGTGTACTATGAACTGATGTGTAAAAGTAGCCATGCAGTAATTTAAGTTCAAATGATACTCTGGTTTTTAATAAAATAATTCATTAAATTTTGTAAAAAAATAGGCAGCATAACGGCTCTATTTTAACATATCCAAAAATAATCCACACTCAGAAAATTCCCATAGCAATCCAATATATAAATCATACCATTCAATTCTATTACAGATATTTAAAAATTCCAAAATCACATTTGTTCTCATACGTTGCAGAAAATAAGTTTTATTCAAAATGACGTCAAAGAGAAGTAATTGAATCCCTACCTCACTAGAATAGAGATACCAGACTATTGGATGCTCAAGGTGCCATTGGATGATCACTCGGAGGGTTGGGAGCTAATCATATACCCTCGATCGTCCTCTTACGAAAAACTAACTTCGCACCGGAGTTTCAACTCCACAACGGACATGTTCACTGAATTCCTAGCACCCAAAATAGCTAGGTTAGACATATGATGTGTCCAATTCGGGTCCGGGCCCACACTGAACTGGTAATACATAAAACGAGACAAAATCTCAACTGTCCGATCTCGATTTTCGTTCCGATCACCAAACGACACAATATATATATATATATCAAACTTCTCCATTTTTCGAGTACATTCCAAAAATAGCAACTTTCAATGCGGGCAAAATAGGATCGCGAAATATATACATTGACGATCCTTGCGACGATACGAACCCAATGAGCTCAAGAACGTGGCTTGAAACGGCCGGAATCATCGCCGGTGACAAAAACTCCAAAATAGCCATTAATAATGTTTTCCGGTGAGGGGGAGCTCGGCGGCGACCGGGGACGGGCGGAACGAGTTGTTGGCAGCGCGGGAGGACTTCGCCAGTGGCCTGGCGGACTAGACGGTGACTGCGGCAGCTCGGGCATTTGTTCGTCCTCCTTCGGCCGAGAACGACAAGTAAGAGCGAGAGAGAGAAGGTGAGATCGGGAGGGAGAAGGGAAATAGAGGAGAGAGAGAGAGAGAGAGAGAGAGAGAAAAATGATATATATATATATATATATGCAATCTGATTTTTAAAAAAAAAAAACTGGTCAAATGACCATTTTACCTTTAAAAAAAACAGGTTATTACAAGTTTGTTTTAACTAATGGGTAGGATTAGAATCTTCATTAACACTAATGTCATCGTCAAAGATAAATTTCTCCATTTTAACAATAAATACCAATACCTAATCTCAGTAATAGAAATCTATCTATATTATTTAGTTGTATACCTAAACAAGCAAGATATCATTCATAAAATCAATTGAATATAGAACAAAATAAACAAATTGAATTGTTAACCAATAGTATTAGAGTTTTGAAATCACTCTTAACCTAATTTAGGCCATATCCTAGCATGTATACAAGAATAAAGAGGATAAGTATCATACTAATATTTAGAAAACAAAGAAAAACTAAAAGAATAAGGGAGAAATAATGATAATCAAAGCTAAGACTACCTCCAAGCTTTCCTCCTCTTTCTATGTCTTTAATGTATTTTTGGCAATCCTAGGTGTTTTTTCATCTATTCCTAACTGAGTTAAATGCTCCCATCTATCAAAAAATAGGTCTAAAAGGCATCTTGGTTGGATCTTTGACAAATAAAGAGTTTTGGGTTGTCAAAAGACTCATAAATGGTGCTAAACGGAGCCTTTAGCGCTGCGATACTCGGGTTCCAGCACTGTGACCCTCGAGTTCTAGTGCCGTGGTGTTTAGTTTCTGGAAATTTTACTTTTTTTAGCATTCTGTACGGGCTGTATGGACGTCGCAACACTTACGCATGAAAGCTGCTATACTAATTTTTTTTTACCCAAGCTTTGCAAAAAACCCACTCTTTTCCTAGTTTTTGCAAAAAATAAAAAACCACTTTTTTGCATGTTTATAGGATTTTTACCATATTTCAGCATATCTTCAGGATTGTTAACTGATTTTAGCTCAAATTAAACTTATTTTCTCTCTTTTATCTCTAAAATACTTAGAAACACAAAAACAAAGCAAATTAGCCCTATATAAATATAAAAACTAACAAAGTAGCATGAAAATAACTATCATTTTAGTGTAGAATTAATACATATTAATTCTTCTTTGAGAGGGAAACTTAAAGGATAAATCAATCTTCCACCTGAGTCATAGCCTTGTTGATTTTGATTATTCTAAGCAAAGTTTGGATAATTCTTCCAACCATGATTATAAAGATTAGAGTATAGATTGTCTTACTGCCTATTGAAGTTTCCTACAAAATATGCTGAGTCTACATTCATAGAACCATGATCATAAACTCCTTCTAAACTTTGTATAGTATGCACTACATAAACGACCATAAAATCAATCTTCTTGGACATTGACTCCATATTCTTGGTCAATATATTGACTTGAGCTACCAATGATGAAATAGCTTTCAACTCATTGATACTAATATGTCTTTTTGAATTTACATGCTTAAAAGGCCATTAGTAGTTATACTAATATGTCATTTTGGATTTACATGCTTAAAAGGCCATTAGTAGTTATATGCCTCTATTTTTTCCAATAACTTGTAAGCTTCATCGGAGGATTTATCCATCAAAGAGCAACAGTTACTGTATCTACAATAGTCCTCAAATGACTCATCAACCCATTGCAAAAAATTTTAACAAGAAACCACTTGAATATCTCATGATATGGACACTTCCTCTCATCAAGTCCTTATAGCGCTACCAAGCCTCATATAAGGATTCATTGTCAAATTGCACAAAAGAAGTGATATAATTCATCATCTTAATGGTCTCGTGTTTATATTTATAAGATTATACAACTATTATTATATCTTTATAAAAATACCTATTACTATCATAATTCTTATTTTGTATAGTTTTATGAAATTAATATCACAAATGCTATCAACAAATTAATAAGTTTTGTTCAACTAGACAAAAGATCTAATGGATTCAGATAACCTAAACTCCAATAATATGATAAATATCATAATAACTCTTGTCATGATATTTATCTAAATACTATTAGTAAATAGGTCATTCTTCTAAACACCTAATACTGTACTTTTAGATTAAGTGTCATATTTTTTTATAAAGATTTAATTAACTAGCCTTGAACAAATAATCCATCTCGTATATTCTATACCATATGTGAAATCTTTATACAATGCAATAGTTAACTAGATGAAATTACCGTAATACCCTTTCGACATATATTACCTTTAAGTTACTATTAGTCTATTAAAGAATAATATTGTTGATAATTTTCCTCACAATGGCTATTAGACAAAATTATCAGCTATTCACTAAGTAAAAACTAAGATTTTAGATTTTATTATTTCAAGAATCTTGAAAGACTCTAAAGTAGCATTAAAGTATAGTATCCTTAACTATTTAGTATTCCCATCAACCTATAAATCATAATCTCCAAAATGTCAGAGTTTGTTTTGTTGTTTTGTCCAGAATAAAAGATAATCTTTTGATAAATCAAATGACTACAACTTCTGAAAATAAGTCGAATCAAATATTAATGATTAAGATCTACGTGCTAAGAGCTAATAAGTATTAATACAAAGAATTGAGTTATGATACTTAAAATTCCAATTTTTATATTATTTGGTCTACTTCAATACACATAACTTGTTTATATTATACTAGTGTTTCTGTAAAAAAAAAGATACTTCAATGATTTGAAACACATCATTCTTGTTGAGATATACAACATTACAATCTATGGTAATAAAATATTTCATCTTTATTTACAAATTGTGAACAAATTTATTTAGACTTAGATAAAGAAATAAGTTTTCCCATAATGAATATACTTATTCATATTTGTTTCTTTATACTCCAATAAAATCACATAATATTTTTTAGATAAATAAAATATTCTACTAATATAGTTAAATCTAATAAATATAATAAAATTCCTGTAAGAGAAAGTTGTTATACAAAAAAATAATATAATAAATCTATTTTTTAGGGTAAATATCCCAATAATTGCTATAACTATATATTTAGAAGCTTAATACAAGCTAGGGTGGGTTTTATAAGTATCAATCTATATGTGTGTGTGTGTGTTTGTATGTATATATATATATATATATGTGTGTATGTAGACAATAGTTATCTTTTTAAGTAATATTATACAATACATTTTTTTGGAACTACTTTGTGTAAACTTAAATTCTTGATGCTTAGATTTTGATGTATAATCTTAGCATAAAGAAAATGCTTTTGAGTTTAATTTAATGTTAATATCAATTAATTAGTTTTCATCCGGTCATGATTATTCTATGATATGTGTTCTATGCTACCATCTATACAAAAATGGTATAACATTATACTCACACTGACATGAACTTGCTTAAATGATCGTAGTAGGAGTACAACCACTTTAATTATATTAGAGAAATATAATTTAATATTATATTATATTATAATATAATAAATCCTCCTCAACTTTTTTCATATGGTTTATGTAACTGGAAAGATTATGAAAAAGTGGTAATTAGTGGTATTTTTAAAACTTATTTTTTTTTTGTGAAAAATTACTAACAATTTTGCAAATAAAACAACACAGTAAAAAATATAACCAGAAGTATGATAAATCTCATAACAATATATTAGAAGCATGTATTGATATTATACCTCTTATAGATATTAGATAAACGAATGTATAACTCCACTCCCTATCGAGCTTCTAGACCATTCTTGTTCACATAAAAGTGTAGTCTCTTTATGCAACTCATGAAAAATTTAGTTAGTGATTGTACTTAATTCTCCAAAGAAATCAAAGAATAGAATATGACTGTTCATTTATCTTTGAGAATTTTTTTCTCTGGAAAAACTGACAGAATTTCTCTATACTTTCTTAAACATATTAAGGTGCCTAAGATCTCTTTATATAAGAAAAAGGAAACAAGTAGACAAATAGGTAAGCACCAAAAGGTGTTACATGTATGTTATCATTGTGATAGTAGCATATAGCTCTTTTGTCATTGGCCAAATTCGGCCAGTGATAATGAATTTCTTTTTAGAATTCATGTTATCCATTCTCACTTCTTGCGATATTCAACTATGTATAGTAAAGTTTTCTGTTTTGGCAATTAGTCAAATATTATCTTAGTCAATTTTTTTTTTAATTTATTAATATCCAATTAACCATAATTGAAATTATTAGCTAATATATCTAGTTTCATTGAATCAAATCATTAATAAGAATTACTACCAATCTTTATATGGAAACTAACACACTCCAGAATTCCTTTGTGTTCATATGTTATCCAATAATAAGAGTTACCAAAACTGACTACCTTAAAATGTGCCTACACGCATATACCCAATTATTTGGCCAAGTGTGTGGCATATGGTGTAGTTCAACTTTATTCTCCAATTTAATTTACTTAAATCGGTCTAATATAATAATTAATGTAATTATCAATACAAGCTAGCCCATGGATCTTAAAAGACATATACAGTTAGCTTCAAATAATTAATATTCTTGTTAATTATTTGATTTAAAAATCTTTTCCACTATAGGATTGAAATTACACTTCAATTGTCTATAATTATTTTTGGTAGCGCAATGATTCTTTCCTAATTACTCCTTTGCATAACATCATCTAAACATGATTATATATTTTTTTAGTCCTTATTGATTTCTTCAATAATCACTAGTCAATATTTTACTGACAATATCAATATTAATACGCTTAGGTCTAAAACTTATAATCTAGTACCGAAATCAACCAAGAAATGTTATTTCTCCAAATTTTATATTGTTAACTGAAGTCATATAATTTAACAAATATGCTTTATCAAACGACATAGAATATTGATCTCAATTAAGTCATATCTAAGAACATGTAATCATGACCCATAACAAGATTGATAATAAAGCTAATCATTGCCCGTAAAATTCTTTTTTATTGACATTCATTAAATCAATTTCATTATGATCCAATTTAATGTACATCCTATTACACTGACTTTAGATGACCAAGACAATTTAAACTTTTTCAAAATCTATTATAACATAAATAAAGTACTCAACTTGTTTATCTTGTTGCGAATTACAATTAATTATAAATAATTTGTATTTATATCTTTTGTGAATTTATATCGTAATTAAAAACATATATATTTTAGATGAAGAGCATACACTAAGAAATAATATATAGATGTACATTAGAAGAAAATTATGTGTCATAGAAAATGTAAAGTATTAAAATGTAGAAGAAACATGAGATAGATGATATTAGATTGTTTTACCTAATGGGTAGGATTAGAATTTTCATTGACACTAATGTCATCGTCGAAGATAAATTTCTCCATTTTAACAATAAATTTGTTTGAAGACAAGTTTAAATATTGGTTTTCTTCTTTCAACTCATCTTTAAACAAACTAATAAAAAGGAAATTATTTTTCTCTTATATTGGTATGTCCAAAGGACTTCTAGTTAAATTATTTTGAATAAATTATTCTATTTTACAATTAACGACAAATTAATAAATTTGTTTTGAGAACAAATTATAAAAATGCTAAAAACCCTTCATTTTTCTTCCAATATTTAGAGAGCTTATAATTTAGCGGGCTCACACTTATTCTTATTCTTGCCCTTTTTCTTTTATTTTTTTTTTTATTTTCTACGAAACAAGAAACAATCCGGTTTTACTCTCTCTATTTTTATTTTGTATTTTTCTTTCCTCTCATTTTTTCACTCTATTAAATATCTATCAAGCTAGCCAAGCCAGCTCGAGCCAGCCGAGCTTCTAGCTGGTTCCGGACGAGTCGACGGTCTTGTAATTTCAAAAAATCGCACCCGTAAAATTAATATTCTCCACCCCGGTCTTTCCCCCAGCACTGGTGCGTAGCTTAACCACTCTGCGCACCCATCGCGTACCAAAGCCCACGCCCATTCATTCAATCAAAGCCCCCGAAACTCGAAACTCAAAAACTCCAATCAGATACAGACTAATCAAACTGTTTCTTTCTGTCTCTACAATTCAAAAACCCTAAGGGCTTCTCCTTCTCTGAGATCCATCCATGGCGGACGAGGCAGCACCGGTTGCAGCCCACCCGCCTTCGTCGTCTTCGTCTTCATCAACGGCGGCGCCTTTGGGAACCTCAGTGATCCCCATAGTGAACAAGCTCCAGGACATCTTCGCCCAGGTCGGGAGCCAATCCAGCATCCAGCTCCCCCAGGTCGCCGTCGTCGGAAGCCAGAGTAGCGGAAAGTCGAGCGTTCTCGAGGCGCTCGTCGGCCGGGACTTCCTGCCCAGGGGTTCCGATATCTGCACGCGCCGACCTCTCGTGCTCCAGCTTCTCCAGACCAAGAGGAACGCTGATGGAACGGAGGAGGAGTACGGGGAGTTCCTCCACTTGCCTGGGAAGCGTTTTTACGATTTCTCAGAGATTCGGAGGGAAATTCAGGTTAGAGGGTTTTGGTTTTCGGATCAGACTGGTTTAGTTTCTCTTTTTGGCTTTTGGAGAATTTGGGGAAATTTTGAATGAATATATGAATTTGACTTTGTTTAAGTACAGAACAAATGCAAGAATCTAGTTTTGTTTGGTTGGGATATTCAATAAAATTGGGGTAAGGTGGGATTCATTTCTTAGCGTTTATGCAATTGCAATGCTCGAAGAGTGGAGAAATTGTGGAGATTTTGAGTGAATATATGAATTTGAATCGGAAGAAACCTTGTCTTTCTTCTCTTTGAATGTGACTTATTTTATGTACAGAACCAACTCAAGAATCGAGTTCTGTTTAGTTTAGATATTCAAGAAAAATGGGATAAGGTGGGATTCATTTCTTAGGGTATATGCAATGCTTGAAATTCTGAGTTTTGTCTAAATAAGATTATTTCTTAAAGTAATGCTTTTTAGACGAATCTGTCTTCTGGAAATACTTTTCACTGGATGTTGACGATAATGTCATTGTGACAGTTTACTTAATTTACATGTCTTACTTGCACGACCCCAATAGATATGTGGATCGAGTTCGTTTGTTTTATTTCAATATTCAGCTTGGTTACATTTATGTTGTTTGTAGTCTTCAGCTGTTATAGCGTAGACAGCCTTTATGTCATCCCTAACTTAGAACCTTGAACCTTGTCTCTATTGGCATGTAATGTTTGACATGTAGAACAAGAGTAGTAAAGCATGGTTTTTCCTTTTTTCTTTTTTTTTTTTAGTGTAATTACAGCAACCTCCTTATTTTAAATATAATATTAATCATTAATCAGACAATATATGCTGCTAACGAACGAGCTTATAATTGTCAATTTTTACAAACTCCTACTCATTGGATGCACTTCAACTTGTTGCTTCTGCTTCCTTAATTGTATACTACAAGTTCATAATGTTGGGGAAGTCTCCTAATAGTTGTATTTATCCATTTTCATTATCAATGAATTGTTGTTTGTTGTAAAAAAAAATGTTTGGGAACTCAGACATGACTTGTCATGAGTCCCCTTTGGCAATTTCACCGGTAATATTGTTTTGTCTACAATTGAAAAATTGCGTTGGCATGGTTTGTTGATGTCCTTGATATTGAATTTTTAGATGTGTTCTTATTCTTAGAAATTATTATTAAAAAGTTGAAACGTAGAATGGGGAAATCAATTTCTTGAAACTGAAAGTATTATATAAGGAATCACTTCCTTAGCTTGCAAATTTAGACAGAGGAAGAATGAGTTGTGGAAAGAGACGAAAGTTTACCTCTTTCAGTTTCTTATAAAAAAAAATGGCTTACCTCTTTGATCAGTTATGTTCAGTTACTCTGCTCATCTTAAATGGTTAAACCAAAGTATAACTTGACAGTAAGCAACATCAGCTATTCCTGGGTCCCTGGATTTCTATTCTAGCAACTTTCTGATGTGTACGAGGGTTTGATGATGTTATTGTCTTTGAGAACTTCTAAATTAGATGTTTCATAATTAGGTTTGCCCTTTCGTATATGGATGTAAATAGAAGTATTATTGGACATCTAAAATAGTCTTTTTTTTTTTTGAATAATAATTTCTTTTGACAGGCTGAGACAGATAGGGAAGCAGGAGGAAACAAAGGGGTGTCAGACAAGCAGATTCGCTTGAAGATATTTTCGCCAAATGTTCTTGATATCACACTGGTGGATCTTCCTGGTATAACAAAGGTTCCTGTTGGTGATCAGCCTTCTGACATTGAAGCGCGAATCAGAACAATGATAATGTCATATATCAAGATTGATACCTGTTTAATTTTGGCGGTTACACCTGCGAATTCTGATTTGGCAAATTCAGATGCTCTTCAGATTGCTGGAAATGCTGATCCTGATGGTAAGTTTTGCTTTTAATGACAACTTGGTAAATTGATTGTAGCTATCTAATTTTTTCGGCTGTTTTCTTTTGGTAGGTTTGAGAACCATAGGAGTAATCACAAAGGTATGGACATTCTTTTCAACTTATGATGTATTCTTAAGGTCTGCAAGGCGTGAAGTAATTTTGACGAGGTTCTGACTTTATTATTTTTTCTCTGCAATCACAGTTGGACATAATGGACAGAGGAACTGATGCCCGTAATCTGTTGCTTGGAAAAGTGATTCCCCTGAAACTTGGTTATATTGGGGTTGTGAATCGTAGTCAGGAGGTAATCTTTAGCATTGTAGGAAATTGAACTAAAATAAGGTTGTTTGGGTTTCATGCTTTTCTTTTGGTAGATTTGTGTTGATGGTTCTTACACCCTTAGCTTTTGAATTCCCTACATTTTAGGATTTATATATTTTACTTGTTAATAGCAACATTGCTATTATATCAGTAGTAGCTAAGATTCTCACTGAGCTTCTCAATTCATTTTTTGAAACAGGATATTTTGCTTAACAGGAGTATTAAAGATGCCCTTATAGCTGAAGAAAAATTTTTCCGCAGCCGTCCTGTATGGTTATAATTTCTCAAATTAGGATAATTTCTCTGCATGACATTTTTTTTAAAGAAATCTTTCATATCTCACTTTCTTTTGTTTTTATGCAGGTATATAATGGTCTAGCTGATCGTTGTGGCGTCCCTCAATTGGCAAAGAAGTTGAATCAGGTAGAAGCTTGTTGCAGCTAGTCATTGTTAAATCTCACGGAACCAGTAAACTAGTTTGGTTGCAGGTGTTAACTGTTAATGCTGTTTCATGAGGACATATAGTAACTAAGAAACTTTATATTCTTATTTATGGAGCCTTGTTCCATTTTGAGCCCATTCCTTGATAAAATGAGCCTATCAATGTGAAATAATGTATTGAGGTCTTATTTCCAGGATCTTTTTGTTTTGCAGATTCTATGGATTCCCTCTAAAATTAGCTCTTGTAATTTATTTGCAGATTCTAGTTCAACATATTAAGAAAGTGCTGCCTGAACTCAAGTCACGCATCAGCTCTGCATTGGTTGCTGTTGCCAAAGAGCATGCCAGTTATGGAGAAATCACAGAATCAAAGGTATGTTTTTGTCTCCTATTTAAAAAGAGAAAAAGGATCAAAGATATGGTTACTTGTCAATTGAAATTGGTCCCTATTTTCTTCATTGTGATAATTGCATAGTCTACTGAATTCTGCTCATCTACAGGACCCTGTAAATTTGCATTTCACTTTTATGATCGAGGGTGCTATATCTAGAGTAGACACTATGTGGTTGTATTAGCTACTGCACTTTTTGTTTGCTTTCCTGGCTTATATCTTATGTTATATTTTTGCATACTTATCAGTGGATTATTGTTGATAGGCTGGTCAGGGAGCTCTTCTGCTGAACATTCTTTCGAAGTATTCTGAAGGTGAGTAGGGTTTACCTACTTTATCTTCTCTTTATGTCTCCTAATGAATGTTCTGAGTCGTGTTCGTGATGTTGTATATTGCACTGTCTGCTCTCCATCTTAAGTTTATGAACGATATTTTTTATTTTTATTTTTATTTTTTGTTGAAAACAGCATTTTCTTCAATGGTGGAAGGGAAAAATGAAGAAATGTCCACATCTGAGCTGTCAGGTGGAGCAAGAATTCATTATATATTTCAGTCAATATTTGTTAAAAGTCTAGAGGTTAGTATACTTGAGAATACCTGCACCTTTTTGTACACTAAGTATGCTGTTTATTTCTTCAGACTAAATGTGTAATGTAGGATTTTAGTTTGAAGAAAAATTTGAACTTTTAAGTAGTAGCTTTGTTTTGTTTCAGTAATTCCATTATTGTCTAGTTCAGTTCAAGATATATGATAGTGTTTGTTTAAATTTCTAGGAGAAGTGTTAATTGTTTTTCTTTTGTTTCTTTGTTCCTTTTTTGTTTTTGGTGTGTGTGGGTGTTTGGGGGTGGGGTGGGGGATGATATAAATTGATTGTCTAAAAAGTTTCCTTGCGAGCAGAATCTTAGATGTGGGAATTACTTAATTTTTTTGGCCAACTTCTGCAAATTATTTTTTTCTTTAATTGAAAAAAAATGGAGAACTTATGCAAATGATACAATTGACTTCTAAGGAAAAAGACAATCAGATTCTTTGTTTTGACTGGGATTCAACTATACATGATACATTGGTATTTAAGATGTAGGTAGTAGGGTGCATATGAATCTTGATTCACTGGAAGTTCTTTCATCAAGGGTTTATGTGTATATATCCTCACGCTAAAACCATATAGCCAATGGATGGCAAAATAACGGTTTCAATGTAAGATTTTCTATGAAGAATTAAACTGTCCTTTCAGTTCGGGACAATTTTAGTTACATAAGATGTATTTTAGAAGAAATTAAACCGTTGTCAGACATCTCTCTTCTTTATTTTATTTATTTATTTGGCTCTAAAGATTGTCAGACATCCCTTTTGATTAGAGGTGCTCAACATGGGAACTGTCGTTAGTGGGATTGTTAAAATGCAGTAGTTGTATGCATGTTAGGACTTGGTTATCCTGGCTCATAATACTTTGCTTTCCAGAACTAAACAATATTAGAATTCTGGCCTAATTTGTTAGGTAAATAGGTAATTGAGGGGAAATAATAGATTGCCTATGATGTGATTTGACCCGTTGTGCAGGAGGTGGATCCATGCGAGGACTTGACTGATGATGACATTCGAACAGCCATTCAAAATGCAACTGGCCCTAAATCTGCATTATTTGTACCAGAAGTAGGTGTTCTTGTATTCCTCTTCTATTTGGTCTCCAGTATATTATAATAGATTTTATGTGCTTCACTATCCACTCAACCAAGAGATAGGTGCCATTTGAGCATTTTGTTCATGTTGATCTTCGCATGCATAGGTGCCTTTTGAAGTTCTTGTTAGGAGGCAGATTGGTCGTTTGTTAGATCCAAGTCTTCAGTGTGCTAGGTTCATATATGATGAGTTGATGAAGGTAGGAAAAACCGCTTCTGCAGTTCTCTCCATTCCCATATGGTTATCTTTAGTTTGATTTTCAAGTAACATTTTTCTCTTCTCAGATTAGCCATCGCTGCTTAGTAAATGAGCTGCAGCGATTTCCTGTTTTGAGAAAACAGATGGATGAAGTTATAGGAAACTTCTTGCGAGAAGGCCTAGAGCCTTCAGAGACAATGATAGGGCACATAATTGAAATGGAGGTATGCTTATAATCTCACATGAAGATATTTTGAATTATATTGGTGCATGCGCATGTCAATGGCATTGAGACGTAAATAGTCATTTTGAAAAATCGGATTCTGCTTTTTTTAAAAAAAAAGGGAGATATTTTTCCAGTTGGCTATCAACTGTAACTTTGCATAGTCGTATTCTTTTACAACTTCTTAAAAATTGCAAAACAAAATTTTATTCCAGTTGGCCACTAGCTGTAACTTGGATTGTTTTACACATGATTGGTGATTTTTCATTGGTGTTATTGGGTTGCTCTTTTTATGTCCTACTATACTAAAACGCC
>JXTB01000042.1:677133-696421 GCA_002914805.1 Parasponia andersonii
TGCTCGCACTCTGGGACTCACGTCGCTCGTCGACGACCCGAGAAAACGTACGAAGAGTAAACTGCTGTGCAAACAAAAACTTGCCAGCAGACCTCAAAAATGCTCACACTCTGGGACTCACGTCGCTCGTCGACGACACAAGAAAACGTACGAAGAGTAAACTCCTGTACAAACAAAAACTTGCCAGCAAAACGTGTGAAGAGTAAACTACTGTGCAAACAAAAACTTACCAGCCCTAAAAAATGCTCGCATTCTGGGACTCACGTCGCTCGTCGACGACCCGAGAAAACGTGGGAAAAGTAGATAACTGCACACCAAAAACTTGCCAGCAAACCTCGAAAATGATCGTACTCTGGGAATCGAATCGTGCTATAAAATGCTTGTCGATAACCCAAGAAAACGTATGAAGGAAAAAAGGGTGTGCAACCCAAAAGCTAGCCAGCGGACCCCTAAAGGAACACTTTTAGCTACACGAAGAGCTAAAGGAAGGCAGGGTCGGAATCCACCTGTTGGAAGTGGACCCTCCCTAAGGAACGTTTTGACTACACGAAGAGTTAAAAAAATAGACTCTAGCCAGAGGAAGATCTATCTTTGCATGGTCAGGGTGTGAATAGATTTGGAGTCTACCCGTTGGAAGTAGTCTAGAGACAAACCAAACGTGAAAACAGAAATCAAGACTAAAACCTATTTATTATGTCCTAAAAATACAAAGTGCGCGGATAATGGTGGTGAGCACTCATGAGCCCTATTTGCGAGGTGCAGGTTTAGAGCAGACTCTTAAGGAGACGTCAGAATGATAATGCCCTATTTGTTCCCGATAAGAGCCAAGCCCAGGCCTTCTCCTTTGCAACGACGGGTCTAAGCAATGGTCGACCAATCCCTGGAGCTGGTTCCGAGCACGGTCCCATTTGGGGTCGGAGAAATCCAGCCACACGCGTGGGTCGAACTCTGCCAAAACAAGTTATAACGAGAGTTATACTTTCACAAAACTGGATGAGCCAAAACTTGCACCCCTATTTTCGGAGCTAGTCCAAATAATCATGACCCGAGGAAGGCTTACTAATAATCCGAAATCAAGTCCTTACAATTATTTATACAGACAGTCAGATGCGAAAGAAAACAGTCTAAAAGTGGTGGCGCGTTTCTTATTATTTATTCGAAGGGATACAATGAATGATTAGCTTTACAAATATACAAAATTGGGGGTCCTAGTTACCTCCGTCCGAGGAGGCGCGGCCAACCCCAGCGCTTGGACCAGCCTCGGAGAAGGGTGGCGTGGCCGGATCAAATTCGTCACTAGATACAACGACCATGCCAGGCCCTTCACCAGTTAAGACCCCGAGGCTAGGCTGAATGTCCAGGGCTTCCGGAGTTCGATCTGGCGGACTAGAAGTAGGGACAAGCTCTACGGCACCAGGGGCAGATGTAGAGGATCCATCCTTCTCTGCAGCAAGCATCTCCAACACGTCAGCTGGGTATGTGATTCTGATCTCGTTCCCAAGCTGCTGCATGTAATGCTTGACGGATTAGTGGTCCCTTTCGACGCCTTTCTGTTCGTCAAATTGGTCTGGTGTCACTACCTCAGCGTGGTTTTCAAACTCTCTATTCTCCCAGCCAGACCTGTAACTTTCTGCAGAAAGAACATCCACCTGCCTCTGGTACCTTGTTTTTAACTTCTCCGCATCCGCCAGTCTATCCTTCAGCGCCGCCAATTTGAGTTCTGCCTGTCGCTGTGATAAGTCGACCAATAAAGGGTTAATACCGGTGAGGTCCTCATAATGTTTACGAGACATCTCCACCTGAGCACCCATCAGATTTTTATGGTCCAAAAAGAGATATCGGTTTACCTCATGGGACCGGTCAAGTCTGCGTTGCAGAGCATGGGCTTCTAGCTTGGCTGCCGCCTCGGCTTTTCTCGCTTCCTTGGCGTCCTCAACAGCCTGGGCACGAGCAATAAAGGCCAGTCCCATCTCTGCCCCCATACTCTGTAGCTCTTGCTCCTTGATCCTCAGCTCACCCTGAGCCAGTCTGGCGGCTTCGGAGTAGGCAAGCCTGTCAGCCTTCGCCTGAGCCAGTCTTGCAGCCAGCTCCTCGTGTCTGGCTCTCTCGACACTCAAAGCGTGTGTCACCGCGCTGCTAACCCTCGCTTCCTCGAGGCCCCGATATACATCGAAGTCAAACCTCAATTCGGCAAGGGCGGCCTCGCTGTACTCGGCTAGTGCAGAACAGGAACTCAGCTCCTCGGTCAGATCTCTAACGCGAGCAGAGTAGAAGGACTGGATGATGGACAGCTGTAAGTTAGACAACAAAGGAGGGGGTCAGCGTTTACCAAAGAAGTTGAAAAATATAAAAGCATCCGAATGTAACAAACCTGTGTGAGAATGGGGGTGGTGACGAGCTCGATATTCTCTGACGTAAGGGCCTCCAGCTCCGGTTCTGTGGCTGGACCCACCGTATTTTTCAAATTCTTTTCAAAAAAGGCATAATAAACCTATAAACTTCTAAAAAAATAATGAATCCGTGAAAAACTTGTTTGGTGGGCTTTTCTACAAAACTGTTCTGAAGCCCAACTAAGAAAACACGTTAAAATTTGGAAAACAATTAAAATATGTTTTCTGGTAACTCTCACGACTCTTCTCTCCTGCAACCATGCAGGAGCCATTGGAGCTATCAATTTCAAGCCCAATATCAACATCTATGGATTCAAGCTCAGAATTTTGTAATTCTAGTATAAGAGCTAACCACTAGAATTAGGTTTTCGTTTCTCTTCCACTTCTTCTTCACCAATTTTCTTTTTTTATCTGAAAAATTTATGATTCTTCTCCACCAATTTTCTTTTTTTATCCGAAAAATTTACGGTTTTTTGGGTTTAAATAAAGAAAGGTTTCACAAGTGGATCTTGTTTATACGGACCCATTAATTATTTAACTACAATATGAATATAGTAATAAAGTCCATTGATTATACTATATAACTTTACCAAGGATTAAAATGTCGACGTCGGTGAGGTTTGATTTTACAGATAATATCGATAATATTGATGTCGAATATATTCTAAAAAATTACATATATTTATTTTAAAACTCAAAATTTTCAAGAGAACTCTAGGAAATGCTAAAATAAGTGATAATGTATTATTTATACTAGTTTTAATTTAAAAAGATTCCTATTTATAATATATAAGATACATATACATAGTAGAAAAACGATCTAATTTCATTTCGTAGAATAATTTTAAATCAAAATATAAATTATACTATTTTATTTAATACATCTTTATATTAATTAATATCTTACAAATTATAATTAGTTCTAAATTATATTGAAAATAAATAAAAATTAATGTGGAGAGAAAATTATGATTTATTTATATTTTTACTATAATTTTTTATTAAAAAAAAGATAATTTGAAAAAAAAAAATTAATGTTTCAAAATGTCTTGTTGCGACAATATACATAAATGTCTGAATATTAATTTATTTTTTTATCAATATTTTACTGATATCGAAATATTTTCGACATTGTTGATATTTTATAGATATTTTATAAATACAAAAAAAAAATATCTTTTTTATATCTAATATCGACGTCGACGCAACAAAATATGAATATTATCGCGACATTTTAATCCTTAGACCTTACTAATTTGCAATTTTAATTCAAACCCGCTGATTATTTGACTACAATATGCATATAGTAATATACTACATAGATTACACTTGTGCTAAGATGGTAATAGTGACATTGAGAAGACTAGGAATCCCGTTGTTTCTACTTTTTACAGTAGTGCTCATTTGAATTTGAACATTTTGCTGCTTTGCTCGTTACTTTTACTGTTTTACATGGGTACTCATATTCCTCTATTAAATTGCCACGTGCTTGTCACGTGAATAATTAGAATGGGATAATTGCCTATCTGACCACCCCAGTTAAAAGAAAAAAAAAAAAAGAAAAAAGAAAAAGAAAAAGAAAAAGAGAAAGAACAGTGTAGCTCGTTCTTTACGACTCTCTTCTTCAAGTTCAAGTTTGTCCTCTTCGAGCATTGCTTTGCTCTCAGCCCTGGCCATTCTCAGGTCGAAACCGACTTTGGTTTCCTCTTTGGCTATTTTCTTTTCTGTTGATCATTAATTGGAATTGGGAATGGTTGGAATTTAAAAAAAATAAATAAATAAAAATGGCTGTTTCTTGTTTTCACTTGCATTCTTATTTTGTTCACAAATTAGATGCACGCCATCTGTTTGATTGAAGGTCTCTGAGACGAAGAGGCTATATTCTGCGCAATTCCATTTGTTTTGAGGCCAAAATATATAACTATTGGGTATGTAGTTCAATTTTATCTTCTTTTAACACAATGCAATTATAGTATTTCGGTTTTTTCACAAAATGTTTGGTACACGACCTTACTAAACCTGAAACAGGGTCCCTATAATATCTTTGAGACTTATAGTTGCTGAAATTATGATTGTTTCACTTCTAACCAACTTAATCTCAGCTCCAAAAATATGTTTCAAATAAACCCTTTTACTGAAATATAGTTTGTTTTACTTCTATCCAATTTAATCCCAACTCCAAAAACATGTTACAAATAGACCCTTTTTCCCTTTTACTGAAATATAGTTTGTTTTACTTCTATCCAATTTAATCCCAACTCCAAAAACATGTTACAAATAGACCCTTTTTCCCTTTGACTATCCTCTTCTAGTTCTGCTCCTCTGCTTCCATTTCATTCTTTTAGTTACACTTCTGTTTCTTATTCTTTTAAGAGATCAAGTTAACTAATTCAATTCTGTCTTTAGGGAGTGAAGTTACATCCATAATCAATCTTCTTTGTTAATTTTTACTTTCGTCTGTGTCAATTTTCACCCCAAAAAGAAAGGGGAAAAAAAAAAAAAAGGATAGAAAAATGGAAACTTGGAATTTGGATTGTTAAGTGGTAATAAGAACAGGTTGGTTTTGTTTGTTTTGAAACAGTAATAGTAGTAGTATCAGAATGGGAGTCATAAAAGATGGCACAGTGTCAGGGTTTCTACCAAGTAATGAAGCGTTTGCAGTCCACTATCCTGGATATTCTTCCTCCATATCCCGTGCTGTGGAAACACTTGGGGGTGATCAAGGAATTCATAAGGTATAATATTAATAATAATTATTATTATTTGGTTTAAGACTGATTCTATGTTTTAGTTCTGCTTGAGTGCTGTTGAGCTTATTTCTTTGTTATTCAGTCAGTTAACGTAAGAAATTAAGGGAAAAAGGTTTTGGACAGGAATGAGATGGTATAAGAATCCATAATGATAAGAATTTTAAAGGTATAACAAAAGAACCAAGGATTACCTTTCTTGTGTTTTCATATCTTAATTTTTCATGTTAAATAGAGGGAAAAAGAAAAACACTTGCCAAATTACGGTCCATTAAAGATTTTATTAAACAAGACCTAATTATAAGAAACATCTTTAAAGTCACTATATCATCTGTATAGAATTTCCTCCTAACTTGGGATTACTCACAGGTTCGGAGTCTGCAGTCAAATAGGTTGGAGCTTCATTTTCGGCGTGAGGACCCATATTCGCATCCTGCATATGGGGACCTTCGTCCTTGTAACAATCTCTTGCTCAAAATATCCAAAAGCAAGTTGACCAATGGGCAGAGTAGTGGAATTTCCGATAGTTTAGGTTTGCAAGGTGGAAATAATTTGGATAATAGAACACAGATTGGTGAACCTAAGAGTAGATCAGTTGTTTCTACAAAAGAAGCTGAAGTGCAAACACCTGAAGATGATGAAGCAAACCTTTCTGCCAATATTGTTGCCCGTGTCCTAGAGGCTTATCACTTTGACGGTTGGATTGAACTTGTTTTCAGCAATATCTGCGCTGTCTCGTTGTTTTATCCATTTCCTACTGTTCTTATAAATTTTGGGCTGATATTTTTTTCTTTTCATGTTTTTTATTTCCTGTATGTCTATGAAGGAATGGCGGACTACCAACATGTGGTTGCAGTTCATGCAGATGTTGCCAGGAGGAAGAAGAGAAATTGGCGGGAAGTGGAGGAGCCTCATTCTGGTGAAGTCTTTATATCTCTTATTTAATGCTCGGAAATAATTCAAAACTTAAAATGTATTTATCATTTTGTTGTTTTCACTTTTGTTTTAGAGAAGGATGGCCTTATTGGTGTTGATGAGGAGGATGTGATGACAGTAGTGCCACCACTTTTTGCACTGAAAGATATTCCTGAGAATTTAGTGTAAGATTCTTCAGTATGTTGTTGATTTAGGATGACTTCATTTCGTAATCTCTTCATCTGATATTTGCTTGAAATATTCGTTGTTGTCAATTGTATAAAGAAGCTAATAAAAGTTTTGGAACTCCAGTTGGAACTTGGGCAAACTAAAATAATGTTTATACTATCCAAAATGGAAAACTTTATGGAAGACTGAGCTAGACTGATGTGAAACTTTTTGAGTCTAATAGGTGAGGTTTGTAAAAAGGAAATATTAAAAGTACCACTTCACTTTAAATAGAGTATGGAGCAAGATCCTATATATTGACTTTCAATAAATGAACTCGGAGGTAGAGATAGCTGAGGTGACTTTTATGATCAGTTTGTAGTTTCATGGAAAAAGTATTTCGAAGTTACTCCAATTTTCAAATGTTTGAGGTAGTATTTGTCTCTCAATAGACATGTAACAGAGTACCTCTTCTTTTAAGTTTAGAGGCGTGGCTTTGTTCTGTTGTTATCTTATGGATTGTCATAATGTCTTTCTACTGATAGAGTAATATATGGCATGTTATGAATTATCAGGTTGAGACCATCAGTAATATTGAGTTCAAAGAGGAATCAAGAGGAAGTTGTTCAACCTGATTGTGAGGTAACACCTATCACAAACCAAATTAGTTAGTGCTTTATAGAATTGTAGGCAATTAATTGTCTGCTGAACTATAAATAATAACCTTACTGAATTTTCTTGTTAATGTCATTATGATTTTGTTAATTTTTCTTATTTCATTTTACGGAAATCATTGTTCTGTTTTGGCTGAGTAGCAGTCGTAGCAATTTTGATATGTACACTGGAATATTCAGAATCAATTTAGTTCATTTTGAGATCTTAAAAACGGTTCTGTAATGTTCAAACTAACACGTCCTTTGTCTTCTCTAGCAGGTAGACATGGAGCCCTTTCTTGGAATTGATTTTAACATCAATGATATCCTAATTATTTAGTTTACATTCCAGACCTCAGATATGCTGAGATTTACGTGGGATATCTTGCTTTTATAATTATTGCCATGTTTATTACTTCAGTATACATGGCTCAATAGAAATCATTTTTCAATTATGAAGCACAAGTTTGGGCTATAGAGTATTGGCATGATAGAACATGAATATCTTGATGATGGAAGTTCCCGAACACACGTGTATTTTCATGTGCATATTGTCAAGTAACTTATTCTGGTACATATTTTATTTAGCTGTCCTCTTATATGGAGTTTGAAATCTAATCTATGACTGTCTATTTTAAGTCTCTACAAATATGAGCATAATTCTCGGTTGATTCTCTGTGTTATACTTAAGCATTCATACAGATACCTAAGAGGATAAATTGGGAGGAATACATACCCCAGGACTCAGATCCGTGGGAGTCACAGATGGCTGTGTCCAAGCTGTTTGATGAGCGACCAATATGGATAAAGCGTTCACTCAATGAAAGCTTACTTGATAAGGGCTTTAATTTTGTGGATAGTATGCTCAGAAGGTTTTGCATTCTGCTGGAACCTTTAGAACTTAAGTAAAATAAATTACTTTTGTTGTTGGCTGTGGTTCTAACTATGTGTTTTTGCAGGCTTCTTTCTAGAGTTGCATACTACTTCTCAAGTGGACCATTTCAAAGGTTCTGGATTAGAAGAGGATATGATCCTCGGAAAGATCCCGATTCCCGCAAGTAAGATTTTGTCCCCTTCTATTTTATTTTTTTTAATAATTTTTTTAAGGGAGAAAGACAATTTTGGATTGAAAGATGCAGTTCCACTCTTCTCTAGTGCCTTTGTTTGAATTACTAAGAATGATATTTCTTGTTAAAGCCATTCGTTACTAGGTTATTATTTCTTTAGAAATTATGGTCCCAACTATTTTGTTTTAACAGGTATCAAAGGATTGATTTTCGAGTACATTTATCCATACGAAGTTATTCTGATGCTAACAGTGCCAACCAGTAAGTTCCTAAATGTATCCACGTAAGCAATTAAGATGAAGATTATAGGAATATATCCATGCTTTATGAACCAGTACCTTTATCTGTTGTTCTCATGGATATATATTTACTTTATTTACTACTAACTTTGCAAATTGTTTTACTTGTATGTATATATATTTTATGGTGGGCGTTTCTCAAACAGGGCAAATCAGAGGTGGGAGGATATATGTGCATTTCGAGTTTTCCCATTCAAGTGTCAAACGTCATTGCAACTATTTGAACTTGCAGATGACTACATTCAACAAGAGATAAGAAAGCCTCCGAGTCAGAAGACTTGCACCGTAAGCTTCTAGCTCTTTTTTTTTTTCCAGAAAACAAAATTTAAGATTTCGATAAGGTAAAACAGCTTGAAGTGGAAACTTTGTTCTTTTCGCCCTTACAGGCTTCGGGCCACTTCACTTGAAAGATCGGAGTACACTCTAATTTTTAAACCTTTTCATCTTGGCTACTGAGAGTAGATAGTTAATGGCTAATAGTTGGGAAGTGTTTATTTATAAAGATTTTGGTCTTGCGGGTTCATGTAAAGAACCAAAACTTTGTCTTTCATATTGCGTATTTAGGTTTTGGCTGGCCAAAATGAACACTTAAGTAGTTCGACCAAGCAAGTTGAGCACTGTCATTTGAAGCAGCTTACTGTAACTTTGTCTTCGTTTTTCGGAAATCCTTTTCTCTCCGAGATGTACTGGGAGAATATGTTAGTTTGCTTTTGTAGCATGGCACAGTCAACCTTCATGAGAAAATTTGTCAAATTCCTCAACAGAAAAAACTTTATTTTTGCTATTTTGTCAAATTATCTTTGTTGTATCTCCATGTCTACCAAATTCAGGAGTTTCAACCTATGCTTTTGTCAGGTCATATTTAACTTGTTATATGTAATTGCAGTATGCAACTGGATGGTTTTCATATGCGGTACTTGATAGCTTCAGACAGCGCATTACAATAAGGTTCCTATCTGTATATCCTAAATCTGGTTCGGAGCACTTACTTAAAGCTGCTACTGAAAGCTTTGAAAAGTCAAAAAAGAGGTGCAATAAAGACAATGTAATTCTTCATGAAGAAGAGCAGCAACCAGTGGATATAGGTCAGAAAACTACTTGCTTCTGCTATATGATTCTCTTGAATAGATTCCAATTCCCATTAATGTTAAACAATTTCCGACTGTTAATGAAAAATTGAGGTACTTCCATGGTAATCTAAGTTCGTTTAGAAGTCATACAGATAATGCATTACAAGCAAGCTTTTTCAATTTGTAAGTATAGAGAAACGGAGCAGTAATCAACAGGAAATGATGGTTAATGCTTCACTGTATCCTCTAACTGGTTCATGCCACTCTGTCTTCTATAGGTGTAACCACTTTTTTCCTACTGGCAAAATATAGAACCCTTATCTAAGGAAATAAATTATTTGGCTTTTCATGCAAAAATCACGTTGTTTACCTATCAAAAGCTAATCCTGAGTGATGCTTTCAGAGTACAATGACACAGAAGTTACACGTGGTGAAGATGTTGAGGAACCCAACAATGTCGAATACGAGGAGGAGGAGGAGGATGAAGAGATTGAGGTTGAAAATGATGAGGTATTCAATACATATAAGTTGATCTGTGAACTAAGTGCTTTCTTTACATTCTGTTTAAAAAGATGTTTTGTTGTCTTCTTCAACTGCTTATCTTTTAGACCAAATATTAATTCGTCCTTTCGTTGATTATGTCGCATTATCTTGTTTGTAGGCTGATGACGAAATTTCTTTGCAATCTCAGTTATGTATCCTTTTACCATTATCCTAGTTTCCTAATTTTACTGTTTGGAAAACTCTCAAAATACTTTCCAGTATAATTGAAACTGGTCCTACTGGTCAGAAAAAATTGTTTTTAAGATTCCGAAACATCTGCTGGTTTCCTATACATTGATTAGATCTGAACATGGAAAGCATATCGAGAACCCATTTACAGGAGCTTTTTGGTAGTTTTCCTTCCACTGGAGGAGGTGATAAAGTACAAAATGCAGATATAAGTGATGAAGAATATCAAATATTAGAGCAAGATAGTGATGGCAACTTCTCCGATGAGTATGACTACTAAGTTACCCTATTTCAGAAGGTTTATGCATTTACACGTTAGCTATTGGCATTACTGATAGGAGTTTCATTTTATGGTCACAAGTCTACAATGTTGGATGGCACACGTGCACATGTCACATTAAACACTGGGTCTATTCTCCAAAAGCTTTTCTAAATTCCAAATATCAATTTTGAACGATCTTTTTGCCTCAGTTTTAGCGTGTGAACTTTCAAATGTGAAAGTCGGGTACCAAAATGTGTTTTGGTTTATTCTTCTAAGGGCTAAAATAGGATTAAATCAAATACTCATTTCGTGCTGAGAAAATGCTTCATTAAAACTTCTTGGACAAAAAAATGGAATACTTGTTATTGCCTGTGGATTTTACTCTAGTTACAACACTCTTTGCAGGTAAATAAAGGTGCTGGTATCCACTCGGATCTGCATAATTGCAAATATCAGTAGGTGCAGAAATTTGTCCATTTAATATTATCAATATTATAATACTAATACTGTGATATTATTTTTCTTGGTGTTGTAAATCACAATTCATAAACCCAACAAAATAAAGTAAAAATCTAGAGCAATGCCAAACTCTACTATCGTTTCAGGGATACATGAGTTCTAGCTCAATAATAAAACCCAATAATCCCTGCATGACCGGAACCGCTTGTGATATATAATATATCGACTTATAGATGCCAAAAACTGGAAATCATGTTTTCTTTTCGGTCTTAAACTCCTTAAGACTATGGATTAAATGCAAATGTCTTCTCTTTAATTGTTCTCAATTTTGATTTGGTTTAATTATTGTTCTTAAAGTCGTTTTCCACACTGTACTAGTGCATGCAAAAAGTTTTGGGCCGGTTCTATGTTTCAAGAGAAATGGACCTTACCAGTAGTATAATTTGGACTTATATTACTTTTTTAGGATTATTTTGCAAAATGACATTTCTATTAGTGTCACAATGTGTGATGGATGTCATATAATTTGTAAGTATAAAATTATAATTTATTTAGTTCTAATCAATGGTCATAAATTGTGTGATTCTTTTGTCACATTAGGTCGCTGTAATATTATTAGAAAAATCATTTTTCAAAATACTCTTAAAAGTCATTTTGGTCCAAATTACTACTACAGTCCTACTTATGTCACTTTCCCATGTTTCAAGGGGTCGTTCCACAAATGGTAGTTTCCAAGTATTGTGTTTCGCTTTTTAGCATTATTTTTTATCTTTTACAAAAACATAGTTTTAGTAATTTTCTTCCAAAACAGCCTTTAAAAAAATAATTCAACCATGTAAGTGTGACTGATTTAGCTTAGTCTTTAACTTACTGGTTTAGATTCTGAAAACAAATCTCAACTGATTAGAAGAAAGTTAGGGGTATTATCGTATTATAAACTTTATAATAAAAAATGCTATAACGAAAAACTTTGAAGAAAACTGCTAAAATTAAAAACTTAACTTTACATATTGCTATTGAACTTCATATATATAATTTGACGCATTAAATAAAAAATAAAACTAAAATGGTGTAGCAAAAAGTACGAGCTTTTAAATTTTTCAAAAACATAATGACTCAATAGACTATCATGATCTTAACCTTATTAGGTTGATTCAACAACCAATATCAAGGTATAAATGCTTTTACTTCTTGAAGCGATTAGTATGATTTCAAAATTTCATCTCTGATTATGAATCTATTTCTTTTGTTCTTCAGGTTTTCCTCAACTTCGAATCCACCTGTCGTCCCTGTATACTATGCTTCCGGTACATGAGACCACCTCTCCTAGTCTTGATTGGGATTCCGGCTCTCCGTAAGCAAGTATACGAGTAGAGTAGATAGATTTGACGTTGAGGGAATCCTGAAGGACAAAATAAAGATATTCATTTTTTTCACTCTTTCAAAAGATATGACTCTACGCTAAGGATTGGACATGCGGTATGTGGCGTCTATAGAAGCAATATGATTTCTAAATTTTGGGAGAATTTGCTTAAGAGCTTATAAAATCTTTGCGATGAAAAATAAGACTCACTCGTTAATATTTTCAAAACTAATTTTAATTGTCATGTCACACATACACAATTAATTGGATACTCTATTTCTTCAACAAACTTCAAACTACTTTACCTGTCACTATCGGATCCGATCTAGACCCCGGCGACGGTGCATTTGCTCGACTAGGGTCGAAAAATTTCGACCGTGATCGAACTTGTTTAGCCACCTCTCTTAGTTGCTCCGATCAATTTTTAACTAGTGGTTGGAAAATTTCAACCCCGGTCAAACATTTTTTACTAGAGTCGAGCCACAGTTCAAAATTTTTGACCGGCGTTCGACTGGGATTCGACCGTAGTCGAAAAATTTCGACTTCAGTTGAACATAGTCGGTCGTCTTCTTGGCGCCGCCTCTGTCACTTTTGATTTTTTCGACTTGGTTGAAAAGTTTCAACTAGGGTCAAGTCAGGGGTAATTTTGGAATTCTGAAATATTCATTAAATGACATGGTAATAAAAATCCTACTTTTATAATTGATTTATAAGTTATCCATTTTTTCATCACATGTATTAAAAAATGGTCAAAATTGATAATCTTCTAAATTATGGTGATCTTGGTTTTACTTTTTAAACTCAACATAAAATGTATGAACTTTTTCTCTCTAGAAAAACTATGAAAAAATATGTATATGAAAATATGAGAAAACTCCAATATATAGAGGAATGAGAAATTCCTGTTAGGAGTGCCACACACCACCCACGGAGTATTCTTTGTGGTTGGCATGTGGTTGGTGATTTCCATTCCCAATAGGATTCTTTTTTAGCAGTTTCATTTATTTGCAAAAAATTATAAGGGAATTTATACCTAGGGGATCTACTAAATCCTTATGATGAAAAATAAGACTCACTCATTAATATTTTCAAAACTAACCCCCATTATCATGTTACATATATAAAATTACTTGGATATCCTATTTTTTCAACAAGCTTTAAAGTATTTTAGTCACCACTGTCGGTCCTGATCTCGACCTTGGCGGCAGCGCTCAACTAGGGTTGAAAAGTTTTGAGTGTAGTTGAACTTATTCGGCTGTCTTTCTCAATTGTTCCGATCGTTTTCAACCGATGGCTAGAAAATTTCAACACCGGTCGAAAATTTTCAACCATTGTCGAACCACCGTTCGACTTTAGTCGAATAATTCTACTAGAGTCGAAGGTGCTAGTTCAAATTTTTAACCGGTATTCGACTGGTATTCGACTATATCGAACAATTTTGACCCTAGTCGAACATGGTTAGCCGCCTTCCTGGTGCTGCCTCTGTCACTTTTGATTTTTTCAACTAAGTTAAAAATTTTCAACTAAGCTGAAGTCAAGGGTAATTTTAGAACTCCGAAATATTCATTAAATGACATGACAATAAAAGTTCTATTTTTTAAATGGGTTTAAGTTGTCCTTTTTTTTTATTACATGTATTGAAAGAAGGTTAAAATTGATAATCCCCAAAATTATACAATATTTACTTACATTTCCAGATATAACAGATAAAATCATCTTATTAATATTCTAATAAATTATCTTTTAAATTTAGATTATCAAATAATTTTAATTAAAAGACATTTTAACATTTATGCGATTCACAATATCACCATAATTAAACAATTAATTTTCTCCTAAAAATATCTCTATTACGCATGTGGCATGGTTATTAGGCCAGTCTAGGTCCGAAGTCATTTGGACAATAGCCCAACTAGTTATCTAAGTTTGTGATATATTATAATATTTATGAGCTAGCACGGGACCAATAGACCTATAACATTAAACTCCAAAAATTAAATAATTAATTAGTTAAATTCTTTAATTAATAAATACAATTCAAAAGAGTCTCTTTAAAAAATATATATTTGTAAAAAATCTATGTTTTTAATTTATTTGTAAAGTAGTCTTTCTTGACGATGCTTAACTATACTTAATTATATACTTAGCGCTCAATACCATGCTAGATAATGTAAAAATACTATTTTGCAAAGAGTTTTAAAACTTAGGCCTTTGTTCAAAATTCACTTTCAAATGGTTCATTTTTCCAAATTTTTCTATAATTTATTAACTTTCATATCACTCCACTAAAAATCTAGGGTACTCTAAACTTTATAGATAAAATTTACTGAACTAGAAGTTAAGCTCTAAATAGTTCACTGACATAATCATTAGATTGATCTTTCCTAGATACTCATAATCAGAGCTAAGTTTAAGTCTGTTAACCTCTCTAATCTACTTTAATAAATAATTATTTTATGATTGATAATAAATTGTTAATTTTTGTTAATAATTATTAAAAACAGCACGCTTAACATTTGGTTGGATGGAATAAAATTTAAAAGAATGGTAATGGTAATAAGAATAGAAAAGAAATGAAACATAATATATTTGTTAGTTAGAACTTTGGAATTATACATTTGAACGAGGATTATTATGTTTGGTTTTCGACAAAATTGGATGGAATTAACCATATTTTGACAAACATATTCTTAATTTTTTTTTTGAAAAGAAATAAACAAATTTAGTATTGTCGAAGACTTGAATCAATAAATAAGAAAATATCTTTTCTAATATCTAATAAGCGAATGTGTAGATTTCATATCTATGAAATATATTCCCAACTATTTATAACACTAAATCTCCAAAATACGTATTGGTTCACTATTGTAATAGACCTCGTCCACACAAATCAAAAGACATAATATGACAAACAAGAGATCATATTTACTCAATGCTAAGATTAATGAATATATGATCATCGGTTTATGAATGATATTTTATTGGAGTGCTTATTATTAGATATTCATCTTAGTCTAATTCTACATAAGCTCTATTATATATAATGCATCTATGTTAATATCATCGTAATTATATTCCAGATAAATTGTATACTCATAATAGAGATAAAAATATTAATAATCTTAATTAAATAACTGTAATTTAAATATGAACTATTTGTATGATTATTCTTAAACTAAATCTTCTTGTATATACAATTATATACTTAATTTAAGATTACATTAATAAATATAATGATATTTAAATAATACAACTAAAAGCAAATATATACAAATATCAAGAAAATATAACTTCATTTATTAATCAACAAATTAGTATTAAACTCTGTATCCAAGTAAAAGTGCATAAAAGAATTCTAAAATTATAACTAGTGATGTTGGCTTCTTTTTCTAATTTATATTTATAGTTATATTTTTTAATTTTGTTTTCTTAAATTTTTTTTTTATGAGATTTTATACTATAGGTGGCCCAAGGCGGGACTTAGCCCATGATCCTAATTATTTCTGAATCGAATTCTTTACTCTCACTTATTAACTTTTAGGCTTTTTAATAAACGAAATTTTATTTCATTCTTAATTTTTATTTTTTTAGAAAAATATTTTAATTTTATTTTTTGCAATTTTTTGTTTTACATTTTTTTTTAAATTAAGACAATACTAAAAACTTTTACATCGTACCGACTAATTTAAGTATATTTTTCACAAAAAACTTTGGCATTTTGTCATAATCACGTATTTAATTAATTAGGAACGTCTTTCCTCGTCTCATTAACGAAAACGGATATAGATTTAGAAAAAACAAATACCATTAAGCTAATCAGCTTTATATTCCTTTCAAATCCCAACCCTTTTCTATGTTCCAATTTCCAAATTCCAATAGGCCTTCATTTAATAACCATGATATTCATATTATCGATAACTTTTCATAATCAAGTAGTCATTACGAAGTGGATGTGACCGAAAAAAAAATAGATTGTGCTTGTCACAATATGTGGCCATCACACCTTCTCTTTACTTTTCCATTTTTCTTTTAAAAAAAAAAAAAATAATGGTTTAAAAAATAAAAAAAAAAAAATTGGAGAGATCTAGCCAGAAGATAAAAATAATTATTGCGAAAATGTATAATTCATATTTCATGGAATCAATTTTCTTGACCCTTAATTTTTTTTTCCCTCATCACAATAATCATACTAAAACCCCATATTGTTTCTTTTTTTTGTTTGTTTTTTTTTTTTAAATTTATTAAAATCACATACACAGATCAGAGAAATGGGTCCTTCAAGAAGGATGAACTCTATTCGAAGAGATTCCCTTCCAAGCCGATTTCATGGAAGCTGTAGCCGAGCTCAGAGCGGCCTCGATGTACCTCTTCGAAGCGATCGTGGCCGCTTTCTCCATCAAATTCCCCATCATTCTGGCCCCTTCGGCCGTGGAAACCAGGCTGTTGAGCTCCGTGTTGGCCACGCGCTCCATCTCCTCCTCGAACCGCCTGAACTCGTCCATGGCGGCCTCCATGGCCGACTCGAGCTGGTCCTCGGCTTCTTGCAAGGCGATCTCGGCTCCCTGTGACTCGTGGTGGTATTCGAGCTCCATGGCGGCCCAGGACTTGTAGGCTTCGACCTCGAAGAGCTTCATGAGGTCTTCGATGGTGGAAGGGTCGAAGTTCTTGTCGAGAAGGGCTTGGTCTGAGAGGAGGGTGAATTGGGAGAGGAGAGACTCCATTGTTTTTTGGTTTTGGTTTGGTTTGTTTGGTTTCTGGGAAAATGTAGATCTAATAGAAAAAGTAGAGAGTAATTATGTGAGATGAGAATCGTAGAAAAGGAATGGCTTACTTTGGATTATTGGGATTTTTTTTTTTTTTTGGAAAAAGAAATTGATAATCAGTACCCCTAATTTAAGTTAAAGTTCTAGGAATATTCTTCAATTAAAAGAGTTCCTTTTAAGAAGGGTTAATGGAACAAATGGTCCCGAACTATTCAACTCGTGGCGATCTTGTTCTCAAATTTTAATTACAGTAATTAAATTTTTAAATTTTCTGATTTATATTAATTTAATTTTTGAATAGTCTAAATTAGAATTTATTTTTCAAATTTTTGATAAAAAAATGTTAGTATCTAAAAATATATTTGAAATACAATTAGGAAAATTCAATCATAAAATTCTACAATTTTATGAACAATCTCATAAAATTCTCCTCTAAAATTTGTAATTCTAAAAGTTTTAAAAAATTGTAAATAACACATATTTCAGTCTCTTTAAATCATTTTGTTCAATTTATATACACTTTAGATGTTATGTATTTTTTTGTTAGAAATTTAATGACAAATTGTGATTTAAATAATTTAAAAACTAAATTACTTAAATTAAAAAATTTGGGAATTTAAAAATTTTAATTAAAATTTTGAGAATCAAATTACTATAAATTGGATAATTCCAGGGACCATTGTGCCATAAACCCTTTTATTAAATAAAATTTCCCTCATCTACATAGTCTTTTTTTTTTTTTGAAAATTTTAGAGTCACATTTTTGTTTGTAATAGACAAATAATTTAATGGTTGAATGAGAAAATTTGAAATTTTTATAATTCAAGAGATATAGTTAGACATTCTATAATTTTGGGGCAAACATAAAATAAATTTTAAAAAATAATTAATGTGAAAGCTCAAGATGATAAAAGAAAAAAAAAAGAAAGAAATGGAAATTTCACCATCGGTTATGTTATTCCTTCAATTTAAATAATATATTTTTACAATATAGATAATTTTAAATAAAATGTCAAAACAAAAATTTTAGTCAAGTTTGATTAGAGGAAGGGCGTTTGTGTTTGTTCGGTTTTTTTTTTTTTTTTTAACTTTTGAGAATGTGAATGAAAATTTTATCAAAAAAAATGTAAATGCAAATATTTTGGTTTTTGTATGATTATGACATAAATTAGAGATTGTGAATGTAAATTTGATTTCTACGGGGAAAAGAAGCATGTAGGGAAAAAAATTTCCTGAAAATGTTAGATTGGAAAGTCGAACTTTTGTATCATGGGTATAGAATTTTCAATAAAGATCATGTGACACGAAAAGATGGGCTAACGATTTCTCTTTAATATTTTTTTTCCCTTTTAAGTCTTAGACCTTACATGATCCATGATGTTCCAAAATTATAAATATAGGTAGCAATATAACTTATGATGTCGAAGATAATTTAATTATTTCTCACATATGCAGTAATGAACATAATTTGCATCTTTAAACATTAGAACAATTGGAAAATTTTCTAGAAAATATTCAGCCGTTTGCTTTCAACGTTAGTATATATGCAATACTAACTGGACGTTATTAGAAGTAACCACACTAAATTTCAGAACAAAAATAAAATATAATATGAGCTTAATATACATATATAAAGCGTCAACATTCATATATAAAGTGTCAACTAAATTTGTACTTTTAACAAAATCTTATAAAACAAGTTACACTACAATATTACATAATCTCACGGTGACACGTTTGGACCAAGATATTTACATTGACAGCCTTTGAAACTTCAATTTTAGAAATACCCATAAATTTTAGGGTGAGTTTTACTGTAATATACATAGTACGGTGAGCGTAAATATAATTCTTCTTTTAAAAAACAAAAACATTTTTGGATTACTTTATTATAAAACAGGATATCAATTATTTAACTACTCCTTTCTTCATAAGGATGGGCTTTATTCATTAAATTATAGCTAGGGGACAGGTTGTGTTATCTCATTCATAGTAGAAGGGGAAGTGCGTAGGTCCATAGCTATTTGACAATTTGACGCTGCCAACAACCCACTTGTGGTCTTTTTGACTTTTAGCCATAAATAAAAAATAAATAAATAAAAAAGAAGAAGGAGGGTGCATTTTATTTGTTACTGATATTTTTTCTAATACAATATCACCATTGCTGTTTTGTACTACTCTTTTTTTTTTTTGAAAAGGCTTTTTTTTTTGAAAATTTTTTTGAAAAGGTTTTGTACTACTTCAATGGGATTAAAAAAAAACATAAATAATAATTTTAGTGTTAAAAAAAAATGTTATATGTCCTAGTTGTTTTGCACTCACTAACTGAAGTTTCAAATTTTTATTTAGTTGCATTTAGCATCTTGGAAGTTGGAACCCACAGAACTTCATTTTTTTTTT
>JXTB01000042.1:715521-776383 GCA_002914805.1 Parasponia andersonii
AAGATGTGTAACCTAATGAGTCACTACAAGAATCGTCACCTTTGCAGACAGATTCAAGCGTCGATAAAGGTGCAAAAAATGCATCGCCAAAAGTTAATAAGCTTTTGCGGCACAAAATTTTGTCGACAACAAGTGTCAACAAAAATTTGTCGGCAAAAGGATATTATCAACGCAATACTTGACTCGGTCACAAAAGATACTTTTTACTGATGCATTGAAGGGTCGGAGAAGGTCTAACATCAGGAAAAAAACTGATCAAATTTCAAAAATTGTACAATCTTTTCCCGACAGGTCATACGTGGCAAGTCGCCAATACTTTAGATAGCTCAACCTTTATCGATGCATTTTCTCGTTTGAAAATCCCCTATTGGTGGTGACCTTTGCCGACACATTTTCTGGACACGTCGCCAAAAAATATCATAATAAAAAAATAAAAATTATTTAAAATTAACAAATTTTAATAAAATTAAATAATTAAAGATATTAAATACAAATTACTAATAAGAACTAAATATATTAAATAGAAATGGTATTTAATATAAAAGTATTTATAAAAGGTACATAAATTACACAATTAAAAGACACAAATGAAAAAAAAAAATAAGCTACTAAGACGGAGGAGGTGGCGGCAGCTGAGTCGGAAGCGACAACTGAATGTTCAGACCGTTGTTGCGCAACTGAGCTATCAGTGACTGAAGTAGCCGTTGTTGCTCATCGAGGCGACGCTAAGTCTCGGCTTAATGCTCTTTGAGCTTGCGTTAATGCTCTACATCCTTCTCGGCCAACTGTTGCTTTAAGCTAATGATCGTCTCTACATGCTCGTGCTACACGGCGGCAACATTGCTTGTACTAGCAATCTTGGGACCTCCAACACTCTTCAACCGAAGGAGCAAGCCTACTCCCTTCTGCCACCTCAAACGAGTACCAAGAGACTGAGTCATGATGGCGTACTCATCAATTATAATGAGACCCATAACAGACTCAGCTGATAATGCTTGGTCTATTGGGCCCTTGATCTCATAAGTCTAAGCCTGGGCTTAAGTCAGTGCCTCTTCCCTCGAAGCAACCATCTCAGCCTATCACCAAAATAAAAGTTAGGTTAATTTCTAAAAATATACATTTCTATTAATTGGGAAATAATAAACATAAAGAAATACTTATATGTTTTTGTTGAGTGTACTATTCCTCTAGCTGTTGTTCTTGAAATGTCTTTCCTGGAATCAGTCAATTGGACTCATAAGCTTTCTAATCTTCGGATTGCTATAAAAAATACCAAGAGCATATAACTGCTTCGGCCTGTTCTCAGAATTTTGAGAAGAAGCTTTCTAGGAAAAAATTAAATAAAATCTTAGTTATTCAAGTAATAACAAAATAATTAATATTGATTGAGACTTTTGGGAAAATATATAACCTCAAACTCCTGAGATGCGAAATGATCACACAAAATCTCCCAGTAGTCCAAAGAATATTTTTGTATGGTTTGGCCTTTGCTGTAGCTAAAGCCTTCTCCCACCGACTGTGATGAAATGCACTTTCATGTTGTTCCTCCAGTCTCTCAAATAATGCATCACGGATTGTTCGATAGAGTCTATAAAGATGACATTAACCCGAAAATAGTCAAACTTTTTCTGATTATCAGTAATTAACAATTAATTAATATACATAATGTGATTTGAATTAAATATTGGATGGAAAAATAAATTAAATTTAAAACACGTATATCTAGTCGCTCAAAAATGAGGTCTAGGTCCTCCTTCTTGACGTCCTTCCAAGCGAGAGTAGATGCTATTATCGTGTCTCAAACTAATTTAGAAAGCAAGCTCAAGAACATCTTGCCATGATTCAAAACTGGCTTCCCCATCCCCTCGTCATGCTGCATCTTCAACTTGGCAACTTTTGCTCGTCTAAGCTCCTTCTCAAACACAATCCCTCTCGTCTCTTCCCTAATCCTCTTTCCTTTAGGGTGAGATCCATCACTACTCGACCCAGAACTAAGAGGTGCACTACCTGCATACGACATTCTACAAAGAAAATATTTAGCAAATTTTAGAATTTAATTTTATACCAACTTAAAATAAACAATGTAGAATTTTCATGAGTACAAAATCACTACAAAAAACCATTTAAACATCATCATCAGATATGCTATTATTATCCTCTGAACTTGTGTCACTATCAATAATTCCAATCTCTTTATCATCATATTCCTCTAGTGTATCTTCCTTAAATTCATCATCATCAACTAGAAAGTCATCTTGCGTGACAATACGAGATTCACAAAGTAATTTATCAATATTGTTGACTTTAGCTAGTTCAACATCATCATACTAAAATCTAACATTGTCCAACTCTGGAAGCTCAACCCATAGTTGGAATGTCAAAGAGTTTGCCTCTTGTAAAATAGGGACGTCATTCGATGTTGCTATAGTATCATCATCTTCCATATTTGAAAAGTCTCATATATTTCGAGGTGTGTATTTGCTCACAAGTTTCCACGATGGCCCAAGCTTGTCAACATTAGTATAATATATCAACTCAGCTTATGATGCAAGTATGAAAGGGTCATTATTGTACCAATAAGTATTGACAAATACACTTGTAAAATGATCATCTTGCTGAATCCGTTTTTCCTCGGATCAGTGTCAAACTATTTGCACCTAAATATCAAAACATTGCAATCTTTTATATACAACAACTCTAATACTTCTTGGAGCACACCATAGAAATAATTTCCATCAAAGCCCCACAAATTTGAGTCTTACGTCTAACGTCCCGTTTCTCAACTAAAAATTTTACACCATTGACTGCACATCCAAGATAAGAGAATGCAAAAAAGTAAAATCTACTAGCCAATGTATATAATTCATTGTTGACCTCATTAGAGTTTGCTACTTATAATTGATTTATCTACACAAAATTTGATTACATAAGACTTCATTGAAGAAGGAAATTTTGAGAATGAGATAAGATAATAGAATCATACACGGGTCTTAAAGCGTGACGGAAACTCAACTTCCTATTGTCGTTCAAGGTTTGTAACACCTTTAGCCTCCAATTCTCTCATATGCTCACTACATTTATGTAATATCATATATTAGAGAATTAAAATTGAAAATGAACTTTGGGCCATAAGAAAAAAAAAATTAGATACCTACTCAAGATATTTATGTATTTCGGTGCAATTGTTCATCATGTATCATAATTACAATATCTTTTTTACTTAATAAGTGACCAACACTCTGAAAAACTGATAATTATCGGTGCGGATGAGAGTCAACCTCATCATTATTTCGATCAGGTCAATTAAATCGAGTCTCAGCACTCCGTGAATACATAGAGCAAAATGTGAAAGCTTTATTTATGATGTAAGCTTCAGTAATAGATCCCTCTAGATGTGCCCGATTTCAAACATATAGCTTATAAACACCCCTGGCATATTCAATAGAATATATCCATCTAAAATATACATGACCACCTAGTAGTGTCTCCTCTGGTAAATGGATAATTAAATGAACCATTATATCAAAAAAGGCAAAACGAAAGATTCTTTCTAACTTAGACAATATGATGATCATATTCTGTTGAAGCTTTTCTAAATCGGCCACATTAAGTGTTCTTGAGCATAATTATTGGAAGACATAGCATAATTCAGTAATAGTCCCACAGATTTCTTTTTGTAAGTATGATCGAATCCCGATAGGTAGTAGATGTTGAAAAAATACATGACAATCATGTGATTTTAATCTGAATATCTTATCTTCTACTTCGCTCACACTTCTTGCTAGGTTAGCTGTAAATCCATCAGGAAATCTGACTGACTTGATGAATCGGACAAATTTCTTTCGCTCCTTAATACTTAACGTGTAAGAAGCATGTAGTTTCTTCTATCTATTCCCTACTTTGTAAAGATGCAACTCTTTACGGATTTTCATATCAGCAAGATCAAGCCTAGCCTTATCTGTATCCTTAGATTTACCCTCGATGCTTAATAGAGTTCCCAATACACCGTTGTACACATTCTTCTAAATATACATAACATCTAAATTATGTCTTAATAACAAGTACCTCTAATACTCAAGCTCGAAAAAGATGCTCTTTTTGGACCAATTCAGCTCGATTACAATGCATTTCCTTTTCACACCCTCATATTCTTTGTGCTTCCCAGGCAACCTGATTTGCAAATGCTCCAATTATCTCAAGGTGTTTTCTCCGAAGTACTTATCAAGTGCTAGCCATATTTCATGATGACCATTAAACTATTTACTTTTTCTCATACGATCATCCATCAAAAGAAAGCATCTATGCTAGACTTATGCAACCTTACTTCGAATCCCCACGGGTGGAATTTCTTCATTACAAGTTAGACAAGCCTTATACCCCTTAGTGCTTTATCCTAACATCAGGACATATGCTGGATAGTCATTGATGGTCCATATTACTGCAGCATGCATATGAAATATATTGCCATTTATTGTATCTCGAGTTTGTATACCATTCACCCACAATTCTTGTAGCTCGTCAATAAGAGGCCTCATAAAGACATCTATGTCTTTCCCAGGAGCCGTTAGTATCATGGACTCTGATTTCACGCACTTCCAAGGTGGCAAGTTATACAAAATAAGTATAGTTGGTCACATGGAACATCCATTGCTCATATTCTTGAAAGGGTTAAATCCATCGGTTGCCAATCCTAATCGGACATTTCTAGGATCAGAGGCAAATGAAGAATACTTTCGATCAAACTCTTTCCAAGCAACACCATCTGCAGGATGTCTCAACATTCCTTCTTCCTTTGGCCTCTCTAAATCATGCCATCTCATGTCCTTCGTGGTATGTTGAAAACTATATAACCTCTTTAATCAGGACATCAGAGGGAAATAACACAACACCTTTCTAGGCACTTTTTTCCCTAATTTCTAGCGGCTTACACCACACACTGGATAATGATCTAACTCTAAACTTTCCTTCAAAAATAGTGCAAAGTCATACTTACAAACATGAATGGATTCATACCTAAGACCGATATCATGCAACTTTATCTTTGCCTTGTAGTGAGACCCAGGTGAATTTGTTCCCTTTGAAAAAGCTTCATTCAATAGTTTCAGTAATATATCAAACGATTTATTACTATACTTGTTAAGTACTTTTAAATACATTAATTTCAATAAAAAATTTAGGGCTAAGAACTTAGTACACCTAGGATACAACTCTTTCTCTATCTCCATTAATAAATCCCTAAACTTGTATGATTGTTGATCTCTCAATTTCAGGAACGTTATCCAATTCTTGGTTAATTCCATGACTTGTTTTAGTGATTCTAGCAATATCAGCCAGGAGATCTTCCATCTCATCACCTTGCCCATCATCTTCATCCTCAATAAGATCATGGGTAATAGGGAATGACTTTCCATGATATTACTATATAGCATATGATGGTTGTATGCCCTTCTCAATTAGATGATGTTCCATTGTTAGCAGATCTTGAAATTTCCTATTTAAGCATACCATACATCAATATCTTACTTTCCTTTCAGAGTTGACATATTTTTTTACCCTTTCAGCAAATGCCTTAGCACCTCTTCGAAATTGAGTTACAAACAGCTCTTAACGTTCATCCAACTCTTGTCGTCATTCATCTTATCTTAAACATATTCGACATAAACATTAAATGTGAGAGCGAGTACAATGCATATATGCAAGTGCTTCAATTTGCATGTGTCCTAAATATGCCTTATCACTCTATTTCTAAAGGGTAAGGCTTTATACTATTTAAGATTACTTTGTTATATAGTTCATCATTCACTCAAATATTATTCTGTCTATATCAAAATGTTGGCAGTATCTCCCCACAATTCCCTTAAGTGTGCTATATATATGTACATACTTGGAGAACACAGGAAGATACCATCGGAACTTGAGCAAAGAACAATGTTTATAAGTGAATGATAACATATAACGTGTAATCCCAAACTGTCCAAACAGGACAATTCAAGAATCGATATCGAGATACATAATCTCTTACCAACTCCTGAACAGGTTTAAGATAGTTTCTTTTATGACTAAAATAATACATGCATGTATTAAAGCCACTATGTGTACAAATGCACGCATTATGACTACAACCTCTAACCTAATTATTGATGATCACAATTATATAACCTAATTGTGATGATCAAAAACATCTCAAACCAATTCAAGTGTGATAACCAATCTCGTGTTTATGTGCTCTAAGGGTATTTTAGATATTTCTTATATTCTAAGGAGATTCTGGGTAATTTTCGTATCATAGGGATACTTTTAGTAATTTTATCACTAATAAGGATATTTTAAGTATTTTTTGTATACTAGTAATAATATTCTGCTAATATTATTACCACTTTGGGCATTTTTGGTATCTTATGTAAACTAAGGGTAATTTCGTAATATTGTTACTAATACGAGTATTTTTTTTGTATGTTATGTGTAGTTGATGTATTCTTGGTATTCTTTTTCATGTGCAAGGAGTATTTTTGGTATTTCATGTGCTATAAGGGTATTTTGGAAATTTTTTATATTCGAAGGATAGTATCCATACTTTCTATGTTATGGGAGATTTTATTAATTTTAAGATTAATAGGGGTATTTTCGGTATTTTATATTATTGAACCAGATTTAGGGTATTTCTTGAGTTCTAAGTATATTTTCCATATTTTATGTGTTACACACATCATTATAGTTATTAGATCATCATTAGATAATGATCCAACGGCTAAAAAAATATCTATACGTAGGTTAAAAAAACAACTAGATTGGCAACCATATATATAAATTAATAAAAATTAATAAACAATTTATATATATGGATAATTGGAGTACAGTTCCAACCCCTTAGTGAAATGGATTTTGAATTAAAATAATTAACAATCTCATTTATTATTTGAAGCCAACTGTACATATCCTATAAGATCCCCGTGCTGGCATATGTAAATGGTTATATTGTTATGAGAATGGACCGATTAGAATTAAAATTAGAGAACCAAGTTAGATTACACAAAGTACCACACGCCTAGTCTAGTAACTAACCCTAGGTATGTAACATAACCAATATAGACACTATGTCTTAATTTATAGTAACTTATGGATAAAACTAATTTTGGAATATGCTAGTTTCCAGATACAGATTGATAGTAATTCCTATATTTGATTTGATTCAATGAAGTTGAACATATTAGATAGCCATTTTAGTTATGGTTAATAAATCTAATTTTAATGTGTTTTCTCTTTTTGGATGAGCTTGTGAATTATGATATCCTAAGTTATTGTTTTGCTCATCCAAAGTGTTTTTTTTTTTAAAAAAAAAATGGGCTCCTCAGTGGAATAATATTAATAAAACCTAATAAATTTCAATTACAATATAAGCACAAAGAATATAATTTCAAACTTCTCAAAAAAAATAGATGAAAAGCGGATCACAAATATAACAACATGCGACCTGTGCCTTTCCTGATCTTGAGTCCAAGGCATTGTACCTCAGCATTCAACACAAAGTTATGGATGGCATCCATATTGATCATCACATTAGCCGCAGGCTTCTCATTCAATGTGGCAACTACATATATAAACCCTTTCCTAGGAGTCTTCTTCACCTCAGCTCTATGCTTCTTGAAATTATTCAATAGGATCAGGGCCTTCATCTGGCACTTGTCATCCTCTTCACCCTTACCTTGTTCTTTTTGAGCAACCGAGCTCTAAATAGAACTCAACTTGTGCTTATGTGGGCATTTAAAGGCCTTGTATAGCCCCTTACAAAGGAAGCAAGACATCGTTTTCTTTCCATAGGATGGGCATTACTACTCGAGAAGGAATTAGACTCGTTGCTCTTCTTCTTTGCTCCCCCATTTTTGTTTTGCCCTAACTTCCTTTGTTTCTTGCCACTCGGGTTGCTTAAACTCTGAGTGGGTTGATTCTTCTTTTGCTGGGTATTTTCTGATGCATAGTCCGTCAAACGCTCAGCGGCCGTTTGAGCAGTGGCAAGGTTTTGGATCTTTTGCCTTTGCAACTCTGTTCTAGCCTAAGGCTTGAGGACTTCATAGAAGTTAAAAAACTCATCTCTCTTAGACATGTCCTTGATATGAATCATCAGTCCTGAGAACTTCTTAATATACTCACGGACAATACCTGTTTGCTTCAATTCTCATAGCTAGCATCAAACCAGATAGGACACATTTTCAAAGAAGAACAGAGTTTTCAATTCCCTTCGAAGGTCATCCCACGTGGCTATGGTGTACCTCTCGTGTTGAATATCATCATACTTCATCCTCCACCGCACTTTGGCATCCCTAGACAAGTATATTGTAGCCATTGTGACTTGGCATCCTCTGAGTCGAGTTTTACTACTCAGAAATATTGCTCCATATCCAAGAAAAAATTGTCAACTTCCTTGGCATCCCTCGTGCGCCCATAGCATTGTGGTTCAGGCACATTAGCCCTCGTAAACCATTCCCATTGGAGCAACTACGGGTTGGCTCCCCACAGCTCGGATGGTGAGGTTGAGTTTGGTGTTTATCTCCTCAATCTCATGTCTTAGAGTGGCTATTACCCCCTGACAATTCTCCACCATGTTATTGACCATGCCTTAGAGGTTGTTCACAAATGTTCCCAAGTTCTCAACGCATTCGTTATCTAGCAGTGGACTAGAGGGGCTAGGAGAACTTCCCCTCTGCTCAAGGTCGTTTATCCTACTGAGCATATGTTCCACATCTCCTTCTAGCACCCCGACCTTTTGTTAAAATCCCGTAGCATCAAATATATCTCTTGCACTAGTAACGTCTCTAACCTTGAACTCAATCTCATTAAGTACTCCTAGGTGTTTTTTAATCGCAATAATCCTCTAGTGTTGTTCGCTATCCTAACATGCTTTCCTAAACTTTCTAATCGAAGCTCTGATACCAATTGTCATAGGCTACCTCTTTGACACTTCGAAATAGGTAGGGCATGCGACACTTGCTATCACTTGAAGCTAGCAAGTTAGCCTAGAATTCAAGCTTGTAGGTAAATAAATCCATTGGTTAGCCATGCTACAAGCAACACTATGATAAGGGCAATAACATAGCATTAAGCAAGTACAAAGCAAGTAGATTCGATACCAGTAATCATATAACAAGCGAGCACAAAGCAAGCACATCGAGGCAACATGTAGGCAAAACTTGGCAAATAATAAGCAACAATGAAAACAATACATAGGCAATATGTAGACATGAATAAATATTATTTCCTTCAATGATAGGGTAAGGAGGTTCATAGCTAAGCTCTTATCATGCTAATGGCTAAGGCCCCCCATGGGCACCCTGGTTACCCACTCCTAAAGAACTATTTAAGCTTTTAGCTATCTGGTAGGAGGAAACGTGATTTTTACCCAAAAAGCATCTAGAAAAATTAAGGCAAAACAATTAAGTTTTAAATTTACAACAATTTTTTTCCTAATTCTTAGCACTCAATGATGGGATATTTAGCCACGGACTTGACTAATGATCTTGGACAAAAATACTCTTATATAATTACAAAATTTCCCACTTGTTGGCAGTACTGTGGAAACATCATAGGCACCATATGTACACTATTTGTGGGTATTATAGGCCTTGGTGTGACAACACGCCACATTCTGCATGTCATCCATTTCATACTTGCTCCAGATAATTGCATCTTTCAGCAAGCCAAACCTCGCCACACATTATGTGTTTTTCTCTTTTCAATCATATTTCTCTATATGGACACCACTAAAGATATCTTTTCTAGCTACACCCTTATAAGATACATATGATCATCTGCCTTGTCTCTCCTCACAAACAATCTTCGATTTCATCACTCACTGTCTCTCTCTCTCTCGTTCGTATTCAAAGAATGAATATGAATTCTGAGCCATTAGATTTGTTCATCAATTAATTTGAGTTGTCCATACTAGGTAAGCATTATACATAATCAACAGCTCAAATTAAAAAAATAAATAAGAAAAGCTAAGCTTCACCATTTTCAAGGAGAAAAGCTCCAAGATTCCATTATTAGAGCTAGAAAAAGACCACAAAAATATATAAATATATATATATATAAATATAAATATAAATTTTGAATTTTATGCAATGATTTTTATTTTAGTTTATATTTAGCGATTAATAGTATTAAGAGCCATTTCTGAGTACCAATTCAAAAGGACAAATACAATTTGGAGGAAAGAAATAACTCTTTTTCTCTCAAAAACTCCTAGCCTCCTTTGATTTAGATTGATAATGCAGATGAGTTATTTTTATTTTCAACAGATGTAGATCTCATTTGGCATTAATATTATAGTCTATTCACTAAGAACGCAATTTCATAGTAGGTAAAGACAGTTGTTTACTGGTGATCCTTGTTATCTTATTTTGTTAGAGAATTATAGTAGCTCGCCATGATGAAAGATCTTGTCCTTGCCTTACCAGACATTGGCAAGCTCTTTGAAGTGCAGACGGATGTGTCAGACTACACTTTGGGAGATATGCTATTGGAAGAGTGTCATCTCGTGACATATAAGAATCATAAGCCTGTTAAAGCTAAAGGAAGATACACGGCCCGAGAGAATGAACTTTTCACCGTGATGTATTGCTTACGTGTATAGAGGTATTATTTGTTGGGATCAAAGTTTGTGATGAAGACAGATAACTTGGCTATTAGTCACTTCCTTACACAACCAAAACTTATCTTGAAACAAGCTCGATGGTAGGAATTGATGCCCAAATTCAATTTTCACTTTGAACACAAGACGGTTTGCTCGAATTAGGCAATAGATGCCTTAAGCCACAAAGCAAAGCTTATGGCTTTAAAATTTCTAGCCAACTTATCGGCTAGTGTAGTGAACACTCCCATCAAGAAGAACCTGGAGAAGGACCCTATTATCAGGACCATCATGAAGCTTGTTGAAGAAGGCAAGACTCGCGAATTCTAGGTGGAGGATAACCTTATATGGGCCAAAGGTGTCTGTTTATAAGTCCCAAAGGCTAGAGACCTACAGAAGGCACTCATGAGCGAGTTCCATGACACATTATGGGCAGGCCATCCAAGGTAGTAGAGAACACATTCGCATTTAAAGCAAAGGTACTACTGGCCGCAAATACAAGATATTGTAATAGAGTACACCAAGACCTATCTAACCTGCCAATAAGACAAAGTGCTGAGACAGAAGACGCATGGATTATTGGAGCCACTTTGTCCCAAACAGACTATGGGAGAGTGTCTTGCTTGATTTCATTGCGAACTTGTCGAAGACAAGGTAGCATGAGAATATCTTGGTGATAGTAGATAGGTTTTCGAAATATGCTACTTACATTTCAGCATTGAAGCACTCTACATTAAAAGAGACAGCCAGACTTTATTTCAGACATGTTGTGAAATATTGGGGCATGCCCCAAAATATAGTCAGTGACTGAGATGCCAGATTCACGGATCATTTTTTAGTCTGAATTTTTTCATCTCCTATGGTCACATCTCAACATCTCTTCGAGCTACCATTCGCAAACTAATGGATAGACAGAGAGATTTAATGTGATGCTGGAGGAGTACTTATAGCATTTTGTCAGTGCCAATCAGAAAAATTGGCCGCAACTACTTGATATAGCTTAATTTTTCTTTAATGCTCAGAAGAGTTCTTCAACCAATAAGAGCACTTTTGAGATTATTAATGGCCAACAGTCGTTGTTACCCCTACACAGTGAATGAGTATCATAGAAAGAATCCTCGAGCCTTCAACTTCATAAAAGAATAGAAAGAAAATACCAAGATTGCCGGAACTTATCTAGAGAAAGCCTTAAATAGAATGAAAAAGTGGGCAGATCAAGGTAGACGACCGCTAGACTTCTAACCTGGAGACATGGTGTTGATCAAGCTTTCGCCTGAATAACTGAGATTCAAAAAGACCAAAGACAATAGACTTGTACGCAAGTATGAAGGTCCTATACCCGTTATTTCAAAAGTGGACAAAGCATCTTATAAGCTCGACACCCCTGCATGGCTCAAAATAGACCCAATGATTCGTGTTGGCAACCTGAAGCCGTATTACGAAGATCCAGTAAATTCAGTATGCAACCAGCCTACTAGAGGACTTATTGATCACATACCACAGAGCAGCAGTGAACCTGAAGATATCCTTTTAGAGAGAATAGTGATTGTAGGAACTAGACCACTGAAGAAAAAGTACCTTGTCAAGTGGAAGGACCTTGGAGAATAAGAAACCAGTTGGGAGAGGGCAGAAGACTTGAAGAAGCTACTGCAAAAGATTAAAGATCGCAAAGTCGTCAAGTCATCGAGGATGCCGACAAGCTGAGAGGGGGAGAATGTTATGTGTTGCCACACCAAGGCTTATGATGCCTACACATAGTGTGCACATAGTGCCTATGTTGTGCCCACAATGGTACTAACATGTGGGAAATTTTGTAATTATATAAGGGTATTTTTGTCTAGGATCATTAGTAAAGTCTATAGCTAAATACCCCAATCTTGAGGGCTAAGAATTAGGGAAAAATTGTTATAAATTTGAAACTCAATTATTTTGCCTCAATTTTGCCATATGCTTTCTAGGCAATAATTATGTTTCCTCTTGCCATATGGCTAAAAGGTCAAAATGCTCTTTAGAGGGGGGTGACCCGGGTGCCCATGGGGCCTTGGCCACCAGCATGATAGAGACTTAGCTATGAACCTCCTTGTCCTATCAACAAAGGAAATGACGTTTATTCATGTTTACATGTTGCCTATGTATTGCTTTCATTGTTGCTTATTATTTGCCTATGTATTGCTTTCGTTGTTGCTTATTATTTGCCTATGCATTGCCTGTGTGTTGCCTTAATATGCTTGCTTGTTATGTGATTGCCGCTATCGAATCTACTTATTTTGTGCTTGCTCAATATCATGTTATTGTCTTTATCACGGTATTTTACTTGTGGCATGGATACCTAATGGGTTTGTTCTTGCAGACTTGAGTTCTAGACTGACTTGCTAGCTTCGAGTGATAGCAAATGTCGCACACCCTGCCTATTTTGAAGTGTCAAAGAGGTGGCTCGTGACACGAAGCTCACACCTACTAGATCACTCTTTTTGTTAGTATATAGCACCGCATGCACTGATGAGTCTAGCGATTGATCTAGTGAATGAAACACCAATTGCAATTCTATTTCTTACTCCCGCGTTGGTGTCTCTTGAGGCCGAATTAATTTCATTTTAATTTCTAATTTAAATTGATTTTTGAAATTGGTTTTGCACTCTTTTTAGCCACAAAATTGTTTGCTTTTATATTTTTTCATCCATTTGACCTACAAAATTAAATAAAATTAATTAATTAACAATTCAATTAAAATAAAACAAATAACAAATAAGATTAATTTATTTTAACAAGAATAAAACAAAATTTTATCTTTTAGAGCACAAAATAACTTTATTTTCATTGAGTCATCAGACCTAGGTCATCTTTTTAGGTCAACCAGTATAAACTTCTTCTCTTTATTACTTATTAGTAAGTATTGCATACTACTTAGTCGGATTCCATCCTTGAATCCTATTATTTTTCTCATTGACAAATTCTCGGTCAACAATTATATCATATTGAACTGAATCAGAATGGACTAGACTGCACTTAATGCTATTCTGTATTTGTTGCTGTATTGAATTGAATTAAGACTTTTTTATAATATGAGATCCATTGGCATTAGAATGTGAAATAGATATGTTTTTTTGTTTAATTTAACTATGAAAATAATTAAAGTTCTTAAAAAGTAACACCCATTTGCATTGGAATGTCCAATAATGAGGCCTACTGATAAAGATGCGTGGGATTATAATTCCACATTTCTAAATGAGATTGTTTACTTCACTCAAATTAGACACTTCACTCAAATTAGACTAATTTTGGATTATGAATTATTTATTTTCATCTTAAATTGGCATCAAATATTGGATTGGGATAAATTATTCTTCTCCCATTTCCAATCTGATGCACCAAACAAAATAGAGTTCATTCCAATCCTACATACCAAGAAATTACAAGAATGTTAATGCAACACAAATTAATTCTTTTTAAAAAAGGAATATATGGCAAAATATTGTTTGAAAAGAGTATACAAATGCTTAGTATAATGTTTTACATTTTAGAAGGAGAGAAAAAATTAAAAAAATGTATCGGAATGTGAACTATTACTTTGATTGTTAATTAAATGGGAAAAGTAAATTCACTTTATCTTCTAAGGCCATGAAAAATTTTATATTATCATTACAGAGGAGGAGAGAGAAGAGAAAAAGTATTGCAACAACAATTATCCTTTCTAATGCTAGCCAAAAAAAAAAAAAAACTAAATCAATATTATGGAAAAGGAAATATTGCTTTCTTCGTTAAATGGGAAAACTAGGTTTACTTATTCTTTGGAAGATAGAATAATTTAGGTATTATCGTTAAGAAAGAGAAAGAAAAAAAGGAAAAAAAAAAAATTATTGCAACGAGAATTATCCTTTCACGTTAATCTAGAAAAAGACCTAAATCAATTCATATTATGTAGTAAGATAGAATCTTATAACCAGAATGTAAACTAGAAAAAATTACTTTTAGTTGAGAAAACAAAAAGAGGGAAAAATTGTCATTGCATATTTTTCTTATTTAATTGAGACATAATACTTAAAAGAAAAAAGAACTAGCTATCGTGTTTGTGTTTCACTTACATTTTTCACTTCCATGATAATGATAAAGATATATTATGTTATTCCAACTTGTTTACAAATCTCACTTGTTCCAAAAAAAAATTATATTTTCTAAAAGCTTCAACTTTGCTTTGGTTTATCGTACATATTTTCCATTTGTTAGGTCTAGGTGTTGCGTTTTTGGCATCTTATAATCCTTTGACTTGTAATGATCTATTAAATCAATCCTTTTAATATAAGTTTGTGCTTTTGTCAAATCTGTTAGATATCATTTGTTCTTCTCTATTTGATGTCTTAAGATATTGGCACAATATTATAACACTAATCTTCCCATAGACTAAAGACTCTCTCAAAAGACTCTCTGTATGAGATTAGTAGCTCAGTCTGTCTATATGACAGTATAAGTTTTCTTTTGTTTGGTCTAAGTTGAGTAATTTCATTATCAAGTCAGTTGATAAACATGGTTAGGCATTTTATGGTTCTAGACACGAGCATGCATTATCAAGTCAGGTGTCCACATTGCCAATCATTTAGTGATTCTTGTTCTACATATTCATGCATGTTTGAGATATAGCATAGCAGATATAGTACATCTGTCATATCAATAGATATGCATGTTCACACATTGCATAATTCATTCAATAATTTGTCCTTATCTCATCATGGTTCTAATGTGTCTAAACATTGATTGATTCACAATCTAATTTCTCTTGCATTGTCGCATCAGAAAATGCATTATTCAACATTGTTTTTAAGTCGGCTAAGAACTAAAGTTATCTATCCTTTGTAGTTATTTCTTTATACTTAGCGATCTATGTTTGCTTATATAAGGAAGCTTCTCTTTGAAATGACTAAATCTTTCGCATCCATTGCATATCAAGAGAAAGGTATCATATAACTTTTTACTCTTTCAGCAAAAATACTTACAGATTAAGTGATTTTTTCTTTAAGTATATTTTGTTCATCCTTGGGCTACTTGATCACCACTAAAGGGAAATCTATGGTGGCTTTATCACAAGTGGGATCTCGTGTAGCAGCTGAAGCTGAGGGCAGTTTGGCAACAGAAGAGATTTATTTTACTCTTTTGTTAATGAAAATTTTCTAAACATGGTAATATTTGTATATAAATTGAAATAACATGATGTGTTCTTGTTATTGTTGAAAACCAAAGGTCGAATGTATAATTTAGTTAAAACACAAAGTACATAATGGTAGTATTTAATAATTTTTTATAATAAAACTAAGAGTGAATCTATTACCACATACACTCTCTCTTTCTTTTTATCTTCCAACATTTCTCGTGAAAAGACATCTTTATTTTAAACTTTTAAGAGTTTCTTTTGTGGCTCCTTTTAAATTTTCATTAATTCTAAAATTCGTCAAAATTGAAAATGAATGAAATTTCATATCCTATAAATACTTCTCACTTAGTAGTAATATAAAGAATAACGCTAAATATTTTTACCTTTATATCCCACTTTTTTTATATTATCTGTGATTTGTCATTATACAATTGATGGATATCATTCAACTAATTTGTGGTAAATTTCGATTCACCAGTTGAATTGTAACAACTTATTTGTCATATCAAGTGATATTAAAAAACTAGTAAACTAGGTGATTCCTAACACTATCATTCCATAAAACTCTCACCCTTTTTCTTCTTCGACCTTGTGTAATTGTCATAAAACTCACATTGTGAATAATTTAACATTTTTGGTTTCATATTTCAGAAAGAAAAAAAAAATAATAGCACACCTCTTTTCATTAAAAAAGAAACAAATAATAGCACACCAAACATGAGACGAGATTGAGGTATTTATTATATAAGGCAAAAAAAAAAACAAAACAAAACAAAACAAGTACAGCCAAAATTTCACAAAAATATTAGTATATCTTAGCAAAGTGGTTTGTCTTCATACTTAAAGGAAATGAAAAATAGTTTATACTTCTTCTATAAATAGTTTAAGAATTTTAAAAAACACATATATATATATATATATTGTACATATATAATTAAAAACAAGGATAACACTGTATGTCCTAATTTTTGTACCAAATTTTTTATACCAACACATATGTAGCATATAAATTTTCACCATTTAATTGATGTGTTAATACTTACTATAAATAAAATAAACATTATTAATAATTGAATGGTAACAAATCATGTCACATATATCGGTATTAAAATTTTGGTATAAAATTAGTATTTCAAGCGTTATCCTTTAAAACAGAAGGGTTTTGGGCACGAAAGGTCCATGAATTCTATATTTAGTGACAATTTGTTTCCTAAAAAATATAGACTTTCTAAAATTTTCCAGAATTGAAAATTTAGTAACAATTAAGTCCTTCCTTTTCTTAATTGCCATTAATTGTCTTTCTCGGTACAATTTTTTTAACATTATTTTTAGTGGATTTTTTATTTTCTTTTGGTCGTGAACATGCTAAGTGGACGAACAAAACGATACTTCTCTTACTCTCTTAGTTTTATTGATGCTTCAATTAAAAAATATTGGTTTTTTTTTTCTTTCTTTTTTTTACAACAGCTGAGTTTTTATAGTGTCAATTTGATGGCAATTAAGGGGAAAAAAGACTTCATTGTCATTAGATTTTCATTAATTGAAAAATGGTTTGTGGCACTATTTGGTACATGAATTAAATAAATAATTAAAAATCTCTCTAAAGTAGTCAATGTGTGACAATAACATCCATTTTCTCTAAAACTGTTAACGTTTGTTGAATGTTTGAACGAAGAAGGATCATTGCACGACACCATGTCCAGCACAATCGTTGGCTACTGTTTCCTCCGTTCTAGCGACAAGTACAACAACATGACTGCCTCAAACCCTATCCGAAGCAACGTTAAGTATTTGGCGGCATAGTTGTTACCTATATATTGCTCAATGGATGTTTGTTCGTTTGAGCTCATCGAATCCGTCATTTACCAGTTTATTGAGTTGGTAAAGTAACATTTTAAAATTTGGATCCTCGGCAAACCACCAATGATCAATAGGTCATCGTTGATCGTCGTGTTAGTGTCCTATATCGTCAAGTAGTTAGTTTTTTGAAATTCTAGGCTAAGCCTCCTAAGCCCTATTTTGACTTAACCACCAGTCCTAGCCGTTGGTCTACTTTCAAAACCACCCAGAAGGGTTCAAGACAAATACTGATGCTGCCTTCTAGTTGTCCTTAGCATGATGTGGGGCAATATCTCGAGACTTTGGGGGAGGAAATGCTTGTGGCATTTTGGTTGATTTTCAAAAGCTTCTTGCCAAGGCAGAACACTCTACCAATTGGCCTTATTATCAGTACGTGATCGTGCTTCGCAGAGAGTTATAGTGGAGTCTGATTCCTTGCAGGCAATTCTAGTTTGAACAGTCATAAAAGGGACTGTGATTGGTGTTCCAAACATGTGCTTTTTCACATGTTCTTAGTATAGCCTCTTGTTTCTTTTTGTGTGTGTGTGTGTTTTAGATTTTACTTTTTTGCCTAGATCCAGAAATGTATCAGCGGATGCCTTAGCCAAAATGGCTTTACTTTTCCAAAAGCTCTGGTGACCATTATTTTAGCAAATGATGATTAATGAATGAAGTATTTTGATAGCCAAAAAAAAAAAATGATAGTAAAAATAACAAAGGGAGCATATTATTAAGTTAGCTTAAGCCCTCGTAAGAAAAAAGCTGAGGCCTGAGTCTTTGCCAGCCTACTGAGAAAACAAGACAATACTATGCAAGCTTTCTCGGCAGAAACCTTTTAGTAGAGCACAGCAACCAGAAACTTTATCATATTATATATAGAATGAAATTACACAATGACGTCTAACTACTAAGATACACATGAAAATCCTGTCTATATCATAAACCATTATCTGGTGATTATAGTGTAAGTAGTGATCAGTATGCACTCTGTTATGGGCAACAAAAACCATGCTTGCTTCAAGGTTTCAACACATTATCACAAGTTCCTGGCTAGTCAGCGAGTGTCTATCCAACCTGTCCCTTAGCATTCAAAAAATTATAACGTAGTCCTATCCAGCAGAATCCTATGGTTAGTCTCCTATACTTGACGTCAGACTGCTAAAAACTGATATTTGGTCATCGAAGTGTTCTGGGATATCAAATTCTGTCCCTGAAGCGTTGGTGAATTCATCCAGAGTTTCCTGCGAGCCACAAGTTCGGGAATATGTGACACAAGAAACAATGATGCCTTCCCAGAAGGAAGTTCCATTCTGAATTTGTTCAAAAGAAAGTTAACCAAGCATAATCACTGTATAAACTAGTTTATGTTATCTGTTTCATCATTCACAAAGTCATCAAATCAGATAGAGATGTATACAGAGATCAACGTTCTATGATTGCATAAAGAGAGATTCAACACTGCAAAAGACGTACTGGCATTAGCTCAACAGCCAAAGGAGTTGATTTGTGGCAGCTGCAACTAGTTTATATTACTGATAGAGATCATATGTCTATTTTCCGTATGTATGCTAGGCGTAAATATAGAAAGTAGCTATTTATCTATTTAATTATTTTATTAGGTGTTACTTAATTCTGAGTAACTAGTTTGATGTTTCCTTACTTCTGTTTTTAATAATTGTTAGTTTCCTAGTTTTGTGCAAAACCTTCTCTGTAATAAACTTCTCCCTATCTTCATTATTTTTTTCCAGACGATTACTGAAAAATACAAACTATTCTGAAATTCTTTCTTCTCTTAGTCCTCTTCTTCTTCTTAAATCTCTCTTTTTCTTCTTTTCTCCCATCTCTTCTAAATTCTCTCTCTTGTCTACATCAATTACCATAGTCAAAACTACTTTTTTTGTTGTTGTTGTTGATAAGAAACACGAGTTTTATTTGAAAAAATACGTAGAAAGTACAAAAAAGATGATAAGCCTATATCATGTGCACGAAGAAAAAAGACTATATGTATGTGCACGAAGAAAATACAGAATACGCCTCTTTTGAAACAAGACTCAGCAATATGAAATGTAGTAGTTCACCTAAGGTCAGGAGACTTTTCAGAAAAAGATTTACTTCAAAAATTACAATGAAAACAGAAACAGGGAAAACACAATAGACAGAGAGTGAAATAGAAAACTACGCTAGCTTGGATATGGAGTCTCCGAAACATGATTCTTGACTAAGGATAGATATTTAGTGACAGAACTTTCCAAATTCCATTTTCTAACATCAAACAAGGCATTAAAAGGAGACATGGAAGATTCAAAAAAGCTAACATAGATGTGAAGCAGGAATAACAAACAGAACATTCATCAATATACAAGAATAAAGAGCCAAACATTTCAGTTCAATCCTTAATACTTGCATTATTTATTAGTCGAATGAAATACCTGCTCATCAAACTCAACAGATGAATTCTCTACTTGAACGGATACATGATCATCCTGCATTTCCTGCACATCATGGGATTCTATGTGAAGATAAACTCCAAACAAAAACAAATAACTGTTGTAACATAGTCAAGTATAAAATAGTAAATAATAACAGATCTACTTCGGAAAAAGGGAAGTCAAAAAATTTTGCCATATTTAAACGCTTCCATAGGTTGCTCTGGAGTCTACATTCCTCATCTTTGTATGGTGTCAAACATGCAAATCAAATATGATAAATGAAAATAACAGGAAATATGTATACTTAGTTCAAACATGAAACCACCAGAAGATCAGTGCAAATTTTAAGATTCATACCTGATCACTCAACCTCAGGGAAGGAAGTTCAGAATCCAGTGAAACTGGCTTAATCTCTTCTGGGCTCCCCTGAGGATGCATAAACATGGAGTCAAAAGAACAAGTCCTCACCATTAAGGAACGTCATAATATGCACGATAAACAATCCAATGAACCACACCTGCTCATCCTGTTCATGGTAGAAATTTTCTGGCTCCACACTCAAAGGCTTAACATTAACCAAAATTTCCTAAAGACCACATGAGCACCATCAGAAATATCCTTCCAAAGTATGTTTCTTACAACACGGTATTGAAATCAAATGGCAATACAAAAATGAATGACGATAAATCAATAGCAGACTTCAGTCATAAATATAACTCAGGTTGGCAATTACTAAGTAGTGCAAGATTTGGAAATATATTGCACTAAAATTAGGCTGGAACTGAGTTGAATAACGGATCCTGATGTCACATACATTTGTCCTACATGGATTAATTACAGTCAGACCAGGCAAATGTTCACTAGGGAGTCAAAAGTAAATACCGTCTCATTTTGATCAGAAGTATTTGCCCTTCCTGATTTTGTAAGATCTCTAAGAGTTCCCTTCAAGTGAAAAATAATGATGAAAAAAAAGTTAGTAATAACAGAGCATTAATGATATTATCAAAATAGCCTGGAATAGCACTAGACATGCAAATTGACTAAATAGATAAAGAAAGAAAGTAACAAAGGTGAAAAATTAATACGGCCAGTGGTTTGAAGACTGAAAAAGTTGGAGCAACAACTTTGATGCTTTAAGGCTCTAGGTAAGCATCAAAGATTAATGCCTGAACCAATTCGCGCAAAATATGGCTTCAGAAAAAAGCTCCACAGCACAGGAGAGATTCCCCCCCCCCCCCTTCTCTTTCCAAAGGAATATCTCTCCAATAGCATTTCTATCTCTAAATTTGATATAATTGAAAAACAAACCTACCTTGTTTGCCCACATAAGTCCACAAGCATTGCAAAGAGATCTCGGACCACAAGGCCCCCGGCGCATTGCCGGGGTACAATTTTCACTGATCCCACAGTGTTGGCATCTACATGAACATTAAAACAAAACCATAGAAATAACAAGTATAACATCAGCATCACCAAGTGACAGCACAGAATAAACCCCTAAAATCCTTATAAAAATGACAATTTAGCATAGCTAAGAATCAATCAATCCAACGTCAGACTTTAACTCACACAGATTCTACACCAGGAGTGCCATCACTTGAATCCCAGTTTCCAACATCCAATTTGCATGGCTCTTTAGATGACGCAAACTGTCCATTCTTACGATGCATCCTAGACGACGAAAAAATATAATGAACTAATACCAAGCTACTGATGTAGAACAAGAGAGAGAAGATAAAAGAGAAAGAGAGAGAATTTGAGAGAAGAAGGGAAGAATTTAGTGAGACTGAGAGCAATTAGGGAGAGAATGTCTGAATAGTAACTATTTCATGAATAAAGTCTGAAAAATATGAATCACAGAAGCTATATTAATAGATATGTATTTGAACACAACCAGGAAACTAAATGACGATAAGAAACTAACACAAACATGAAACATAAATCTAATTACCGAAATTAAATAAAACACAATGATCCTAAAATACTCTAATTATTAATAATAATAATAATAATAATATAGACTCCTAAATTTATCTTATTCACATTCCTCATCAGCCGCAATATATGTATACTCAAAAATCAACAAATTAAAGTTGTGTGACAAAAAATAAAAAGCAAACTTTTTAAATAACGTTATATATATATATATATATATATATAAGGCATGAAAGGTCATAAACTATCACGGTAATTTCAACAAGCAGCTATTTTCCGTCCACATAAGATCAGATACAAAATATCTTCTTTGGCAAATGACAGAAATCTTGGACCTCACCTCTGTGCAACCTCTTTACGGCAACTATATCGAATTTTCTTTTCAAAACATCTATCCTTTCGCTTTTCTCGGAACCTAACAAGGGATGCAATTCTTCGTGAAAGTTTCGAACTTCGTGACGGGTCACTCATGCCCTAAATTTAATTTTACATAAGAATCCACGTGTAAGCAACAATACCATCAACCCCCTAAAAAAATATGAGGAATGAAACCGTGTACAAGAGTACCCCGCTATTCTGTTCTATTAGAAATTCCGAGCTAGGTACGCAACTGGGTACATCACATCCTCCCAAGAGTAATAGCACAGCTTGCACCTGCAGTAGATATTGTACATTTTCAACTAAGTTCTACCGGCATGGAAGTTGACCAGGAAAAGAAAAACCCTTTCCAGTAACAAAATATGCAAATGAAATCCAACTAAAAGCACAAGAATAGCATATTTAAAGAGCAATCATACTTAAAATTTCCAGGTAACTGGATCTGAAGGCAGGACAAACTGTTAGGGTAACTTGCTTAAATGCCCTTCTTCTTTTGTTTCTTATTTTAATTTTCTTTTTACCCTTTTTTCCCCTTAAAAACCTTTAATGAGGTAAATTTAGCTTAAACAACCAAAGAACTAAACTGGGTCTCGTCATCTTTTTTTTTCAACTCAAAACCTCTAATGGGGTAAATTTAGCTTAAACAACCGATGAACCAAACTAGGCCTTCTTATTATTTCACTCAAAACAGCTAATGAGGAATGTATATTTTGCTTAAACAACGGAAGAACTGAACTGGGTTTCTTATTATTATTCCTTTTTCACTCAAAAAAAATTTAGCTTAAAACAACCGAAGAACTATAGAATTTTTTTTTTGCTTAAATTCCTATAAATAACACTATACAAATTACATAAATAAAAATAAATAGTCAAAATTAACTCTCATTTCTGATCATCTTATCAAGTCCATTTTTCTTTTTCTTTTTCTTTTCCTCTTTTTGTTTTTTCCCCCCTACAGAGACACGAAATTACCAAAAATGCTCAAAAAACCAAAATTACTAGAGCAAAAGAAGCCAAAACCTTCTCCGGCGTAACCGCGGGGAAAACGTAGACCTCGCCCTCAAACGCAACGGTGAGCTCACTAGTCCGAGAAGGCAGACCCGAATTTCGAGTGGCAGCCATGGAAGAGTCCCTCCCAGCTACTCCAACTCCTCCATTCAAAGACCCAAAACCAACTCCATCGCCTTCAAACTGTACTGGAATCTGCGCGACTCGATCTTCTTCGTCTATATATGGTCTGGCTTGCAATGGCCGCGGATTGACCAAGTCCATTTCTCCAGCATGAGATGAGGTTCTCACTTCCTCCAACTTTCTCACCAAAATTTTCTCGCTTCCCAAACACAAAAATTCTTCTCTTACCAAAATTCTCTCTCTAAAAACTAAAACCCCTTTCCACTTTCCTCGACGACTCAAAAATTGACCCAAATATTCCGGCACTACTAACCCTAACTTTCTTTCCGTGTATTTCGTTCGTTATATCTATAGGTCTATAAATTATGACGCAAGAAATGAAATTATGGGAAGACAGAAGAATAGATAATAAAGATTTTTTGAGTATTCTTTTTTTGCAGTTTCCTAGAAACAACTCAACAGAGCTTGACAAGGAACAGCCTGAACTAATATATATATATGTATCTGTTTTTTTTTTTTTTTTTCTAGTTTTGGGGGGTTACGGGAAAAGTGTAAAGAGAATATCAGAGCCGTCTATTTTTGGACTGGAATTCGGGATGGATCACGTGACATTGACGCCGTGTGTCAGGTGAGGGGACACGAGTTTAGCATAGGAGCCTCCACGTTTCATCCAACAGTGAGCGTGATGCTAATCTTAAAATTTCTATTAGGAAAAAAAAAAAAAAAATTACACGACTCTTTGCTGCGGATTCTTTTTTTTTTTTTTTTTTCGAAACTTTGCCACGGATTCTGACTTTATCCTATTCTTTTTCTTTTGTTTTTCCTTTTTTCTTTGGATTACTCTTTTTATTTTCTTGTCTGAGTTATATTTAGGCCTTAAATGGCATAAAGGTGCCTTTGTGCCATTATATATTAAGGTTGTTAATCCAATAAGTATTTTTTTTCTTTATTTATGGGTAGGTATTTTTTTTTAGTCGTTGGATCACTATTTAAAGGTGATCTAATAACTATAATGAAGTGCATGAAAAGACGTGCATCATTAATACTCTTTATTTTTCTTACTTTTTACAATAAAAAAATGTGTATGCTAAATTTTCATTGGCCAAATTGATACCTATACATAAGTAAAAAAAAAAATACCTACTGGATATAATGAAGTGCATGAAAAGACGTGCATCATTAATGCTCTTTCTTTTTCTTATTTTTTACAATAAAAAAATATGCATGCTAAATTTTCATTGGCCAAATTAATAACTATGCATAGGTAAAAAAAAAAAAAAATACCTACTGGATTGGTGTCCATATATAAATTAATCGCATTAAGAAATAGGTCTTGTTGTGCGGTCTCAAATCCTATGTCAGGTAGCATGAGTAAAATTAAGTGCAACCTCATCCGAAAGAGTTGTATGCGACCTCCACCGCATAAGTTACGTGCGACCTCCTCCGAATAGATTATGTGCGACCAGAATGAAAAGGAGACGAGTCTATGCTTCGTCAAACAGGTAACCTACAAGGAAAGGGAAATAAAAGTTTCTCTTTCAAGATCGACCAGTTACCCAATTTAAGTGATTACCCAATTATATTATTACTCAAATTGTATTACCCGATTGTATAGTTACCCATTCTCACAATTAGGAACATTGAGTTACCCGCATCTATATAAAGGGAGTTCAATGTTTCGGTGGGGGAGGACTTTTTTTGATCTGGGGATGAGGAATTATTGAGAGTGTTTTCTTCTTCTTTCCGGACAACATATTGTAATTTTGAGTTCTTGTAATTCTCCAGAAAATAGTGAAAAACAGTGGACGTAAGCTCATCTTTTTCGGGGCTAAACCACTATAAAATCTTTGCCTCTTTATTTGCTTTGATTAATAGCCATTTTCACACAAGCCACATCTCATAATTTTTTTTCTAAATTTATTGTTGATAAAACCTCCATCAACAATTGGCACTAGAAGGAGGGCTATTCCGGTAAAAACAGTTTGTCAAATTTCGCTTTTTTAATGGCAAATACTAGAAACACTACCAGAGTCACCGGAACTAGCCAAAACCAACCCCAAAGTACTGCTGCTACACAGGCAGACCCTGCCCAGGATCAGCCTACCATGACCGCATCAGAAAACCTTGCTCAGAGACAGGATCGCATGGAGGAGACATTAGTGAACTTTCAGCAAATCACTAACCAGATCAATGACTCCCTATGACAACTTGCTGAAGGGTAGATGGTGACCCCACCACAGCACAAACGTCCCAGAGAACGTCATGCTCAACTACCTGAGAAAGGAATACAGATCCTAGAGACAAGGAAACGAGACCAGCCAAGAACCCAGCAAGAGCGTCATGAAGATCACATCTCCAAAGGAAAAGGCAAAGTCGCAAACTTGCCTCTAGAATCTGGTACAGAGAGTTCAAGTACTAACCGTAATCGTGGACAACCTTCTCGCAAATCCACTGGTAATCAAGATCGCTTAAATAGCGAACAAAAATGTCAATCAAGAAGCGTCTTTGAAAGGATCAACAGAGAGTCGAGACAAGATCCTACAGACCTAAGATAATACTTTGAGTGGCGACGTAGTCATGAATGATCTGTATCGCATCATAATGACTAAAGCCGATCTCTTCGCACTATTTCGTTGGATTCCTTTCACAGATCGCAGAAGACTCTACCTGACCAACCTACCATACATCGAGATAACGATCAAAGGCCGCCCTTGCCGCTAGCAAGAGATAATGCTCTCCCTCCGAACGTCGATGTCCACAATTTAAGGATCGCATTAGACGCACTTGCTAGTTGGGACGATGAGCTCGTTGATGGGTATCGTCAATCGTTATTCAGCGAGGAAGTTCGAGTTGCTGGCCTACCTACTAGATTCAAACTTCCCACCATAAACACTTTTGATGGAAAAACTGATCCACAGGACCATATGGATTACTTCAGCGACTTGATGGAACTCCATTGTGTCAATGATCATGCACGTTGTAGATGTTTTGCTGTAACTCTCTCAGGATCAGCAAAGAAGTTGTTCCGAGGACTCAATTCCGGCTCAATCTCGTCCTGGCAACAACTTCAGACGGTGTTCTTGAGACAGTTCCAAGCTGCAAAGAAATTCACTGTTCCACTTGTTAGCTTGTCTGCAATTCGACAAGGTCCAGAGGAAACTCTACGATCTTATCTCAATCGATTCACCTCAGAGTTAGCAAAGGTCAACAACCCACCTGAAGGGGGAGTTTTAACTCTCATGATGGCTGGGGTACGACCAAAAACTAAACTCTGGGAGGAATTACTTGAGCGAGAATGTAGAACTCTAGAAGACTTCTACCGAAGGGTTAGTCGGCATTTGAGGGTAGAATCTTCGTGTGAGACTCTTCAAAAGACAAAGAAAGAAGGAGGAAAGATGCAACTAAAGATGCGATCATAACCAACAATAACAGTAATAAAAAAAATAAAAGGAGTAATGACGGAGAATCAGCCTAGACCTAAAAAGTAGGAGATTTCAAGAGCTCCCATGCGATTCAACAATCACACTGAGTTAAACGCGCCCATAGATCATATCTATACGATCACAAACCAGCAGGAGCGATACCATCAACCGGAACCAATGAAACGGGACAAGGCAAAGCGCGACCCCAACAAGTTCTGCCGTTATCACAATGATATTGGATATGATACCAATAATTGCTATGCCTTGAAGGATGAAATTGAAAGATTGATTAAAGAGGGGAGACTGCGGCAGTACACTAGGCAAAACAACGAAAGGCAAGAAGAAAACCAACAGCGACCTCCAGAAATTCAACGCGAAGTCCGAACTATCTTTGGAGGACCACATGTTGGAGGAGATTCGAAAAGGGCTCAAGACAGGTATGCACGAGAAGCTCGACAACAGCCATTGACTAACGTCATACATCTTGAGCAGCGACCACGCAAGCTTCAACGAGTACCGAACATAGATATTACCTTCACAGAACAAGAAGCAAGGGAAGTCCATTATCCATATAATGATGCATTGGTCATAAAAATTAATTGTGGAAGCACACAGTTGTGGCGAGTATTAGTTGATAACAAGAGTGTTGCTGACATCCTGTACTACGATGCCTTTAAGAAGATGGGGTTGAATGAGAGCGACTTGAAGCCTACCGTTACTCCGCTCTATGGTTTCACTGGTGACAGCCTGATGCCTATGGGCATGATTGAATTAATGGTCAACGTTGGAACCTATCCTAGGATTTCAATGATAATGACCCAATTTTTGGTGGTAAATTGCCCCTCCACATTCAATGCTATGCTGGGAAGACCGACACTGAGGGAACTTCGAGCCGTCACTTCAATCTACCATCTCACTATGAAATTCCCGACCCAACATGGGGTAGGCGAGGTGCTAGGAAACTAATACGATGCACGGACTTGTTATAACAACTCATTGAAACTCACAGCAAAGGATACGACACCTCGCATAATGATGGTCTAGCTACCAGAAGAAGCGTCAGTCGAAGCATCGAGCAAAGCGTCAGTCAAAGCCTCAGTTGTACCGTCAGTTAAAGTGTCAATCGACACGACCAGCGAAGACTTCGATCTATGAGAAATAGACGAAGAGGTTAGAACTGAACCCATTGAAGATCTGGAGGATTTATCATTCGACATGTCTTCAAAAACTTTAAAGATTGGAATAAAGATTCAAGAGCCTGTGCGAGCTTCGTTGGTCGCTTTTCTGAAATCTAACTTAGATGTCTTTGCATTGTGACATTCGGACATGGTAGGGATCGATTCGAAGATCATAGGCCACCGCCTTAACATAAACCTGACAAAGAAGCATGTACGGTAGAAAAAAAGAGTTATGAATCCAGAGCGCTACGTCGCGTTAAAAGAGGATGTGGAAAAGCTGCTCGAAATTAGATTTATAAGGGAATCTTTTTACCCTAACTAGCTTGCGAACCCGGTTTTGGTGAAGAAACCTAATGGGAAGTGGAGAACGTGTATCGATTTCATCGATCTCAACAAAGCATGCCCAAAGAACAGCTTCCCTCTTCCGAGGATCGACCAGCTTGTAGATGCGACGTCGGGGCATAAACTCTTAAGTTTCATGGACGCGTATTCTAGATATAATCAAATCCCCATGTACGAGCTAGATGAGGAGCATACCTCGTTCATCACTGATCGAAGATTATACTGCTACAAAAAGATGCCCTTCAGACTTGTCAATACAGGAGCGACCTACCAACGTCTTGTCAATATGATGTTTGCAAAACAAATTGGCAAAACAATGGAGGTACATGTCGACGACATGTTGATGAAGTCAGAGAAAGCCGAAGATCACATCAAGCACCTTGATGAGATGTTCAAAATTCTCTAGAAATATCAAATGAAGCTGAATCCCCAGAAGTGTGCGTTCGGGGTAGGATCTGAAAAATTTCTGGGTTTTATGGTCAATCAACGAGGTATTGAAGCGAACCCTCAGAAGATACAAGCGTTGATTGATATGCAATCTCCTCGTAAACCCAAGGATGTGCAGAGCCTAGCAGGAAGAGTAGTTGCACTGAGTCGGTTTGTATCCAGGTCAACTGATAAATGCCAACCGTTCTTTGAAGTATTGAAAAAATCAAAGAGGTTCGAATGGACGAAAGAATACGAGCAGGCATTTCAAGAGTTGAAAAAGCGATTGGGTTCTCTTCCACTCTTGTCAAAGCCAAACCCAGGAGAAGAATTATGCTTATATCTCGTTGTTTCCAAATATGCGACGAGTGCTGCATTAATTCGCGAGGAGGAAAATATACAGCGACCTGTCTATTATGTAAGTAAAAGATTACTTGATGCCGAAACTAGGTATCCAAAGATGGAAAAATTGGCGCTAGCACTTGTCATCACATCAAGAAAGCTTCGACCTTACTTTCATGCTCACTCTATCAGGGTTTTCACGAATTTTCCGTTGAAACAGGTTCTACAAAAACCTGAGGCATCAAGACGGCTGCTTAAGTAGGCTGTTGAATTGAGTCAATTTGACATCAATTTTCAACCTCGCACTGTCATAAAGGGTCAGGCCCTCACAGATTTTATTGCAGAATTTACATATGATGTCGATCTTCCCACAGGAGTACTCGAAAAATCCGCTTCAGATATATCAAGGTTGTGGAAACTTTATGTTGATGGGCCATCGAATGAAAATGGAGCAGGTGCGGGCCTAGTTTTAATTAGTCCTGAAGGGCACAACATTCATTGTGCGCTTCGCTTCAAATTCCCAGCGTCGAATAATGAGGCTGAATATGAAGCACTGATAGCTGGGCTAAAGCTTGCACAGGAAATGAAGGTCGAGATGATTGAAGTGTACAGCGACTCTCAGCTGGTCATTTTTCAGGTTAAGGGCGATTACCAAGCAAGAGAAGAGAGAATGATGGCCTATTTGCAGGAGGTACAACAATTGTTCTTAACATTCACTGCTTATAACATTCAGCTTCTTTCTCACATTGAAAATACCCGAGCGGATGCACTTTCTAAGCTCGCTTCAACGAAAGATGCAGAGTTGTTGAAGGTTGTTCCTGTTGAATTTCTTGTATCGCCAAGCATTGAGGTTGAACCCCAAGTTACTATGCCAGTTGACGAAAAACCATCGTGGATGGATCCTATAATGCAATATATACAAAATGGCGATCTTCCCAAGAGCAAAGACGATACAAAGTGACTCCGCATGAAGGCAGTCCGCTATATCATCCATGATGAGAAGCTTTATCGAAGGAGTTTTAGCTCGCCATTATTATTATGTATCAATGATGAAAAAGCACGCTATATTATGAGGGAAATTCACGAAGGAATATGTGGAAATCATTCTGGGGGGCAAGCACTTGCAAATAAGATTCTTCGACAAGGGTATTTTTGGCCGACTATGAAGCAGGATACATTGGAATTTGCTAGGAGGTGTGATAAATGTCAACGATTTGAGACTATTCCTAGAAAACCACATGTTCCTTTAACTACAATGACCAGTCCATGGCCATTTGCTGTTTGGGGAATTGATATTATCGGGATGCTTTTATTAGAATGAGGTGGTTTAAAGTATGCAGTGGTCGCAGTCGATTATTTTACAGAATGGACGGAAGCTGAGGTCTTGAGCACCATTTCTGCAAAGAAGATGATAGATTTTGTTTACAAATCTATAATCTGCCGTTATGGTATACCGCATACTATAATTTCTGATAATGGGAAACAATTCGACTGTGATGAGTTCCGTGACTTCTGCAACAACTTGGGCATCAAGAAGAGTTTCTCTGCTATTATTCATCCGCAAGCCAATGGACAGGTTGAAGCGATAAACAAAATACTTAAACAGAATATAAAGACGAAGCTAGAGGAGCATAAAGGAGCTTGGCTAGAAGTACTTCTAGAAGTTTTATGGGCTTATCGCACCACTCAACGAACCACTACTGGAGAGAGTCCATTCTCTTTAGCTTATGGATATGAAGCAATGATCCCAGTTGAAATTGGTGCGGGCTCTCTACGGTGATCTGTTTATGAGCAAAATCAGAACGATGTATTACTAAAAATTGAACTTGATTTTTTAGAAGAAAGGCGTGAACAATCTCAACTTCGAATTGCATCATATCAACAACGCATTGCTCGACATTATAACTCCAAAGTCAAAAGTAGACATTTTGAAGTTGGTGATCTTGTCATTCGAAGAGTTCTACCTAATAATAAAGAGCATGGTGCTGGTATATTTGGACCTTCCTAGGAAGGACCTTATGTTATTGATGACGTCATTCGATCTGGGACATATAACCTAGCTCGCATCAGCGGATAAAAGATCGAACATGCTTGGAATGCAGAATAACTTCGTCGTTATTATCAATGAATCTTTATGTTTATCTTCTATGTATTTTCAACGGCTTACTGTATCTTCGTTATTTCGTCATTCGATGTCATTCGTCAATAATATTTCTTCGGCTATTACTTCAACTTCGTTTGATTCATCTTTTTATAGTTTTATGTCAGTTTTCGGACACCATAAAACTTAGGGGGCAGTGGGATCAGAATTTTATCTCCTACTTGTTTCCTAAAGAACTATGCAAAACATCCATTTAGAGGAGACGGAGTTTTAGATCGTCAAAATATCTGAAATTCCTTAAAATCCTAGGATTTTCTCCTCACTTCATGCCTTAGCATGTCGTATTACACAATTTCCCTCCTCGAACAATAGAGTAACTAAGCCAAACATTCATTGTTCGATGTGATATATTGCTATATCCTATTTTACCATGAAACTTTTGAAAAATAGTTGAGTTTGCATAACTCGTATTTGCTGTTTTCTTAAGCGACCTAACCTATCCTAATACTTAAAACTCGTTTTAAGTTAGTTGGATTCAAATCGCAAAAAACGTATCGATCAGTCACATAGTGATTGACTACTTAGTTAAAATTACAGTGTTGTGTTTTCATTATTTTTCAAGAATGTCTGACAAGAAAAAAAAATATACATTAAAAAAATTTTGCACCCGTACATAAGCAGAGAGAGGAAAGGGGACCAAGCCCGCATTGTTCTAAAAAATAATTAAAAAATGCAAGTGTTTATTATGCGGAAGTGCTCGCACCGCTATCCCCAGTTTTAGCAGTATCCTACCTCCAACTTTGGACAAGCTCGACCACGTCCTCGCCAAGAATAGAGAAGTCAAAGCCCGGATGCTCGCAAAAGATGTTAAAAATAATGGTCGACGAGGTGATGTCACTAGCTTTATCTTCAAGCTCTCTGACTTCAGTCGCCTTGAACTCTTCGATAGCTTTGTGAACCGCCTCTATTGTCGCCTCCCTCATGCGATCCGGATGCTCGGAGATGGTTTTCTCGAGCTCTTTGACTTTCTCCTCGAGCTTCTCCTTGGCCAGGCCTTCAAGTAGTTGCTGTCTCTCTAAGTCAAAGGCTTTTTTCTCCTCCTCCCGAGCTTTCTCCGAGTTCTCGAATGCTTGGGTTATCTCTTCAACTTTTTCAGTATTTTCCAAACATTCGAGGACCGGGTCATGCATCAGGACAGCAGCTGCCACGGTCTGAAAATATAACCATTAATACCAAGAAATAATACATTTAAGGAAAAAATAAAAAGGTACTTACATTGGCCAGCATCCTCATCGCAGAACCAAAGGTGACCTTGGCAGATCGTCGCTTCATCCTCTTCTAGCCCTCCTCAGAAGTGAAGCGATCAATGAAGGCTGCGCTCATACCAGCATTCTCTGGTAATTGATTGAGAAGCGTGAAGAGCTCCTCATCCTTATCTACCAGGATCGGTTCCGAAGAGGTGGCAGCCTCCTTAGGTGGTTCAGAATGGCTCATTGTCTGAGGTTGTGGAGGAGGCGAGCTTGCCGGGATGTCCTCGAAGGTAACTTTTCATTTTTTGGAGTTGTCGACCTTCTCTTTCCCTTTGATGACGGAGGAGTGCTCTCAGGTGTCTTGGATTTTGCCATGGACCCGAGAGTGGAGGGTGGTGCTCATAGGCCGCTACCAATAACCATCTCTATACAGATATGTCAGTAAGCGAGGTGATATAATACAATGATAATTAGAAAATGTATATACATATGATTGCCTTCTTCTTGTTGAGGAGCTGGTGGTGACGCTGTTTCTAGAGAAGAAGGTTCCGAAGTTAGAGGGGTGACAGGTGCTTTTTGTTTCCTAAGTCTGGAAGACGAGGCACTTATATCCGTCTGTTTCCTTGGATTCTTTTTCTTCGAGCTTGAAGGTTTAGACGAACAGACATGGGGTCAAGGAACGCGGCTCCCTTTGGAAACAGACCATAAGCAACCAGGTTCTTGGAAATACCAAGGACTTTCCAATCAAATTCTTCAATTAGAAGGTCGTTGATTTTGTACACCCTTGCGAGTTGTTCCGTGGAAAGTCTGGGTCGTTCCCTGTTATCTGCGATGACATACAGGTATGATCAGGATAAATATAACAATACAGAAAAAGGTGATAAATTGAAAAACTACCTACCAGGAAAGAAGCCGTTATCCGCATAGTCAAAGTGGAAAAATGGATTTTTCCATTTTTCCATGTTGTTGCGAACCCCGTATATTATTTTTATTGCCTGGTTCGACCATTTGCTCGCATAAAAGAAGCCAAGATCTGACGGGTTTGATTTCACTTGGTAAAACCAAGCGAACTCTTCAGAAGAGGGGGAGTCTAAACCTAATTTATGGTAAAGTATGTACAAACCTACCATATATATATGTATTAGGAGTCAGTTCGAAAGGGACAACCCCATAGTAGTCGATAATTGATTTTATGTATGGATAAAGTGGGAGGTGGACACCGCACTTGAGAACTGCTTCAGAAAATGAGGCAATTCCGCATGGTGGTGTGTGTAGTCGATTGAATTCCATGGGTAAGCTAAGAGGGATGGCGATCTTATAGTTGCACATGATTTTGCTGAGCTTGTTCGATGTGCAGCTCATCCTTATATTGGTACATGACCAATTCCCCTCTACGTATTAATAGCCTGATGCGAAGACAGGGGCATCCCTGATATGTCGAGGTCACTGGTCCTGAGGGAGGTCGCCTATGCGAGGATCAGGACTATTTTGCCTGACCCCTATTATCTCTACCTCAGGTTCTGGCTCAATGTAATCTTCAAGGTTTATGGAGCTAACACTGGAGTTCTTAGATTCTCCTGAGAATGCATTCCCTTCCCTAAAATCCTCACTACTAGACATCTGAAAAGAAATACGGATGGGTTTAGTCCTATACGAGCATCAAGAATTTTTCACTATGTGTTAGTAAATTTTGGGGGTTCACCCTAGGATTGTATTAACAAGCAAGCTCATCGAATTTTTTCTAATTAGTCTACGGATTCATAAAAATTGCTCAAGAAGTTCGTCAAAAAAAATAAATAAATAGGGTATCAGACCCTAGAAACTCTTTTCATGAGTTTGTCTTTGACCATTATCTAGTAAAGAGTCTATTCTATGAACCGGTAAAGGGGGATCTAAAAAATTCTCATTCCAGTTCGTCCGAATATGGGATATGTTTCAATTCCTAGAAATTAAAATTGAATAAGTTTTTTCGAGAACAGATGAAGAACAATAGGAGAGAAGAAATATACTAACCTTTCTTTGAAAGCAGAGGAATTGAGATATGGTCTGAACTCCGTCGGAAAAGATACTGGAACTGTGCAAGCTGAAGAACGAAACGGCGCTGTAGGTTTTGCACTGAAATACTTTGGGATTTTAGAGAGATGGAAAACGAGATTTATAATGAAGAAGCAGAAGCAGATTGATTTCCGATATTTATTTCTCGAGCATCGTTAAATCACAGCCGTAGATCAAGGTATTTGATTTTCAGATCTAAAGGCCGAAGTTCACGCGGGATTTGATTTTTTCCGAAATTAAATCAGAATCTTTCAAATTTTAAAACGATTCGGTTTAAAGACGACAGTTGACTTCATCGCTATCCTTAAGTCTCCTCGAGTTCTGCTATTTTTCTTAGAAAATGCGACACGTGTTTTCATCTGTCAGAAAAAGGTGCGTGTGATCTTGAGAAAGGTGAGATTTGAGATCTGGCGACTTTTCAACTCTTCAAGGATCTCAAGTCTAGGTCGTGACGTCGCATTTTTTAAGCTCGCACTTACATTAGAAGGAAGCTCCATTTTGTACTAAAAAACTATGAAGATGGGGGGCAATTGTTGTGCGGTCTAAAATCCTATGTCAGGTCACATGAGTAAGATTAAGTGCGACCTCATCCGAAAGAGTTGCATGCGACCTCCACCGCATAAGTTACATGCGACCTCCTCCGAATAGGTTATATGCGATCAGAATGAAAAGGAGACTAGTCTACGCTTCGTCAAACGGGTAACCTACAAGGAAAGGGAAACAAAAGTTTCTCTTTCAAGATCGACCAGTTACCCAATTTAAGTGATTACCCAATTATATTATTTCTCAAATTATATTACCCGATTGTATAGTTACCCATTCTCATAATTAGAAATATTGAGTCACCCTCATCTATATAAAGGGAGTTCAATGCTTCGGTGGGGGAGGTCTGTTTTTGATCTGGGGAGGGTGAGGAATTCTTGAGAGTATTTTCTTCTTCTTTTCGGATAACACATTGTAATTTCGAGTTCTTGTAATTCTCCAGAAAATAGTAGAAAACAGTGGACGTAAGCTCATCTTTTTCGGAGCTGAACCACTATAAAATCTTTGCCTCTTTATTTGCTTTGATTAATAACTCTTTTCACACAAGCCACATCTCGTAATATTTTTTCTAAATTTATTGTTGACAAAACCTCCATCAACAGGTCTCAACTTGTACACTTCTCTTAAAAAAAAAAAAAAACAAAATCTCAACTTAGCATAACTAATTATTTTTATTTAAAAGTTCCTTTTCACTTAAAATGCCCATCTTATTGTCGCAAGTGAGGTGGTAAGCTACTAGTTCCCTCGAGGTATTAGGTTTCGAGTTATCGTCGTTGTGAGGGGAATCGAAATTTATGGATAATTCACTTCTAGAGACTTCTTGAAAAATTTATGGATAATTCACTTTTAGAAACTTCTTGGAACTTTATAACATTTTTTTAATTATTAAATATAAATGTAACCTTATAATATTTTTTTATTATTAAATATAAATACATAAAGGCATCCATTTTGTTCAAATATAAAGTACGCTTTCTTATAATTTTATAACATTATTTTATTATAAAATAAATAAATAAATGCAAATGCCTATTTGGATAATTTACTTTATAATTTTATAACATTATTTTATTATAAAATAAATAAATAAATGCAGATGCCTATTTGGATAATTTACTTTCACGTCGATGATGAATCGACGTGTTTACGTTATCATGTAGCTTTATAATATTTTTTCCATTATTAAATATAAATAAATAAAGACGTCTATCTTCCAATATAAAATACGCTTTTTTGTAATTTTATAACATTTTTTCATTATAAAATAAATAAATATGCCTATCTTCGAATAATAAGACTGGTGAATTCCACAATTGCGCTACAAAACTACAACACTTATTGTTGTGGATTAAATTTTAAAATTTATAATTATAGAATTGGATCTAATGATTATAAACGATGCATCCCTAGAATTCGTACATGCCCATTTACGAACATAACTTGTGTTAGAGGAGAAAGAAAAATGTCTCCTATGGTTTCTCCGCTTGAGCATCCTATCATTCTTTGCTCAAATATGAAATACAATATAGAATCATCTCTTATTCTTTACGAAGTGCAAAGGAAGCAAACATGAGAGAAAATGATTATTTCAAGAAAAACAAATGATAAAGATGAGAAATGTGATGCACTGAAGCTTGTCTTTTCTTTTCTTTTTTTTAAAGAAATGCAACTCAAATAATATATATATATATATATGGGCACCAACTCAGTAGGTTTTTTTTTTTTTTTTATCTATCCATAGGTATCAATTTGGCCAATGAAAATTTAGTATGCATATTTTTTTATTGTAAAAAATAAGAGAGAGAAAGAGCATTAATGATACACGTCTTTTTATATACTTCATTATAGCTATTGGATCACCATTAGATGGTGATCCAACGGCTAAAAAAAATACCTACCAATAGGTAAAATAAAAAAATACCTATTGGATTAGCAACCTATATATATATATATATATATATATATATATATATATATATAAAAGAGTTTAAATTTTGAAATATCTAAAATTACAGATATATTAATTTTTCAATTTTTTATTCAAAATTACTAAATAAATAATTAATCAAATCTGGTTGTCTCTGTTATTGCATCAGGAAAATAATATATGTTGTTATTGTAACAGTTAGACAGATTGTTGTTATTACAACAATAGAATGATGAATGTGTATTTCAATTAAAATAATTATAGAAACAATATAATTAATACTATAAATAAATGACACCAGAGATTTTAACATAGTTAAGTTACTTTTCAATAACTTACCTCACAAGGTCACGCCCAGAGAAAGAAATATATTAGTAAAAATATTCATAGTACAAACACTAATGACTTAATCAAGAAAAAATCTTCATATCTTGATGCATTGTGTTAGACTTTTTTCAATATATTCAGCGAGCTTCACTTATCTTGTTTAACTCCACACTCTTGAACTCTCTTCAACAACTAGATTCATTTTCTCTACTACAACGTGCTTTTAGTTCTATATATTATGACTCCATTCTATGTATTAAAACATATCTTCTTCCGAAGGACTTTTATAATCTTAAATATTTTTCCTAAAGCTAATCACTCACTTTGAGAACATTCAAAGCTCATACAATAAAATCAAACTCCCAAAACTCTTTTCCATAATGTTACGCTCCAATCATTTGGTTCCTAAAAATTCAAATGTTATTGCTCATGGCTCTAAGGTCCTCTATATATACTGCTCATCCAAAAAAATTGAGGAAGACCTTAGAACGTGGTGGACACTTATAGAGTGATCAAGAGAGGTCTTGGCCATGCTAGAAGACTCTAGTTGGTGCTACTAAGTCCTAGAAGGCTGTAGACAAGGCCAGATGGTGTTAAATGGGTTGGACGGTCCTAGATACTCCTAGAATGACTTAGAAGAACCAAGATGGTAGGTGAACCTCTTAGAAGGATCTAGACCAGGTTTTGTTCTAGAATTGTCTATATAAATATCTTTATAGATATTATGACTTTAGTTGAGAATAATCTAGACCCTTTATAAGATCATGCCACTTAGCACAATCCTAACCCTTGGTTGGTTTAGGCTTTGCCTATATAAAATACCCCCTGAGTTCATTTGTACACATGTCCCATTTGTGAGAGTTATAAGCATTCTAAGAGAAATAAAAAGCTTTCATTCACCCAAACTCTCTCGTCCTTACCACTTAATCTCAAAAGCTTACTCTAAGTCTCTTTCTTGAGTATTGGTAAGCTGACTTAGTGTGACGGACTGTGCTAAATGCCACACGATTGTCTAGTTTGAAGCTAGGATCATGATAGCGTGGTATCAGAGCTTTGGTTGCTCATTTTATCTTGGTGATTCCATTGTCTAAATGAAGACTATAGTTGCAACTCCTGACCCCGTCGAAGTTAGTGCTTCTGAACATGGGCATGATGAAGGGAAGAAGGGTGCTATCCGCGGCAAGTCAAAGGACGTGGTGACTAGCTTGGAGGCTAGAGTGTCCTGACTAAAGTCCAACTTGGGTACGTTGGTCGAGCGTGTAGACAATATAGATGGCCGTTGCGATGGTTTGGAGATCGAGGATGCAGAAATCTACAGCAGTATCAAAGATACACTTGGTGGGGTAGAGACCGACTTAAAGTGCGAGATTGAGTCCCTTCATTCAGAGATTTCCAAGGTACGCTCTTCTAAAGAAAACTTAGTAATGTTTTACTTAGAGTAGATGAGATAGGTGGTGATTTTGCTTTGTACAAGCGAGCGGTGGCCACAAGGGTGACCACCACAATAACCATTGAGGCAAGGAAGGTTGAGGTACCTAAATCAAAGACCTTCAATAGTACTCGCAATGCTAAGGGAGTTGAGAACTTCTTATGGGGACTCGAATAATACTTTGAGGCCACCGGTGTGACAGACGATGGCAGTAAAATTCGTAATACTGCCTTGTATCTAACCGATACCGCCATGCTGTGGTGGAGGCGGAGACACGGAGAGATACAATGAGGGGTGTGCACTATGGCCACCTTTAATGACTTCAAAAGAGAGCTAAAAAGGCAATTCTTCCCTGAGAATGTCGAAGAGGAGGCAAGAGGCCGTCTTTGCCGTCTCAAACAATCTGGTAGTGTTAGAGACTACGTGAAAGAGTTTACCACACTCTTGCTCGAAGTCCCTGACACTTCAGATAAAGACGCCCTATTCTTGTTCATGGATAGTCTTCAGAACTGGGCCAAGTTAGAGCTCAAGTGTCGTGGTATCCAGGACTTAGCTGATGCTATTGCAATAGCCGAGAGCCTTGTTGATTACTTTTCCAACAAGGACTCTTCTAAGGCCAAAGACAAGAAGGGTGGTGGACAAAGAGTGCGGGAGAGCAAACAAAAGGAGGAAAATGGAACAAAGATAGTTCCTCCTACAGGCACAAAGACAAGAGCAAAGAGAAGGAAGACCGTGACTTCTCCAAGCTAAGAGTCAAGTGCTTTCTTTGTGATGGGCCACATTGGGCACGAGAGTGTCCCAAGAAGAAAGCTCTCAATGCCTTAATTGCCTCCGAGCCAAGCCAAGAAGGAGGTGATAGAGAGAACGATGGTGCACATGTTGGTTTCTTGCAACTCCTGAATGCCTTGCGGTCGACCCCTAAGTCACAAGCTAAGGGCCTACTTTTCATGGATGCAACAATCAATGGCAAAGCCACTAAAGCCTTGGTTAACACAGGTGCATCCTACAACTTTGTCTCTGTTGAGGAAGCTAGGCAGTTGGGCTTGATGGTGTCCAATGGAGGGGGCTCCCTCAAGGCAGTAAACTCAAGAGCACGCCCCATCCATGGGGTTGCTCATAATGTTAAGGGTAGCCTAGGTGCATGGGCTGGCCAAGTCAACTTATCAGTAGTGCCAATGGATGATTTCGCAGTAGTGCTTGGTTTNGGGAGAGCAAACAAAAGGAGGAAAATGGAACAAAGATAGTTCCTCCTACAGGCACAAAGACAAGAGCAAAGAGAAGGAAGACCGTGACTTCTCCAAGCTAAGAGTCAAGTGCTTTCTTTGTGATGGGCCACATTGGGCACGAGAGTGTCCCAAGAAGAAAGCTCTCAATGCCTTAATTGCCTCCGAGCCAAGCCAAGAAGGAGGTGATAGAGAGAACGATGGTGCACATGTTGGTTTCTTGCAACTCCTGAATGCCTTGCGGTCGACCCCTAAGTCACAAGCTAAGGGCCTACTTTTCATGGATGCAACAATCAATGGCAAAGCCACTAAAGCCTTGGTTAACACAGGTGCATCCTACAACTTTGTCTCTGTTGAGGAAGCTAGGCAGTTGGGCTTGATGGTGTCCAATGGAGGGGGCTCCCTCAAGGCAGTAAACTCAAGAGCACGCCCCATCCATGGGGTTGCTCATAATGTTAAGGGTAGCCTAGGTGCATGGGCTGGCCAAGTCAACTTATCAGTAGTGCCAATGGATGATTTCGCAGTAGTGCTTGGTTTAGAATTCTTGATGCAGTGCGGGCATTCCCTGTTCCTTTTGCCAACTCTATGTGCATCATGGATGGTAAAAAAGTTTGTGTGGTACCAACGGAGCAGTCCACAAAAGTGGGAAACAAAGTACTTTCTGCACTTCAATTCAAGAAGGGCTTGAGAAAAGAAGAGGAGAGTTACTTGGCCATCCTAAAGAAGCACGATGATAAAGAGTAAGAACCTCAAGGTAACCTACCCATGGAAGTACAAACTATCTTGGATGAATTCCAAGATGTGATGTTTGATGCCCTGCCCAAGAAACTTCCACCTAGGAGGGAGGTGGATTATGAAATTGAGCTTAAGCCAAGCACGAGGCTACCTATGATGAATCCTTATCGAATGGCCCATCTAGAGTTAGCAGAACTTCGAAAACAACTAAAGGAGTTGTTTGATGCGGGTTTCATCAGGCCCTCCAAAGCTTCTTTTGATGCCCCGGTGTTGTTCCAGAAAAAGAAAGATGGCTCACTGAAGATGTGCATTGATTACCGGGCTCTTAATAAGGTGACGGTAAAGAACAAGTATCCCATCCCGCTTATTGCCGACTTGTTCGATTAACTTAGGAATGCTAGATATTTCTTAAAGCTTGATCTACATTCAGGGTACTACCAAGTGCGTATAGCAGAAGGGGATGAGCCTAAGACCACGTGTGTGACAAGGTATGGTGCTTATGAGTTCTTAGTCATGCCATTTGGTCTTACCAATGCACCTGCTACCTTTTGCACTCTCATGAATAAGTTATTCTATCCCTACCTCGATTAGTTCATGGTAGTCTCTCTTGATGATATAGTCATCTATAGAAAGACCATGGAAGAGCACCTAGAACATTTGAGGAAGGTATTCGAGGTCTTGAGGGAAAACTAATTATTCATCAAGAAGGAAAAGTGCTCCTTTGCCCAAGAGAAAGTGATGTTCCTAGGGCATAAGATAAAGAATGAGAAACTTATGATGGATGAAGCTAAGGTGCAAGCCATCCAAGAGTGGGAACCCCCTACGAAAGTGCCAGAGTTAAGATCCTTCCTCAGACTTGTGAATTATTATAGCCGGTTCATCAAGTCCTACTCAGCAAGAGCAGCGCCACTTACTAACATGCTCAAGAAGAACAAGTCTTAGAAATAGACACTTGAGTGTCAAGTTTCATTTGAAGACTTGAAGAGGGCGGTAAGCAAAGAGCCAGTTTTCAACTTACCTGATCACTCAAAAGTATATGAGTTACATATGGATGCCTCTGACTTTGCTATTGGCAAAGTACTAATGTAAGAAGGGTGTCCGATTACTTATGAAAGCCGTAAACTCAATGACACCGAGAGACGCTACACGGTGCAAGAAAAAGATATGACTGCAGTTATTTATTGCCTAAGGGTATGGCGACACTGCTTGTTGGATACTCACTTTATGATCATGACTGACAACATAGCCACAAGCTACTTTCAAACTCAGAAAAAGTTGAGTCCCAAGCAAGCTCGGTGGTAAGAATTCTTGGTAGAAATTGATTACAAGCTAGAATACAAGCCTGGGAAGGCCAATGTGGTGGTAGATACTCTAAGCAGAAAGGCAGAGCTGGCTGCCTTAAGCAGACCCGATAGCACCTTGATAAAGAAAATCAAGGAAGGATTGGAACACGATGTTCTTGCAAAGAATCTGCTACCCCTAATAACAGAAGGAAAGACGAGACATTTTTGGTTGAGCAACAGACTTTTCTATACCAAATGCAATCAACTCTATGTGCCTAAGTGAGAGAACTTAAGAAAAAAGCTCATCAAAGAGTACCTCGATTCCTTGTGGGCTGGCCACCCAGGTCAGAAATGTACTCTTGCTCTTATTAAATCTATCTACTATTGGTCTCAACTGAAGGATGATGTCGAGGCCTATATACGAACTTGTCTTGTATGCCAATAAGATAAAGTAGAACAACAATCACCAGATGGATTGTTAGAACCTCTTCCCATTCCTGAGAGACCGTAGGATAGTGTTTCCATAGATTTTATTACTAGCCTGCCTAAGTCAGAGGGCATTGGCAATATTATAGTGGTGGTTGGTCGCTTCAGCAAGTATACCACTTTTATACCTGCTTCACCCGATTGTCCCACCGATGAGACTGTGCGACTCTTTATAAAGCATGTCGTGAAACTTTGGGGAGTCCCATCAAACATCATAAGTGATCATGATCCCCGATTCACTAGAAGGTTTTGGACAGACTTATTCAAATTGATGGATTCAAACTTGAACTTTTCTACTAGCTTTCACCCTCAAAGCGATGGCCAGACGGAAAGGGTGAATGCCTTACTGAAGTTATACTTGAGGCACTTTATGAGTGCCAATCAAAAAGATTGGGCAAAACTAATTGATGTAACCTAATTCTTTTTTAACCTCCAGAGGAGCTAGTCTACGGGCAAGAGTCCCTTCGAGATAGTCATGGGTCAACAACCTATGATCCCACATGCCTTAGTGGCAAGTTACAATGGAAAGAGTCCTGCAGCATTCAAGTTTACTAAGGCATGGTATAAACAAGCGAAATTGGCTAGAGCCTACTTGAACAAATCTTCTAAAAGAATGAAGAAGTGGGCCGACAAAAAGAAGAGGCACGTTGAGTATCAAGAGGGGGATTTAGTCCTTGTCAAGTTGTTGCCCCAACAATTCAAAACCTTAAGAAAGGTGCATAAAAGGTTGGTACATAAATACGAAGTTCCATTTTCGGTACTCAAGCGTGTAGGTAAGGTCTCCTATAAGCTTCAACTCCCTGCCAAGTTAAAAATTTTCCATGTCTTCCATGTTAGCATGCTAAAATCCTATCATGGAGATGAAAGAGATCCTTCAAAGGGCGAATCTAAAAGGATGCCTACTGCAGTGGTAACCTCTTTTGATAAAGAGGTAGAGTGTGTTTTGGCAAATTGCTTGATCTGTCGATGTGGTGTTCCTAATGATTGGGAATACCTAGTAAAATAGAAGAATTTGCCCGAGGCCGAGACTAGCTGAGAGCATGAAGATGCCTTGTGGCAATTCAAAAAGCATATTGAGTGGTTCAAAGTCGATGGCGCGATGGGGACGTCGCGAACTTGAGTGGAGGAGGGTATTACACCTCGCTCATTTGGCTCTCAAAAATCCAAATATTGTTGCTCATGGCTCTAAGGTCCTCTATATATACTACTCACCCAAAAAGATTGAGGAAGACCCTAGAACGTGGTGGACACTTCTAAAGTGATCAAGAGAGGTCTTGGCCATACTAGAAGACTCTAGTTAGTACTACTAAGTCCTAGAAGGCTCTAGACAAGGCCAGATGGTACTATATAGGTTAGACGGTCCTAGAAGCTCCTAAAATGACTTAGAAGAGCCAAGATGGTGGGTGAACCTCTTAGAAGGATCTAGACCATGTTTTGTTCTAGAATTCTCTACGTAAGTATCTTTGTAGATATTATAACTTTAGTTGAAAATAATCTAGACCCTTTGTAGGATCATGCCACTTGGCACGATCCTAACCCTTAGTTGGTTTAGGCTTTGCCTATATAAAAAGGACACTTTGGGATCATTTGTACACAAGTCCCATTTGTGAGAGTTGTAAGCATTCTAAGAGAAATACAAAGCTTTCATTTACCTAAACTCTCTCGTCCTTACCACTTTGTCTCAAAAGCTTACTTTAAGTCCCTTTCTTGAGTATTGGTAGGCTGACTTAGTGTGACGGACTGTACTAAGTACCGCACGATTGTCTAGTTTGAACCTAGGGTCGTGATAATAAGCTCACTTTTTCTCACACTTCGGGCACACAAAAAGCACTATAATAGAAAGCTCTCATTTAGTAAATTTTTCTCTTTGAAGTACACATTACTCTATAGGAATGATTGAGCTATTATAGATGAAAGTTTAGCCCCTAGGTCATTCTCTCTAAGTATGAAATGGCTGAAAATAAGAAAGGAATGATTAACATAAAATTTGTTGTCAAAAATTATTTTGACTTTCAGAAAATTTTTGTAACAACTTGCATGAATAGTCCTTGAAAAAATCCAGGTACATTGAGGATCGTACTCAATGAATTTGACTCTCCTTGATTAGGTAAAGTCTCTCATTTACTTCTGCGAATACTTTCTTTAAACCTAAGAATTGATTTCATAATCAATTAAATTCAGTCAAATCAATCAGAATAACTTTCTTTAAAAAGACAAATTTATTATTGTAAATAAGATTACTAAATTGTAACATATCACAATAACTCATATCATTAATTAAGAAGATACCAATTAATTTAATGAAATAATATTCAGCACCATTTAACAATGAAAAGCAATCATGAATATTCTCAAAAAACTGTCAAGAAACAATAATCAAAGATTAAAATAATATTACGCAAGAATCAGTCAAATTAAAGAAGAAACAATTAAGCTTTAATTAGAAACCAATCCAAGGAATGATGAGATAGAATATCTCAATTTATCTGGTCTAACCGGTCACGAAATTTCGTTAATAAATTGCCCATCAATCTTCCAAAAATAATAAATATGGATATTAAGCTTAAGGAAGAAAACTCAAAAAGTTTCTAAATATAGATTCTCGATCTGCAAAATTTGTTGTAAGACAATCATAAAATCTGTTGTAACAAGTTTATTAGAACAACAACAAATATGTTGCAACAACTTGTTAGAATATTCACAACAACTTGAGTATAGAGCTTTTGCCATTGAATGCCATAGAGAAATAATGTAACATTATTTGTTTGTAAATTATGAATAACCTCTTCAACAATCAAATTCACAAAATTGTTCATTCCATCAACAAATTTACTCTCTTTCTTTTCCCCACCAAAATTTAGGGTTTCTATTTCTAATATAAGTGTGATTATCAAGTGTGAATTATGAAAATTTTGATTATAAGGTTGTACAATTATATATTTTAGTCTATTTTCACTTGAGGATAAAAATGTAATAAAAGAATTCGAAAAAGGGAAAGTGCTTTTATACAACTTTGGGTACAAATGTCTCTCTATTTTTTTTCCTTTTAAATGAATATTTTTAGGGCTAATTACAATATTTTTTTTTTTGCATTTACTTCATTTTCATATTTTCAGAGATCTCGATTTCACCAAATGAGTCGATGCACTATGATAAATCGTCGAGAATAAGGCGGATTTTTATCATTATAAATAGTGCAGAGGACAAAAGACGGATTCCTCCCTATTTAATATTTGACACGATAGAGTAAATTTGGGATTAAGTGTCCACTCGGACTTTGCACAAAGATATATTTGCCTAATTTATTTACTATTTTTTATATACTAATACAATTTAGTTAGAATTTGAAAACATTGTAAAAAAAAAAAAAACAAACCTCCCTAATAATATATGTAGATATTTATTAATAAAGTAGATTTAGATATTTATTAATAAAGCCGATTTGGGATTGAGTGCTCAGCCCGAATCCTACACGGAATATATATAACATAATTTACTTACTATTTTCACTATATTAATAATTTAGGTAGAATTTAAAAACATAAAAAAACACCCTAATAATATATATATATATATATAAGTATTTACTAATATAAGTTAGGGTTTAAACTATCCCACTTTGATTTTATTTATAATTTCATTGATCCTCTCACTAGGTCTCTCGTTATTTTATTCATATTTTTTTTATATTAAAATACAATTCCAATAGATTTGAGCTCAAATATGGAGTTTTTATCGTATTTAACATAAGTTTATGGTTTTTATTTTTTGAGATATATTTAAATTTATACAAGATTTGTGCCAATATAATTTTTTTTTAATTAACTCAAAATAATAATTACAAACGATGACTCAAGATAACAATTACAAATAGAAACTTTGGATATACCAACAAAAAAACCATTCTCCAATGAGTATTTTTTGAAACCATATCTTAACAAATTAAATGATGAATGATACATAAATATTATAATAAAATAAGGGCGGAAGAAGTAACTAGGACGGGAAACAAAAAAAAAAAGCCCCATTCTGCCCATTTACGTCCCTACATATTTTGTATTTTAAACTTTTGAGGTTGCGCCTCATTTACATCCTTACACATCTTGTAATTTTAAACTATATTCAAATGTCCTACCTTGAAACGATGAGATATGGGAAAAGATAATATGAATGACCAATTATAGCTCTATATTCACACATGAAGTATATTATTTAATTTCAGTCACATTGTACGTTGACGTACGATTTTATTAACAATGAGATTTACGAGAGATATGATTCAAAGAAATATCGATATGAAATAAACAAGAATACAAAGAGATTTACACTGGTTCAATCAGAAAATGACCTACTTTCACTGAGTTTTTCACTGAACGTTCAATTTGTTCCCAATTTCGCCTAAGTTTAGCAGTTGGATTCAGTCTATAATACTTTAAATATGAATCCCTTATTTATAAGAAAGGATTCTTCTAACTATTTAGATTAATATACGATAAAGTTAGTAATTTAACCAATGTAAGAGTAACAGTCATTAATGTTGACAAAAACAATGATACTTAAAGTTTTAATTATCGTTCTTGTATTAAATTTCAGCTTTAGTCTCTTTCAATATTCATTTATGATGATCTTGTCTTAACTAATTTATGATCTCGAGGTGTGAGATGATTCTCAAGTCAAACCATGAGATCTCCATTTGATCACAATTGTCTTCAACTAAAAGGTTGCCTCGATGACTGAATCCTAGACCTGGATGCAACTTTGAAAAATAAATGTACAAAAAATGAATATTGACCTATAGGTTTCAAAAAAATCTACAGAAGCACCTTTATTTTATGCACCCTTTATATCAAATACTTTGGACTCTCAAGATCGATTTCTTCTGAAATTAGCAATATTTGTCTATCCTATTTTTTGACTTCTCATTCTTAAGCATTCTTCTTCTTTTTCTTTCTCCCAAATTTACCCACATTTTCACCTCGTATTATCTCATTTTCTTTGTACAATTCTTAATAGATACATGCATCTTTTCCCTTTTATGTCTTTACGTCATTTTGATCTCTTTTATTATTTTTGCGTTTCTAAATAAGAAACTCATAAAATTTTAATTTTTCAACAATTTTTTGACACGCCTTTTACACTTTTGTTAAGTACAAAAATGCTTCTACTAAACATTATGGGAGACTTCTTTTTCTACCCTTTTGATATCCAATATTTTGCCATTTTGTATTGTCTTCATCAAGAGGTCATCTTGCATTACGTTTAGAGTCATGGTTCCTTTTGAGCTTTCTTTCTCAATTCAATTAGCCGGAGCATTACTCAACAACATTTGCTCAAAGATTTAGAACTTGGAATCAACTAAAGTTTGATTTCTATAGATTAAAAAGAAACGAAGGAGAGAGAGAGAGAGAGAGAGAGAGAGAGGAAAATGGAGTGAGAGAAAAAGAGAAAGAGAAGGTGCAAATCACATGCTTAGCAGTAGATCACATTACTATATAATAGTATTAAGGAATAAAGACCATAAGATGAAAATCCAATAATCTGCTTTTCTTACCGTTAAGTGTATTGATATACCCATTTAACTATACTATATCCCCAAAAAAAAAAAAAATGATTGAGATCTATTGTCTCACTTTGTTGTTCTAGTTGCTGTCACATTTATTTAAAATTAGACACTTTAGAATTTTTTAAGTAATCCTATTTTTTAAAAAAATTAATTAGTTTACTTAATATTATACATGTAACGAGACAATAAGTGAACGAAACAATAATGAAACGGCAGATCCCAGTCCTACAAAAAATATATGAAATAAATATTTGGGATACTTTCTAATTTTAAAGTCCAATTTAGTTATTTTATAAAATAAGCTGATAGCACTCACGTGTGAATCATAGAAGTAGAATTTAACGAAAAGCACCGACCAGAAACCGTATGGTAAAGAAGTCATCTAGTTATCTTTTCCCGCCAAAAAAAAGAAAAAGAAAAAGAAAAAGAAAAGAAAATGAGATAGCGAAAATGGAACCCTATTATTCCTGAATCTGATTGCAGCAGTTGCAGAGTAAAGCCATAGCTTAGACTGGGAGAGAAGAGAAGCCATGACTGCAACCAAAGCTTGTGATTCCGCCTCAACAGCTCCCGAATCCTCTGCAAACGACAATATTCAGGTTCTCTCTCTCTCTCTCTCTCTCTCTCTCTCTCTCTCTATCTTTCTCTTGATTTTCTATGTTAACAGTGGTGAGAGTTCTTTTCTCTGAATGTGGTTGTGCTCACCCTTCCTAATCGAAACGACAGCCGTTTTATCTTCTTCACAAAGCATCGACGCCACGAAATTCGGGGAGAAAGTCGGCGGCTGCTAGGACGATCGACCTCTCTCCATCAAAACCCAGCAGCAGCACCACCACCACCAACCCCCAATTTGACCCCCACAAAGCTTTTCAATCCGTTTGGTCCAGAATCGATTCCGCTATCAAGGTTTTTCTTTTGTCTATTATATTTTCAATTTTTGTTCTTGGACAATGGAAAAGCAAATGGGAAATTTTTATTTTTTGGATTGAGTTTGTGGATAGGATGTGTTGAGGGATGTGAATACTAATGTATTCAATGAAATACATTCATGGGTTCGCCAATCGTTCCTCGCCGTTACGTCGTCTGGAGTGCCTACCTTTGCCGAAGCAACCAAGTCTTTTCCTATTCTAAACCATGCTACTTCCAAGCAACTCTTCACTGGGCTGGTTCTCATCAGTAAGTTTGAATTTACATGAGGTATTGCATACCCACGTTCAGTATTTGTTCGATTTTGGGTCTTGCGTAACCTTTTGTGGTCGAGCTTGTGTTACTTGCTCTAGATTATTTGTATAGTATAGGACCTTAATGGTCAGAGTATTACTTATCAATAATTGATGGTGGATAGACTCAATTGGGTTCTTTACCTGCAGAGAATATGGAGTTTGTTGATGATTTACTTACATTTGAAGAGCTTGGCCTCTTCTTGAAATCTCATGCATGTCATGTGGCTAACCTGTCGTCGCTAGACTTATCAACCAAGAATGGGGTTGGAGGTTGTCTGAGAAGTTTGTTGAGACAGTTTTTAACAGTTACTTTGGATGTAAGTGTTCCCCAATCCGTATGTGAAGTGTTTACCTTTCCTTGATATACTTACATAGATGATATGGAATTTTTGTTGAAGCTTCTTTCATTTTGTTTTTGCCTGTATCATTGTTTTTGTTCAGGCTGTTGACATTTCCATCCTAGCATCATGGTATAGAGAATACGGTAACCCCAATTCTCCAGTAATTATAATTGTAGAAGACATGGAAAGATGTTCTCGGTCCGTTTTGTCAGATTTCATCCTTATGTTGAGGTATGCTAGTGAAGCTTGCTACTATACCTTCCAACCCTCTTTTATTTCTCAATGGAGTAAATACATATGACATTCTGTCTCTATGTTTGTTTATTTTCTGTTTACATACTTTTACATTTTAGACTAAATTGACTAATGCTCTCTCTTTCTCTCTCTGAACTTCCAGACAGGGATAGGACTTGGTAGTCACTTTCCAAACATTTGTATTTAGACTTTACCATCTCATCTGATATTAAGTTTCCTCTTGATATTGTTTAAACCATGGTAATTGGTGGTTGTAGTTCTCATCAACAAATCTCAATTGCTATAATGCTATTCTTGGGGAAATGAAGTTCGATTATTCAATTTGCTGCATTTAGGCCTGATCTAATATCTTTAAGTATGTATCTTTCTTACAAACTTCATCTGAATGTGTCGAATGGTTGTTGTTGGAAATTGTGAATTTCTTCCTGTTGGATCATATTTGGTGTATCATGGCAACTGATGCTTGAGGTACCATTGAGTGTATAAAAATTGTTTGCTTCCATGAATGTTCAGAAAAAAATCCGTTTTACATTCCTTTCAGATTAATAACTAATAGTTTGTTAAATTCCCCATACTTCTGGATTATCATCAAGTCATATTATAGCTTCCCTTAGTTTATGCAATAATCTGCCATCCATATCTTTCAGTGAATGGGTTGTTAAGATCCCAATGATTTTAATAATGGGAGTCACAACATTAGATGCTCCAAAAACCGTACTTCCTTCACACGTGCTCCAGCAGTTGTGCCCTAGTAAGTTCACATTGGGATCACCTGCTGAGAGGATGGATGCGGTTGTTGAGGCTGCTCTAGTTCGGTGGTGTTCTGGCTTCAGTATTGGTCACAAGGTTGCAGTTTTTCTGAGAAACTACTTCTTAAATCACGATGGAACATTGGCGTCTTTCATTAGAGCACTGAAGGTTTGTAACTAGTTTATGAAAATTTCGAATTAGAATGTTCTTGTTGTTTGGACTATTCGGCTTTCTCTCTCTTTTTTTTGGTGCTGATTTTTTCTTTTCTTTTCTAAGATAGCATGTGCCCAGCATTTCTCCATTGAGCCTTTAAGCTCCGTACTCGGTTTACTTGCTGAAGAAGACAGTGAGGTATCATCTATGAATAATCACTCTTGGTTCTTTTCTTGTGCCTCATATACAAATTACACAGCTTTTCATTGAGCGTTAAAGTTCTTTGTTGGTAGCTTTCTTTAGAAGTACTCCCCATCTTATTGCCTCTGTACTTTTCTTAATAAACTGGACTTCCACTGTGACACTTTTACAAAGTATGACCTGATTTATTTGTTCCTCCATCTGACCTGATAAGGGTTTGTTTTTGTCCTTGTTGTTCGTTGTATTTCGTGGTGCCTTTTTAGTTTTGTTTCATTTTGTTTTATTCTCCCCTCCACAATACTCATTTTCTCCCCAAAGCTAATCACTCTGCATTTCTTTATTCAATCATTTATTTTGTACTCAGATAGTATTTGGCCATTGACGGTTTCTCAGGATGAGAGAGTACTTGCTTTATCATCAGGAATGGCTGCACAAATTGATAGCAATTTGGCTTCTTGTTTGACAGAGTTGAAGCGCTCACAGAAGTGCTGGGGTATTGTTGTCATGGTAAGGTTTTGAACTCCTTGTTCTTATGCTGCTATGAATTGTGAAAACAACAATTTTCTAAATGCACATAGCTTCTACACCTCCTAAATATTACAATTTATGAGTTTACGTATCTTTATCTGCACATGTGCAAGCACGCGGATGCGTACAGATTAGCTACCATTTCTTTTGCTAGACATGGAAGACTAACAAACTCATTCTTACTATTTATTTGATCCTTGTAGCATTTCCTTTACTTTTATTTATTTTTTACAAATTGCAACTCAGTCATACTTACATAAAAGTGTGAAACTAAGTTTTTGCGGTTATAGGGAAAATTTGGGAGGAATGATAATGCGATGAATTCACTGGGAGATCATTTGAATTCATTAGCATATTAGATTGTGAAAAACAATAATTCAAATTCGTTCTATTCACTTGGTTTTACTTCTAGTTAAGAGTTCTATGTACCTCCAAGATGTTATATTTATGCTAATTTGATGTTCTCTCAGTGAACCCTGGACTTAATGTGGTAGTATCTTTAATTCGATCTTATGTTGTTTCCTTGAAAAGATGTTTCTAACAACTGAGGTAGCTCGGATTTAATATTATTCTATTTCTTATACTTACAAAGTGTGCTGCAGTGCCTATATAAAGCTGGAAAGTATAGCAAGGTCCAACTGCTAGACTTACTATGTGAGGCACTTGATCCAGATATTTACAAGTCCATTGCTTCTGATACACGCACTAGGTCAGGGAAAGGTTTTGAAATATCTTCTTCAAGTAATCACTCTATGGCTCAACAATATTTGCGAAAGGATGGTCCTATTTCTCAGGCAATTGAAAAAGTCAGGTAGGTAGTATGTGCTTATTAGCAAGTTCTTTTTTAATAAAATTAAACTGTGTTTATTTGATAAAAGTACAACATAAACTATGGTTAGCCATTCTTTAAGAATAGCTATTTCCAATGTTTAATTCCTTTTATTCAAGTTACATTGATTCTTTGTGTGAAAATCAGGGATCTTCCAGCTTCACCACTATCTCAGTTGCTTAAGAGTTGGGAAAATCTCACCGTGGATATTCTTGAGGTATGACGACCGCTCCTAGAAGGTTAAATGAAAAGATTAGGATTTTTTTGAAATCATGATCCAGATACTATTGGGTGCACATGTAGGATGCATGTGTGAATTCATCTATTTATACTGCCACTATCATGGTGTCAATTGTTATGCTACTATGTTGTCACTGTATCTTCTCTGCATGTCAGGAACACCACTATGCCAAAATGACTTTTCAATTTATTGGAATTTTATATGCATTGTTAAATTCCATATATTGAACTGGAGACTATTTCTGTGCCAAAACGATTTTTAATTTATTGTTATTGGAATTTGATACCTGGTTCAAACATCATCACATTCTGTACCTTCTCTGCATGTACTTTTAGCAGCATTCTTAGTTACATGCAACTGTTGACCTGGAAAAACTTCAGCTTGGATATCTGTGCATTACTGGTTATTGTTCTCAGTCACTCAAGGTCTACATTTGTTGTCTTTAGGAGCTTTCAGAAATTTTGAGCTTTGCTACTTTTAATATCATATCTCTCGTATGTTTTCTACCTAGCTAATTATACAATTTCTAAGCAAGAATGGTCGTTGTAATTAAGCTTCTTCTTATCTTTTTTCCTTGGGTTTGGGGAGTTGAGAGTGGGGGGTTTAAAGCCCGTATGAATGAGTGAATTGAATGGCTATTATTTGGTTTTTGTAATAGATCAATGTCAAAGTGAAGGAGCTGCAACCCATGATTAAACTTGAAGAGGGAAAGAGTTTGAAGCAGGATTTTACAGATCTAGCCAAGTAAAATCATATCCCATCTTATTTCTTATTTTGTATTAGGATAAGCTGTCATGCTTTCTTCAAATTTTTTCTCTCACGTTTTCAATGATTATGTAAAAGGATGAGACATTAGATGTTGTTGTTGACCTCGATGCTCATTCTTTAATGTATTCGGGACATTTTAGTGTCGATGCTGGGAAGAAATTATTTTCTTCAGTCCTCTCGAACTTGTAACATGTACCTTTGTTTTATTTCTTTCAGTTGAGGCATTCAATAAAAAATTACATTCACCAGGATAACTAGAGATACAATCTAATGGATCTGAAATCAAATTTTCTTCCAGAGATGATGATTATTGGACGAATACCTTGAAAAGAGGTGGTTAGATGATGTATGTTGATTTATAATGTTATCCAAAAAATTTCACCTTCAAGTTAGTAGGTGACTTATGCTGAGTTTTAATGTTATCCTTTTGAAGTATAATTTATAATTTGAAGGCCTCAATTCGAGGAGTTTAAATTAGTAGGCATATATTGAGAGCATATTAAATTGAGGGCCTCAAATGAAATTTGTTAAGTTATAAGGCCTCAACTGAAAGTTTGAGAATAGGTGGTCCTGAACTATGATTAACCCTATTTCTCAAAGTTTTTCCTTCTCATATTTGTAACTAACTTCCACAGTATTGACATTACGGCATTCTTCATTGAGATGGTGTGTGTATAAATATATATTTATTTGTCTGCACACACACACACACATATATACATATATAACTGTGTGTATGTGTGAGAGCCCTTGTGTGGTCTCGTCTTTTTATTGCATTTAGTTGTGTTCATTTGTTCTTATTCAGAGAAATTCCATTGTGTTAATGTGACAGGAGACATACATCTCGGACGGCTGCCAATATTAAGGAGTCAAAGACAATAAATGAAAAAGCTGCTACTCTGCTAGCTAACTTGGTTAGGTAAATATATTGGTGTTGCCTGTTGATATCTGTTTTCCAGTTGTTCATTTTTATGATCTCAGATATAAAACTTTTGAGCGTCATCAATACAGATTCATGAGACATTTTTCCTAGATAACTTCCGTTCTATGTATTCATTTATTTAGTTTTTTTCCACCTGAACAATTAGTATTGTTGTGATACAGGGATTTTATGAGACCCATTGAGTGCATTCCCTTTCATGAAATTGCTTGCTTTAAAGATGTTGAAAAACTTCAATCGGTAAGCATTCTGACGTACTTCTTGCACAGACTACAATACTTTATAGTCAACTATCTCATTAATATGAATGCAGATTATCAGATATTGGCATGCAATTATTTGGCTTTCCATCTGATTAATGTATTGAACAAAAGACCACAGTTCATAGGAACTTACTTTGGCAGTAGGTGTCAGCTGCTCATTAACTCTCTTTACATGATTGTAGCAATAATAGAGTTCGTGTAAGATATTTCTTGTGCCAGTGGACTATACTCATAAACTCGTTCTAGGTTTTTCTTGCTATCATTTTTCCGTTCTCGATTGAAACGTGGTTCTTCCCCAATAATTTATGTGGGGCCATTCAAGAAACTCCATCCATTTTCTTAAAATTTGTAGTATTTTTTATGAGTTCTGGATATATTTAACTAGTACAGTTGGGAAAGAAGCATCAAAGAAGTACTTTTTCCTATTAAAAGTTTACAAAATCCCACAGCTAAATGTTCCGTGCTTTGTGCAACTGAGCTTAGATTTATTATTGTGGGGTGGCTCTTGCTCTCTTTACTAGTAATGCATGACAAAGCTTTCTTTCTTCTGTTTTTTTTTTCTTTTCGAAATGTTGATATTTTCACAGCTAAGGTTTTGTTTTGATTACGTTCACTACTTTATTCTGCAAATTTGTAGTCATCAATATTGTAGTATTTTTTTCATAATATTTCTTACTTAGGCTTTGACTGGTGACCCAAGAAGAAGGATTCAAGTTGATCTTTTAGAATTCCACGAGTTTCTGCGGTGTAAGTGCTGCAGCAGGAGTTGCAATATTCCATTACAATCCATGCCCGACACCTCGATCATGTAAGCATCTATCCAACATATACATAACTATTATTTGGGCTGTAACTATATTCTGCAAATGATTTTGATATTGAGGTTCAAATTTGAACTTCTACTTGTTTACAACAAAGCTAAATGCTCTTCTGCGGACATGTTGGGTTTAGCCAACACATTTCAGGTAAACAAACTCCATGTTTTAATCTCTATGTACACTTTAGATTTTAGTACCTTAGCTTGAATTGACCTTTCATTGCCACTGATCCTCCAGAAAAATTGTTTCACTATACTAGGGGAACGATCATATGACATTTATTCCTGTCATTTGGTGTTAACAATATGGCAGTATCATTCATGACTTCTAATGTTCTGTTTCTAGAAAATGGAAGGAACACACTACTCTGAATCTTGAGACTTGTTTCCTTCATGTTCTCCTCTAGCATTGATGTTTGTGATTGTGATGTATTTCAAGAATTGTAGCGAGCATTCTGATGCAAGTCGGACTAGGATATGCAAACTGATTTTATGTTCATTTACTCTGCGACTTCCTACTATAGTTATGAGTACGGATTTACAGACTTCAAGCGAGAAAGAAAAAAGAAAAATATGCATTTCTGGATGGTTCTGAATGTTCATTAAATATTCTAGGTACACACTGGCTCAGGAGCATGGGGATCTTATCAATCTTCACGATTGGTTCCAATCTTTCAAAACAATTGTGATGAACCCTAGTAGTAAATGCAGACGTAAGGGGAAGCAGTCATCATTTCCAAAGAAAAGGAAGGAAACAAATGAACATGAAAACAAGAGTGAATCGTCATTACAGTATCCTACTTTTGATTTCAACTTCTATTTTAAGTTTTGCATGACATTTTTGTTTTCAGGGAATTCATATTTCTCTATGTCAAATAGGTAGTAGCCATTTCAATTGGTTATTTACATGCTAAATGTTCAAATACAAGAAAACTAACTTGTCAGTTCGAAAAATAGTTCCGGTATTATTTAGGTCTAGAACAAACAAGTTTCCACTTTCATAGCTTAAAACAGCCAAACAAGAAGTCAGAATCACAGAAAACCTTATCGATTCAGACTGTCATTCGATTCTAAATCTCAAACTTCTAGGTTACATTTAAATATAATGCGCCTATTAGTGATGCTTATTTGAGATTTAGAAGTCACTCCATGTATCCTGTGGAGTTACTAGTTACTACATATTCTTGCTTAACAGCTTTCTAGTCTACTTTTTCTGTAGAGTTGCACATAAGTTGAATTATTAGTATTCTACTCGAAACCTGCCAACTTCATTTTATTTGTCACAAGTGAACTCTGGAAATTAGTTAGATTTAGCCATTAAGGTGTAACGTTTTACACCTTGTTGTTTCTGCCTCATAGATCGCATTTTTGGGTCCCTCTCTCTACATCGAGTATTTTTTTTAAAAAAATAAATTAGTTTTGGTATAATAGACGACAAAGGGTTATGAAGATCCTTGACTTGGTGTTTACAGAGCACGGTTGTGCAGGGCAGTAACAGAACTGCAAATCACAGGGCTGATTCGGATGCCCAGCAAAAGACGCCCGGATTTTGTGCAAAGAGTTGCCTTTGGGCTGTAAGGGGATCAAGTTTTGCTATTTATCAACTTTATATTTTTTTGCTCGATATTTAAGAACTTATTTGTTGTAACTTGTTTATCCTTTTTCAACTTCCTTTCATGCTGATGTAAATGATATCCTTTATCTTTCTTGAGTCTTGACTTATTTATGTTCATCAAGGTTTAGTGAATTAAGATCATTACTAGTTATGGTGCTTCAATTTTCGTGAATGTAGAATATACTATAACCACGGATTCAATATTTCACAATGGTCACACAAACAATATATTTAAATTGGTAACATTGCACGATAGAAGCTTGGTACTTTTTTGGGTTCTGAATCACATTGAAGGTTATTATTGGATCTTGATAATGTCAAACTACAGGATCATAATTCACAATTTCAGTCCTTAAGCCCTAACTGGTGAGTAGCCCTCCGAATACAACTCTTCCAAAGAGTCATAATTAATTAATGGAGCACAAAAGGATCATTAATTAATGGATAATGGATAAAGGACCTTACCAGTTCTAGAGCAATTGGGAGAGCCTGATTTTGGTCTCTCAATTTTAAATTTTATACTTATACTAACACAACAAGTCATTCATACGAGCCTTTGTGAACAAAATGATAAAGTTAAATCAACTTAAATTAAATTAACTTAAAGTCAAGAGACCAGTCCTAAATATAGGACTTTACCCGTAGTACAGGACCAATAGTGTCATTAACTCTTATATATATATATATATATATATATATATAAAGGTAAATACAAATACTATCAAAAGGAACCAGAGACTGGAATTGAATTAGGGTACTGTCTGCTCAAACAATTGATCAACCTAAAGGGTTGATTGATTGCCCTTTTAAAATCACAAGAAAATACAAGGCTACCACACAGCATGATTAGAAATAAACCACACATTTTCAGCAGATCCTTAAAAAAAAAAAAAACCTTACATCCAGAGAATAGCCACTCACTTGTGGGGAATAATATCTCTTTTAATGGGGAATAATATACAAATGCCAATTATGAAAATTGAGTTCCAAATTAGTAAACTTATTTGTCATTTTAAGTACATAGAAACTATATGTACACTCAATCGAAGTGAACTTGAAGTTGTTACACATTTCAATCTATTTCACATCCTTACTGAAATAGAAATTGCAACTGAACCTGCTAGAAGAGAATCAAGCGGTCAACCTGTTTCAGTAGTCTTTGGGTCGCCGTTAGAAGAGAGGATATTGGCAGTTGTGGTCATAGCATCAGAATCATTAGCATCACCATCACTCTAAAAATTTTTTTAAAAAAATACAATACATGAGAAAACATAAGGAGAAATACACTTAGGAAGGGAATGGAAAAGAGGGAAGCATACTCATTTTCAAAAGCATTTAGAGAGTTGACAATAATTGAAAGGTGTACCTGCTCAGTATCTTTCACTGAAGCGTCCTGGACACCATTTGGAACCTTAAGCTCTCTTAAGACTCCCTGTAAAAGTTATTATTAACATGAATTATCTTTGGCAAGTAACTTTAATCAACAATGATAGAACCTATTGAACATGCATCAATTTAACCACAGATTCAGCCATAGTGCATTACAAGTTGCACATCAAACACCAACAGTAGCTAGACTTGGCATCATGGAAAAAAAATCACCACCTGATGAGCCTTAGCGCCTACTGTGAGTCCGTGACTGAGTTTGTAGTATAATTTGGCATAAAAGAAGCATAATAAAAACAGAAGATAAAAAGGAGCAGTAAGCGTTGCTTTGGCAGCAACTGGCCAACTGCCCAATAACTGGAATAAAAATCTAAACATAGAAAATAACTAGAAACACAAACCTATATACATATGAAATATATATATATATATATATATATATATATATATATATATATATATATATATAGTTTAAAAGACAAAAAACTGTTTGCTAAACGAAACACAATTAATAATATACCTCATGCAAAATTTCTTTAATATACCAAATAATTGAAGAGGACATATAACCAGAACAAGGAAAAACATCAAGACTATACAAACCTTGTTAGCCCACTTAAGCCCACATGCGTTACACAAAGTCCTCGGACCAGCTGGCCCACGACGCATCATTGGTGTGAGCTCTGAACTAGTTCCACAGTTTGTACACCTGCAAGGGCATCAGGCAAAGATTTCGGAAGTTAGAGAATTGTAGCAATTTTAATGCTTAACAAAGATTATATTAAAGTCTGCACTTTTACTAAAATCTGAATTTCAGTGCAAAATCAATACAAAGAGCAACACAGCATCATGTCACCTTCATGGAGAAAGGGCATGGACGAGGGACTGGAAAAATTAATTTAATGGTCTTAGTAATTTGAATGAAAAAACCATCAATTTGAAGTAAATTAATACTCACGAAGTTTCTTGCGTGCCGTCATCTTGTCCAGAGCCCTGTGTGCCACTCCAAACAGATGAAGCTGAGCCAACCTCATCTGAACTAGCCTTAGACGATGTAAACTGACCCTTCTTACGCTGCATCCTGAAACAGCCACATATGATAATATTAAAATCCTAGAACGAAAACCATTTTGGCGGAGTAAAAATCATATAAAATTTTTGGACAAAAAAGCTACTTAGCTAGAGTTCTCATACTAAAAACTAAAACTTATGGAAGCATACAAAGGCAACATTAAGACTGAATTGAGCAAAAGATCGTGCGGACTGCAATCTACGAACTTAAAGTCCTATTTGGCTCCAGGACATCTTAATCGTTAAATTCCTTATCAAATATTAATAATGAGCATAACACCACTGTGACTACCATGAATATCATCTAAGCATAACCAAGTTAATTAAATTTTACTCTAGACTGGTTTTGCCTTAACCTAGCACAATAAACAAAATATTTTGCATTAATACAGCAAGCAGCCATTGTGAAATTATAGTATCTTATAAAGGATCATAAGTTCAGATTGAAAAAGCATACGCATAGGACATGAACAAAATTATGTACCTCATTGCAACTTCCTTGCGGACGTTGTAACGAATTTTCTTATCAAAACAACGCTCTTTCCTCTTCTCCCGGAACCGATTTAAAGAAGCAGCTCTGTGTGGTTGAATTGGCTTGGAAACAAATTGATTCAACCCCTAGAGAAGTATGATTACAAGATCTGAAGTTAGAAGAATTATGCACCTTCTGAAGATAAGTACTTTTAAACTAATAGCATTGTAAAAATTGAAATAATAACTAAACAAGACAACTTTTTAACTTCTTCAAATTTCTCACTTTCACAGAACAAGAAAGAAGATAAAGGCATAGACACACACACACACACATCTCCTCCCAATTTCTCTCTCAAATTAACTATCCAAATAAGAGAGTCTAGACGCTCTATCCAATTCTTTCTCCTCTCTCCTTTCTCTTATTACAACACTACGGTCAATAAATAAGAAATGTGCACACATACCCGTTGAGTAACAGGGTTTGTTCCCATGGCAGGTACAGAGGGGATCTCATATCCGCCCAAAAGTAACAATACTGCCTGAACCTGCAAAAATCAAACACTCAAACGTGTAAAGTTCCTTACATAACTCCATATTAGCACAAGGTTGGAGCCCTCAAAATGCCTGTACGAGTTCATACAAAACGTTCAGACACACAAAAGCAAAATAACACAAATTAAAATAACCCCTTTAGTACTTTCGTACATATACATTATCCATCGCAAAACTAACATAACCCCTTTAGTTCTTTCCTGCATACACATTATCCCTCACAAACTAACATAAACCAATTTAGAGAGAGAAAGAAGTTAATAACTGAAGACCATGAAAAAAATGAAAATAAAGCAAAACCAAGTCTAACACTAAGGAAAGAAAGAAAAACACCAGAACTTACA
>JXTB01000042.1:776643-803300 GCA_002914805.1 Parasponia andersonii
ACAGCAACATTCTAAAACACCCAAAAGAAATTTAATCAGAAAACCACAAACCTTTTCAGGCGAAACAGCGTCGAAAACGTAAACCTCGCCCTGAAACGAGAGAGTGAGCTGATCAGAGCCTCCATTCTCGGCCACGGGAGGGTAATCAGAGCCGGGAACGTAGAGAACATTGGAAGGAACATCTTGGACGCTGTTCATGGCCGCAACAGAGCCCCCGTCCTCGAAGCGGATCTGAGGGTTGTCAATGGACTCTTCGGCCCCCGTAACGTCGTCGTCTTCGTCTTCACCACCACTCTGCATGTTATTTTTGTTCGCCATGGCTCCTCCTCTTCCGTACATTGACGCCTCTTGATTCGATTCCGGCATTATCACATTCAAACCCCAATTCTTTAAAAATAATAATAAATATTAAAAAACCACCCAAATCCCTAAACCCCCCCCAAAATCGATTTTTTTTTTTTTTTTCACGTATAGTTGAACCTAGAAAAACATTAAGAACAGTGGAGAAATACCCAGAATCCGAATTGAAAATTAAAAACGAACCATAGAAGAGAAGGAAAAGGAAAATTGGAAGAAAAGAGGAAAGGTATTTCGTTTACCGAGAAAATTTGAGGTTTTTTCTTTTGGGAATTGAATCTGAATTGGAGGGGAAGATAGGTGAGGATAGGGTGTGGAAGAAGATGGTGGGGCCACTTTAGATAGAAAAGTGACCCTGAAATTGGAAAATATTACGTGATATGCCACCGATTGAAGTGCGACTTGGGCTATTGTGGCTCAGTGGTGGTCCTGGTGGAAGAGAGAACGACTCACTTTTTGTGCGAAGAGGAAAACGAGGGCTTCATCATGGGTTGTGTTTTTGTGATTGGTTTGGTGGTGGTAATGTTATGGGACTTTCAACATGGTAGATAATTAGCTATGGTAGAATTCAGTTTAGGGGTGTTTAAAAAAAAAAAGAGAAATACTAGAATTGAGTCTAAAGGTGTTAAAAAAATAAAGTTGCATTAAAAATGTAAAATCTTATAAATATGCAGGATATTTATCTACAATTTACAAAAATAAAGAATAATTAAATTCCAATAAATACCACTAAATCATGCACAACTTAATAATTTTATTAAGTCTTCAAATACTAAAAATTAACTGTACAAAATACGTATTGTAATATAAAAAATTTGTGTTAATTGACCTTTCCAGTCTTCATATTTTACCAATAAAAATGAATGATTTTCTATCTTTCATTCATGAACTCAAATACATCCTAATTACCTAGATAAGTTCTCCCTTAGTGAACATCTTTACTAATGACCTTTAATACATGGGAGGGAAAAATAAAATAATGAGCTCGATAGTTCAGTAAGTAACTAGTGAGCTTAACTAGCTGGATCTAGTATATATCCTTTGAAAATATTAAATGACATACTTCAAAACAAAATCAATTTTAAAATATAATAATTTTCAAGATAATCAAATGAGATTGTTTGCAAAGTTATTTTAACAAAAACATGAAGTAGATTTTCAAATTTATCAGTTCATTCTCATTCGATAATCAGTAACACTTTCAAATTACTTCTCAACAGTTTTTGGCGACTATGATCACACTTAACCCTTGTGACTAGGTCCATATTTATTATACTTAACCCATATAGCTAGGTCCACATTTACTGCATTTGATCCCTATATCTAGATCCACATTTACTACATTTAACCTCTATAACTAGGTCTACATTTAGTACGTACTGTCCATATATAACTCTTATGGAATAGGTCCACATTGCATAGTCATTGAAGAGAGTTTCAAAATATAGTCATATATAATAACAGTTCAAAAATAATTTCACTTTTCTTATTATATCATTATAACCATTTCTAAACAGTTTTCATGTAACAATATTCAATAACAATGTCATATACTTGATCTATAGTTTTGTGCAAAATAATTATCAGATTGAATCAAAATACTTTTTTAAATAAAGCGATTGTTTTTGAATAAAATTATTTTCTTTCAATAAATAACTTATTTTCACTTGAAATCATATTTTTAATAAAATACTCTATAAACATAAGTTTATTAGAAATAATAAAATATTTAGTTTTTGTACAAAAAGTTACAAGAAAGACTAAAGGTTACTTAGCTTGTTCGCTTTGTCTAATCAACTCAAATAATCAATAAATTCTTTCAAGTACCTATTACCATATTAACCATACATAAGAACCACAATAGTAAAATCATACTCTAATTATACCAATAATAATGACTACTTGTCCATGTATCTATTATGATCAACTCTATAGTTCTCCCAATAATGTTAATTTCTCATGATTTACAACTATTTTGACTTATCTCCAAAAATCACCAAAATTAGAGGGCAAGTTCTACCATAGTGGGGATCCTAATAATATCAAGAATGCCATTATAGAGTCCATGGATAAGCCTTATAAAGCCTCAAAAGTCGCTGTTATGTTTTGCTAAAAGTACCCAAAACTTCAGATTTTTTTTTTCGAGATTCAAAGTACTCACTTTAATTGGCTATAAATCTCTAGTTATAAATCTGTTTTTAACAAATTATATACTGTTAGAAAGATAATTCGATAAATTTCCAACCATATCAAATATGATCTAATCAAACCAGTAAAGTCCTCTAAAAAGTTGGTCAATACTTCTGCTATGTTTTTACATCTTAGCCCAAAACTCAAAAATTAATAACTTTCTATTTACCTAACCAAATCACTGAAAATTTATCTTATTTAAATCCTAATATCAATAGGCTTCATATTCTATCAGATTCATCCTCATATTTAATAAAAAATTTATGAGCAATTCAAAATCATATCCCTAGATATTTAATCTCAATCCCGAAATCAAACTCAAAACATAAAACTTAATTGGTTAAGAGTTTATTACCTTAGGAGTGAGTCTCAATAATCCATGATAATAGTCTTTACCTTCTTCTTCTTCTTCTTAAATGTATAGCCTCCACTCTCTCTCTATATTTATTTTTCTTTCTACAAAGTGTGTCTATAAACTGAGCAGATTATTAGTCTTAAAGTTTCTTAAAGGGTTTCTAATAGAATTACCAATGTGTCCTAAAATAATATCTATTAATCAAGGACTCTTTTGTCCCTTTTTTTAATCTTTATATTATTTATTTAATACAAATAAACCTTTTCTTTTATACGGGTTGTCAAAAAAATTTATACCAATGATATAGCATTTACATTTTATTTCAAAGTATGACAACGTTATTTAAAATTACATGGTTGAAAATGATATCATATCATTGATATAAATTTTTAGTATAACTTTTTGGTATCCCTAATGTTCTCTAAAAAAAAAAGGAAAAAAACCAATGGCATAAAATAACAAAATTATCTAATCAAAGGTGAATTAAAGAAGTCGAATAGTGGACCAATAGCACATCGAGAAAGGAAAAAAGAAAATCAAAGATGAACAAAATGAAATAAAAGATTGAATTAAGTTTGATTAACTTGGTAACAAACCAATCAAAGAAAAAAACATATATAATTTATTTAAAATTTATTTGTGTTATTAATAAAAGAAAAAAAAATCAAATATAACCATAGTCTTTAGTCTCTCCCACTCTTATATAGGGCTGCCTCCAATAGTGAATCGAAAAAACTAACCAATCCTAAACCAAAAAAAAAATTGAAAAAAAAAAATTGAAAAAAAAAAAAGGAAAACCAAATTAAGCATGCTCTCTTTGTATGGAAGTTTTCAATTATTTTCTAGAATAGTATAGTGAGGAAGAATTTAAGAAAGACCACACATTATTAGGAAAAGTCTTTATCTATTTCGGTAAAAGAATCTCCTCTAGAATCATTGCATTCACCATTATTTGTGGTATGAAATGTTCTCCTTTTTATTGGTTCACCAAGACATCAATGGCTTATTTCTTGGATAGATAGAATAATTGCTAGATTGCATTCTTGGGTGGGTATGACATTATCGATGGCCAGTTATATAGCCTTGGTTAATTTTGTTATTTATGGAATATTACTTCATTCTCTTTAGATATATAAGTGGCCATCAACTCCATTAAAAAAGCTTACAATTGCTATTAGAAACTTTATTTGGACTGGGTCTAGTTTGAGGAGGAAGTCAGTTCAAGTTTCTTGGAAATAATATTGACTACTTAAAAAAGAAATTAGTTTAGGGTTAGGGGACTTGAATAATTTAAAAAAGGTTCTTTTAAAAAAGTTTACATGGAGAATTTTGACTGTAGATTCAACTTTGCATTCTTACTCGAGAGCTCGATTTTTCAAGCAAGATGGCACTTTATGATCACATTATATTAGATCTTCCATTTGGCTAGGTATGAGGTCTTTCTATGTTGCTTTGTTTGCGGAATCTTACTGGTTGATTGATAGACATTCTAAAGTGTGATTTTAGACTAGTAATTGATTGGGTTAGTATAGTTAGTGACTTTCTTACAAATTCTGGATGGTGTGTCCCCTTTTCATTTCGAACTAGGTGTAACGTCTCTTATTAAGGAGATTGTTCTTTTCGATGGACAGATATTTTATTTTGGAATGGTTATTTAGACGATTCTATTTTGTATTTTGAAGCTTATGCCTCTCTTATTGATTTTGGGCATTCGGTTATTTGGGATAAATAAATGTGGTCTTCTTATATTATTCTTCCACAATCGGTTTTTTTATGACGCCTTATGTAAGATAGAATTCATATAGATGTTGTTTTGATGAAAATGGGTTTCTCAATTCCTTCTTACTGTCAGCTTTATATAGCTTTGTTAGAGGATTCCTCTTATCTTTTCCTTACTTGTCCTTTTGCTTTATAATTATGGTTGACATTTTCTTCTGGCTTTCATTGTCAAATTTTCTTAACAGGTACTGTTTTTAATCTTTGGGATAAGGCAATGCATAACTCTTTTAGTACTCAGTTAAATACTTTTTGGAAAGTAGGTATCATTTCTATATTCTAAATCGTTCAGATATCACGCAATCAAGCCATCTTTAAGAACAAAAGACTGAAATTTTCCTTGGCCTTATACTTATTGTGGCATTTGAGAAGTAGAATCTTTCGTTACTGGCTATATGCATAACTAATAATTGGATTTTATCCACTTAATTGGTCTTGATATTTGCTAGGTTTCTTAGACTTTTATGTTGTTTTCATGGTGTTTTTGTTTATATTATAGGTATTGTTCATTTTCAAAACTTTGAGGCTCTTTTAAGGATGTTTTAATGGACTATTAGAGCCTTGAAGGCAAAGCCTAGAGTGCTATAGTGTCATCTCTTAGCGCTATGGTGTTTAGAAGAGAGAGCTTAGAAAAAGAGGGTAAAAAGAAGAAATCAAGAAAATTTGGATAGAACCAAGGCACTACAATGCCACTCTTAAAGCTCTATGGTGCTATGTCAGAAATGAACAGGCAACGCGGTGCCAGTCAAGTGGCATAGTGGTGCCACTACCTTATTATGTACATACTTCGAATAAGTGCCATGGTGCTTATTGTGTGGCACCATAGTGCCTTGGTCTACCATATTAGCATTTTTATGCCATTTTCTCATCCGATTTGATACCCTAGCCGCTATAGAACTATATAGGATGGATCCCAAGAGAGATTTGGGGACTTTTGGAGCTTAAAAAGGGTGGTACAGAGGAGAAATCAAGGGAAGATCAAGAGGAAAGAAAGAAGAAGATATCTTTGGGGATTCTCATCGAATTAATAAAGTTTTTCCTTCTCTTTTCTAATTGATGTCAACAATTTTTAGTTTATTTTTATTTATTTCAACTATGTATCAATTTTTAGTTTATTTTTATTTATTTCAACTATGTATTAATTTTGTATCTAGAGGATTGATGTAAACCTTGCTTGCACCTATGTCTTAATTCTAATGAATTTTCTATGATGTTTCTTATGATTTGTTTGTGTTATTTTGTTATTGATGCTTTCAATCAATTTTTCTTTGATTGAATGAATAGGTATCTTGAATTTGACACTTGAGAAAGGGATTTCTAGATTTTAGACCAAAGATAACACAATATAGGCTCAATAGAGTTTGAGAGAACCTAGAGAATTTATGAAGCATCTCTTAATAGAACCTTGAACCTAATAATCTCTTTTATTCTTGATTTTGAATAGAGTTATTGAGATTGAGAATTAGGAATAGTATCTATTTAGCACTTGAGAGAGTGGTTAAGTACAATCTAGGTTCTAGCTTATAAATCAATAGAAATTAAATAGAAAATAACTAGCTTATAAATCAATAGAAATTGAATAGAAAATAACTGGAATTGAAAGACATAGGAAATAGCTTAGTGAAATCAATCCTCTAGGCTAGTTAACTTTGGTTTCTTCCTTAATTAGTTCCTTGTGGCCATTTAATTTTCATTTATTTCTTTTAATGTTGTTTATTTTCTTTATTTTTTGATTAATTGTTTAATTGCTATTTGTATTTATTTGTTTTCTTTATTATCCCTTTTTATGTGAAATAGTGTTAGCTTAAATAAAATTAAGTCACAAATATCATAGTAATTAGTATAAGTAGATATAACAATCCCTGTAGTATGACAACCCACTTCCCACTTTATTACTTATTGCGACATTGTTCACTTGCAATTATTCACTTTGTATACATAGTAAATCATATTATATTTTATACAAAGCAACGCACATCAATAAATTTATCATAAAATTACTAATCTTAAAGGACTTTCAACTCATGAGAAGACCTAGAAAGGCCCCTCGTATCTTAGAAGTGAGAATTAGAAAGTCCCCTTTATCTTGGATAAATGTCAACACTGATGGTTCTACTTTTGGTAGCCTAAGTCTCTCTAGGTGTTCAGGAGTCTTTTAGAAATCTAGAAGTTTCATTCGTGCTTGTTTTGCTATCCTTTTGTGCTTAAGTTATGCATTTGAGGCAGAGTTTGGAGCTACTATTCATGCTATTGAATTTGCTTGGAAATATGACTAGAAGTAACTTTGGTTAGAAAGTGACTTTACTTATGTTGTCTTTCATTTACTGGCCCATTCTTTAAAAGTTCCTACAAAATGGAGTTCTGCTTGGCATAGGACTCAACATCTTATTTTCCAGATGATTTTTGTTGCTTCTCACATTTACTGTGAAGTCGTGTGGCTAATGCTTTAGTCTTGCGGGCTCCATTAATTGTTTGTTCTACTTGGTAGTGATCAACTCTATATTTTATTATTAGCCCAAGATTAACAAACCAAGAGGGGTTGAATTAGGTTTTAAAATATTTTAGGAAAATTTTCAACTATGTAACATCATATATCACTATCTTAGACTTTGAAGCTAAATGAATAATAATACCAAGTATATAATAATAATATCAAGTATATTTATCGCACTATATATCAAACACTTAATCAAATAGCTTACAATAAAGTAAAGAGTATAAGAATAGAGAAAATACAAACTTAATTTTTATGAAATTCGACAAAAACGATGATTTGTCCATGTTTCCAACTCTTGACAACTTATTTTGAGCTTTTTACTAATCGGATCAAGATTGTGGACTTGACCGACTCTTTTACAAACAGAGTAAATTCTTCCTAGGGCTCACCTAAACCTATACAATAGTCTTGACTCTGGCTCTATCACACCTAATCTCAGATTATTTAGACTTTGGTGCCTACCTTACCTATATATATTGTTTAGACAATGGTTTTAATCTCATTAACTTACGTGTTGTTTAGACTCTAGTGACAACCTCACTTATACACGGGTTGTTTATGATTCCAAAGCCAACTTCACCTCAACTTAAATAGTTTTTCAATAAACAAGAGTGAACACACTCAAAAATTCTCCTCACAAAAGTAATGAATATAATTTTGGCTTAGGAGATTTTAGAACAATGCACAATAGATACTGTTAGATTGGCTAAATATAGTTTGAAAGTTAATTCAATATAAAAATAGACTTTTGTACTTTGAAAGTAGTTGGATAACAATTTAGGTTCGTGCAATCTATATTTTAAGTCTTAAAATGGTTTTTATTTATAAGCACTTTAGAAAACTAGCTGTTTTTGAATGTTTGACACAGTCTCTGTCATTTTCAGTTGACCAGAAATACTTTTCGGTCAACTGCCAGTACTAGCCGTTAGTAGTGCAGCTGCAACGGTCATATTTCAATTATCATTTTTGACTACTAGGAGTTTTTGGTTGAACAGAAATCCTAGTTAGATAAGTTTTCAGCTTTTTTCGGCTATTTTTCAAATTCTAATAGCTTTTTGGTCATTTTTTAGATTCTGATAGCTTTTGACGTTTTACAAAATCTGATTTCTAAATTTGTTTTAAACACTTTGAAAAATTTGAAAATCAATTTGAAAAGAATATTTGGCTATTGCAAACTTATTTTAGTTTCACAGAGGTATTTAACAATAATTTAGAAAGTATTCATACCAAAACATATTCTAGTTTGTAAATAAAATCTTGTTTTAGTTTATTTCAAATAATCATGATTTCAAATATATTTGTGACTTATTTAAACTTAAGAAACTATATATCAAAGAGTATTTTCCTTATTTAAAAAAATCATTGTTTTCTATTTTTAAACTTCTAAAATAAAATAACCATTTTAAGATTAAGATAGTTTGAAAACTCTTTTAAAAGCATAAGTCAATATAAAGAGATTTTATATGTAATGAACTAAATTAAATAGAAGACTAAGTCTGAAATATACCTTATCTAAGCATGGTCTTGAATTTTGAATATCAGTCTTCAAGTTTAATTCCTTAATCAACTTGAACTACAACTTTAAAACTATTTTATTACACACTCAAGTTAATTAAAAAATAAGTACCAAATCAAATGTTTGCTATCTTCAAAATAATAGTGAATAAAATTGAAACTTTTTAGTTTTGTTTATGATGATTATATTTCAAAATCTAGTTATAGGTATTGTTAGCTTCTTTATCTTCAGTTGTCTTTCTCATTTTCTTATTCTTGAGAGGTTTGGTTCTATGCCCCTTTCTTTCAAGGTATTTTTGTTCTTTTTTTTTTTCAGTACAGTTTCCTTCATTCTTTCGAAGTTCACCAAAAAAAAAAGAAAAAAAAGACCACTAGTCACAATCAAAACTACACTATTACTAAACTTTTTTATTCTCGTAAGATACGAGATGATGGGCATCTATAATCCTATAGATTTGCACACAAATGCAAAAAATAAGCATAAAAGAATACGTTGATTCACAAAGGAATATTGAAATTTCGAAAGAAAAAAGAAAATCTCTCTAGAAGGTTTATTTAGAGTGTCTCCAATGTATTTAACATACATTTTATCATTGTCTGAAAAATATATTTCCAATAGCATGTCAAATTTAACATAAGTTTTAGCATATATTAAAATTTGTGTTAAATATAACACAAATAATAACATATGTCAAAATTTAACACTGTATTAATTTACGATATTGCCATTGTAGCATGTGTTTAAATTTATAATATTGCCATCAATATATTTTTTAATTTGTAATATCATTATAGCATGGTTAAAATTTACAATATTACTATTGTTTTGGAATCTAAAATATATATATATTTCAAAATATAGCTAAAGTCGATAGGTTTAACCTTTTTTTTTTCCTTTTATCTAAATTTTATTTGCAATTTTATCCTCACTTTATTTTAATAAATTAGAACTCTTTTTGCTACTTTACTACTCACATATGTTATAAAACACTGAATATCCACACACTTTATATGTGCAATGGAGTTTTTATGATTACTAAAATGACAAAAAAAGAAGATTTCATAATAGAAAGAAGATTTCATAATAGAAAACACATACTTTATAATAAAAATAATACTTAAATACAAAATAGCATTGTTCTAGTATGTATGCATTGGAGTCAAATTTAAAAAATATGTGTTAAGTTTAACACATTTTAGCATAAATATATTGGAGATGGTCTTATTCAAAGACTGTTGTTATATATATTTATATATATATATATATATAATAGAGATTTTTATTTTTGCTCCGTAAATGAGTACTATAACTAAATTGAATTTTTGCTCCGTAAATGGGTACTATAACTAAATTGAAAATGATTTGCAATAAAAAGTCATTTTTACCCACAATCATTCCATTCTAATTCATTTAGAGAATTCTTTATATTGAAGTAGGAATAAGTTTTTGAAATGACTTTCTCAAGAAAACAATTTGGAATGGACTTTTAAGGAAAAATATATTTATTTTTTTTAAAGCATATATACATATATAGTTATCATAAAACTATACTTATCGTCCTTTCAAAAAAAGAGGAAAAAAACACTATACGTATTGTTTTTATTTATTTATTTATTGTTGTTATCATTGTTTATTATTATTATTATTATTGTTATTATTATTATTTTGAAAGAAGATGTTATCCTATGCTAAACTAAGTCTACATGTAAAATAAAAAAATAATAAGATAAATAAATATGTGACATGTGAAATAAAATTAAGATAAATTAAATATGTAACACATGAAATAAAAAAAGAAAAAGAAAAAGAAAAAGAGAAAATTTATCAACTAGATAAGTTATACAACTTCAAAAGTTAAATCAGTTAACCTAGAAAAAAAAAAAGTGTGTCGGAATAAAATTTTTAAAAAGAAAGATAAATGTACTTGTATATAATTGTTAATAGGGAAAATTAGGCAGATGTCTAATTTTATAAATTAGTTTAAGTAGATGTCTATTTTTTAAATTTCATAGTTAAATGTAAATTAGTTTTGAATGGTAAGCTGTGGTATATCTTGTTTTTACATTTTTGCCGTTTTTTTAATCCATTAGTTTTTTTTATCTGTCTCTCTTTTTTGTTCCTGGATTGTGTTTTTCACTCTCTCTCTCTCTGTCTCTCTCTCCTTGCTATGTGCTCTCTCCGTTGCTTGTGAATTAATATTACACTTTATATACATATATACATCATAGTCATTACCGAAATTCGAAGGAGATGAACTTACCCAAAATTTAAGGTGATGAAGTTAGAATTTGTATTTGTATTTTGATTCGATTGTACAAAGAAATTAGTTAATATTTTTCAGATCGTGGAAAAGTAATGCTGTCAAAATAGGGCGAGTCCAATTGGCTAGCCCACGACCTGGTTAAATAGTCTGCAAGCCGGCCCGATAGAGATAGGCCCAGGCCCAGTCCGGCCTTATTCCCATGGTCAGGCTGGGCCTAACATTCTGAGTCCGCGGACCGGCCCGGCTGTCAGCCCGGATCGGGCCGGTCCGGCTCGTCCTTTTTTTGGAAATTAAAATCAGTTTTTTTTATAAAAAAAAATTGGGCCTATGGGCCCAGGGCTCGTTACATCTTATGGCCTATCGGCCATTTTGGGGCATATAGCCGTTGGCTCCAATGACTATTTTTCAAATTTAATTTACTTTTTTTTCATCAACTTATTACTTAAGTTATGTATTATTTTTTAATTTTTATCATAAAACTTGTAAAATTATTTGTGATAAAAGTTTTATCACATATTCATATATATAATTTTTTTTAATTATTAAAATTCATAAAAAAAAATTTATCTAAAAACATTTTTTTAAAAGGGTCAAAATACGGGCCGGCCCGCCTAGGGGCTCGCTTGGGCCATAGGGTCACGCTGGGCCTCCTCATCACTCATACGCCGTCCTGGCCCATCACTTAAAAATACCCGTTATGGATGGGTCGAGTCGGGCCGGCCCGCCCATTTTGACACCTCTGTGGAAAAGTAAGGGAAAATCACATGGAAGAGGAAAAATGAGCAAGAAACTCATGGAATGAGGGAAGACTGTGGGTTTCTAAACTGATATAGGGGTATTTTCAAAATAAGGATTCAACGGGTCTTTGGTTGGGCTATTTTGCTATAAAAAAAATAGGTCTTGGTCATCTATTGAGTTTAAGGCCAAAAAATGGCTAGATACCTATTCATCCCTTGTTAACAAGAGTGATGAGATGTAAGTATTGAAAGGGAATAAGAATCAAAATACATGAGTTAACAATAGAATGAGAATGAAAATCGAAAAAAAAAAACCATGGAAAAAGGATTAAAAAAAACTGTCCAACTCATAGGTTACAAATAGGTTACCAATTTTTTTTGTCATAAATAAGTTTCTATATTTATATACGTATTAATTAAATTTTTCTTTTTTTGATAGAATTATTAATATTATAATACCAATCTGATTAAAATCTAATGGCCCAGATTAGAGTATTCATTCATGAAGTGAAAACTAAAATCTCCATTAAAATCTCACCCTATATATAAACCCTTACAAAGCAACAAAAACAAACCCAAAGAGCTAAAATATAAAATTATAAAGTAACTCCCAAAATAAAATAAAAAAATTAATTCAGAAAAATTTAAGAACTAATGTTTTAATTCCTAAAACGTTGAATTTCAAAAGTATAGGAAATCATGAGAGTTTATATAAGACTGTTGACTAACACGTACTAATAAGTAAAATTTAGGCTTCATGATAGTCTCTAATAACTGTGAGCTTTTTTTTTTTTTGTCTTTTTATATTGCATCATTCTCGGTACTTTAAAAAAAATAATATTGCATCATTCACCCTACGATGGAGATGTATTTCAAAGAAATTCAATTGACAAGCGTGAAGAACAATTCTTTAAAAACCTTTAAAGGGTCCAACTTTAGAGCGATTAAGTTTTCGAACTCAAAAATACAAAACGAATCCATTGTACGAATTGGTAAAACAAATTTAACCATATAATGTAAAATTAGTAAGGCTTAAGCACTACCTCTTTCAAAGAATCATTATCATCAACATGTTTAACCGTTAATAATGGAAAAGTATCTCCCACCAAATATGCTTCAATTGTGTCTTTATTGGAATTAAAAAGTATCTTCCTCTGTGTTGCTTGGATCATAGATTGGATCTAACTCAAATAAGTCATCTTTGTCTACATCGCTTGAGCCTTAAATCGGATCTAGACTATACTATACTAATCAAATAATTCCTCATCTCAAACAAATTCTCAAATGGCTTAATTGTGTGGCAAAGTCACGTGGACTTCTTCCATTATTCTTTATAAGCACTAGGATACCAACCAATGCGTACAAAAAAGGCCACTTGTCACAGTCAAACGACACTAATCCCGTTAATTCTCACAATAATTTTGGATGTAGGAAATCTATAATTCATTGATTTGTGTACAAGTGCCGGAAAAATAAGCTCAAAGATTCATTGATTCACAAAAGAAAGCCGAAAATTTTGAATAAAAGAGATAAACCACTCTAAAATGTTTATTATTCAAAGACAACTGCCCTTTTAACCTCTTAAACAATGGAACTCGGGGGGAAAAAAAGATTCATATGAAGAATTTTTCACCCTTGCAACTCATATGATTCAGGTGAAATTTAACACCAATAACAACTTATATGAAGAATCCTTTACTGAGGTGCTCTAATCAACATGCATTAGCCATACATAAGAAAGTCATATGGTTTCAATTCAACATGCAAGAACCATTTTATGTTTTCACCAGAAATTAATATAGAGTCTCTTATAAATACCATACATAAAAGTGGTCAAAAACAGTTCTGTACTCTGAGGTTTGAGCTATCTTTTAGAGGTTGTGGGAACTCCTGTGGTTTAAATTGGTTCATGCAATGATGATTATGGTAAATATTTAGAGTTATTTTACTTAACTATTATCACTTGATTTGAATGGATAACTTGTAACTGTTATCACTTGATTTGAATGGATAACTTTACAAGTATGTTTCTTTTTTTATTATCTTTTTCTCTAAGAAAATATTTGTACATAAAATAGAGCAATTAATAATTTTTAAACTGCCACTCAAAAGTCATCACATGCTTAGCATAGTTAGTAATCACAGCTAACTCCAATTTTTAGGTTAGAGTTCAATTGCCCCACCCCAATGTCAAATAAATAAATAAAACTGCCACTCAAAAAAAAAAAAAAAGTTCAAACTCTTATGGCACAGAAACCTCATTCATGTTTATCTAGTCTAGGAAACGTATCGTAACGGAAGTTACATAATGCTCTAAACTTACTATATTACCCTTCTAAAATATGGATTCAAATGATTACATATATTTTTTTTGTTGTAAAATTGTAGTTTAGAAACTTAATAATAATAAAGAGAAAAGGATCATTATGAGAAATAACACTATCCAGGTTGGTAGAGAAATGTCATTCCTAATATTTTCTCCTTATTTTGGGCCCATTAAATTTTACCATAGTGAATGCTTCTTGAGAATCATTACACTATAATTGGTATAACATTTTTCACGACCATATATTATAGTTGCTAAATGTGCTTAGATGGTTTTCTTACAACTCTTTTTTTGTTATTTTTTTATTTTTTGTTAAAAGTTCAGACATTATTTTAGATAGCAAATATGGTTGATTATCTACTTATCTTCTGCCGGTCGAGTTCCTGTCACTTATTCACGGCGGTGTGGTTCGTACCTAAGATCGAGATCCTAGATAATAGAAAATTTTACCACTTGAGTCAACCTATTTCGTCAAGTAATAAATACAATTTTTGGATTAGATTAGACTTACATTTGCACTTGTTTGACACTCAACATATAAGATACATAGTGTGATGATTTCTCTTTGGGCATTCAAGGTTGGTTTGGCTGGGGCCTCTTTTTTGGGAACGAGATCTTGTATAGGTTCTATGGGTTGTGGGACAAAGAAGAAGAAGGAGGAGGAGCATATTGGAGAGCAGAAAGTGTTAAACACTTGTATTTGTTCGGATTCTTTTGGGGAAATTTCTGTGAGAGAATTGCCTTGTGATCCCTTGACTGACAATTAATAAAACTACTGCAATGAGCCCCATGGACGTAGGTCAATTTTGTGGCCGAACCACGTAAATTCTAGTACCTTGATTTGTTGTTTCATTGGTATTTCTTAAGATTGTGTTCTAATGTGCTAATTTTGACTTTCTTATTAAAAAGTTGATCACATTTATTTGAATTTTAGTCAAATAACTAATTACATAAAGGTTTTACTAAATCTGAATTCAAGAAGTGAAAATAGATTAGCCCTTTTGTTTTGTTAAAAAATAATTAAATGAATAAGCTCTTATTAATAAGTTTTGGTTTAAAAAGTAATCTCCAAACTAAATATAAGTTAATAATTTATCTGCAGTAATCAAACCATTAATGCTTCACTACTCTTGGTGGCCCTGAAGGTAACAATTGATTCTTAGTGGGTGAGGATATCGTTACCCTATCTGCTTTCTTTAGATGGGGTAAATTGGTAGGGTAAAAGGTCGTTAAATAGGCATACCCTAATACCCTACTTTCCCATCCTTGCTACGGAGCGATAAAGATAAAAGACAATTTAGTAATGTTACAGATGCATTTTTCATCAAATACGCAATTTCAAATCACAGATTGTCATAAAGTGGGATTATACTATTTAAAGCTGTGTAATAAAAATAATACGACATTATTTGGTGCAAATTTTGGTGACAAATATGAGTTCCCAAACCTAAGGCATACTCAAGAGACACATGGATTTAATCAATAACACGAAAAAATTCTCCTAATTATAATTTTAGTGAAATTTGAAAAGTCATAGTTGTTCCTTAATTAATTCATATAATTTAGTACTAACATTCTAGCTGATAATTCATGGTACATATTATTATTGTCTCAACTTCTCTCTAAAGGTCACCAAACTAAGAAAGATGACAAGATAATTACCAAGGTTCCCTAGAACCTTTGAATAAATTGTAATGTAACATACAAATTAGGAAAAAAGAAACGACAATGATATATTTTTGCCCTCCTGTTATACACCAAAAGAAGCTAAAATTATTGTTGAAGCGGATTGACCACAGCTCCGAAACAAATTGGAGTGTTTGAGGTGTCTTCTCTTATCATAAAGATGAAAGGATAATCAAGAATGAAATATATAGGTGGTGGAAGGTTGTGGCAAGAAGCCGCATTTGATTCATATGTTTCCATTGCAGTTTCAGTTGCATGCTCATTTACAAGTCTACAGCTACAACTGCGAAAAATTTCCATGCACTACTTGCCATCATCACCATTGAGAGCTTTTAATATCTCTGCCTCTGTCACCTTGAGATCTATTCTCACTCCCTAATTGTTCAGTGAACTCTGAGACTTCAAGCTCATAACTAAAATTGAATTTTGGTATCCTCAAATCTCTAATTTCCAGGGTCTTGAACTTAAATGATAGATCAAGAAGATCAATCAATGAACATGGTTAGTTTTTTATATGATGCATTGGACAACATGGTCCAGCATAACGTGTGTCAGACTGCATAATGCACGTTGCCAAACATAGCGGGAACAACAAACAACTAGTCGGATATCAATTTCTTTCCACAAATTCTGTTTCCTTCTTTTTATTTTCGTAAAATCTCAAGTAACTAAACATTGGAATGTACATTTATAAATAAAATATCAATTAACTAGGGAGAGTGTTTTCTACAAAGTCTTACCAAGTGGGAGGTAATTAATCAGACTCGCATCTTTTTCTGTCATGATAAGGAAGCAGGAAGATGAGCCAACCATGGCAGCAGCTTCTCATGCACTAATTCGGGCCTATCATCGTGGGGGCAATGCCCTACTCCATCCAAGACAAAGAGGCTTATATTTGCCAGTTTGGCAGGCAAGGAACTGAAGTATTTTCCCACTGGTCCATCAAGCGGAGTAAATGGATCTTCATTCCCCCACAAAACCAGAACAGGTAGGGAGATTTTTGGTATCAATTTAACAGGACTCGGCCCCGGTGGACCTGTCACAATAGAAACAAAAGCATCCAACGCCCCTTGATCGAATGTCGGTTCAATGATGATCTACATTTTTTCCAAGTAGGAACACAAAAGGAAGTAAGTTTATGTCTAGGAACAAGTGTAAATAAAAGGAGGACCAAGAGGAGACACAATAGTACCTCTACTAGCTCATCATCCACTGACTCCTTATTTCGATAAACAGACAGCAAAATATTTCTAAGGCTCTCTCTGCATTGGGATTATCACATTATCAGATTTATTCACCTCAACACTTGGGATATCGATAGACATTTTCTGACTACTAGTGAAGTAGAATACCTCTGTCTAACACGCTCGAAGATAAATGAAGCAATTCCCTGTTGCTTCAGTAAAAAATCAACCAACCAAAGCAAAGGTAACAATAGCTTGATTCTCCAATCATCAACAATTGCCTTATTGTTCATGCCACCAGCACAATTTAAAAGCACGAGTCCTCGAACCAATGATTGGCTAGATTCTAATTGAAGAAAGAAACGGGAAAAGAAAAGGTGAATCATAGGTTCCAAAAGCAAAACTTGCGAGTAATTAAGTGTTTTTATGTTAAAAAAAAAAAAAAACAAAATGGTTTCTGTTTCTTGACCCAAAAAGTAGAGGTTAAATATACCTGAGGCGGCAATTAAACAAGCAAGGCTTCCAACAGAATTCCCTACCAGAACAGTTGGCTTCTGAACTATTTCATCCAAGAAATCCAGTATTAACTATTCACGAAGAGTCTTTAAGTCAGTAGGGACGGAAGATACAATGTTATGGATTGATAAAAAATATAGAAAATAAAAATCCTGATTTTTTTCAATCTTAAAAAGGAAACATACCTCAGCCCATGTTTCCATTGTATATGAAAAGCCAGCCGGCTTATCTGAAGCACCAAATCCAAGAAGGTCAATGGCATAAACAGTGTTATTCTGGGCTAAGGTTCGAATATTCCTGTCAGAATTTCAGTATTTCAGAACAAAACACAAAATAGAAAATAAGATAATGTCAATTACTCTGGCTAACTGTTGGGAATCCAAAGATTAAAGCATATATCAGTCACAATCACAGGTCATGTTCAATACAGTTTGTTATCTTATACTGTTACTCTACTTCAACCCAAAAAACACGAGTTCGATCTTTTATTCCAGTATAACTATGTTAGCCATATACTAGATTTTCATTCTTTATAGCTGGGTGAAGGAAAGAAATATAATTCAAAGGATATTGCTCTGTTGCACTCAAAAAATCAGAATAGCATCTCCCCCGCTGTTGGGTGCTTCAGAAAAGGAAACAAATAAAATTGTCTCCTGGGCAGATCATAAGTAAAAAGAACAGAATAAACTTACTATTGCTGCAATAAAAGAGCTAGAATAGAGCACTAACAGCTTCTAACTTTTTTTCTTAAAAAAAACGGGCAGGAGTGCTTTACAATGTTCTTATTATACTTGGACTAATGAGAGATGTGTTTAAGCTATATCGAGACAAAGCTTGATCCTGCATTTTGTTGATCCTACATTGTGTTGGTGTTCTTAGTCTTAGTTGACATCAGATTCAAGCCAGTGTGGATACAAAATGAAATCCCTAGCAGTTTGTTTCTTCTAATAAATGACACACTCGGTTATGTTTGGTTTGTTAGAATGGAAATGTAATAGAATGGAATTAGAATGGCATTCCATTGTTTGCTTTAACTAGTAAAATAGAACGGAATAGACATTACATCAACAAAAATATCCCTACTTTTTGGTATCCTAAGGGGCAAAAAAGGAAAGTTCAGTTTTGGACAATTTAATAAGTTTTGGAATCATGATTGCAAAGGTTTTTGAAAGAAATTGACATTCCATCACTTGATTGAATAAGTATTCCAATTCCTTTGTCTAAAATGCAAACCAAACAATGGAATAGGCATTAAATAGGAATTAGCTTTCCATTTCAAAGCTCATTCCGTCAAACCAAACATAGCAATGTAGGCGGAAATCCGAAATGTTTGCAAAGCATTTTGAAAGAAATTGACATTCCATCACTTGATTGAATAAGTATTCCAATTCCTTTGTCTAAAATGCAAACCAGACAATGGAATAAGCGTTAGATAGGAATTAGCTTTCCATTTCAAAGCTCATTCCGTCAAACCAAACATAAACATAGCAATGTAGGCGGAAATCCCAAGTGAGTTGTTCACACACTTAAGCTTCTCCATATTTATCAAATATATCTTAACAACGTATTGTTTTGAGGATCAATTCTAGTTTCCTTTGGAAGTTCTGTATGCAACTGCGCAAGTATCAGTCAGACATTTATTTTTTTTTTAGTAAACTTGGTTGCTAATTGGTTAACTCTTTATTATAAGAAGATGTAGTAACTTATCAAAGACTAGCAATTTGGAAAGCTCCAAATCATGTTCTAAAAGTAAAATGGCAAAAGTGCTAACGTTTTCATTATCAAAGTGATTTGAGCAAGTGCGGTGAGGCTAAATTGGGTATAAGATGTGTGGAGGACATAGACAAGAGACCACAAAACAACATTTCAGGGCATTAACAGAAAGACAAACCAACCTCCGCCAATGAGGAATGGAAGCACCAAAGCCATGAACAAGAAGCAAAGGAGGATTCGAATTCGAACCCGAACCCGACTCTTGCTTTCCTTCTTCTTCATGAGGATGAGAAATAAAGTAACTGATAGAAAATTGACCCTTCCACAGCCACTTCTTGCACTTCTCCTTTATCTCTCCAACACCCAACGCCACGGGCGGCGGCACCGCAGTCTCAGCGGCAGAAGAACTGAACTTGGTGACGACAAGGGAATATTTGTTGGAGGAGCAAAGACTGGGAGAAAACGCTTTCGGCTTCCCATTGTTAGTATGAGTATTGAGACCATTATTTGGACCCAAAGAGAAACTCTTTCTCTCTTTCTTCGGTTTGGGCTGCTGCAACTTCAAATGCGTCAGAAACCCAGTTGAAAGGGAGTCCGAAGCCATTCGTATTGCTCTCTTTTCTCTATCTTTTTATTCTTTTTTTTCTCTCGTATACGTAAAGTTATGATAATAAACTGAAGCCCATATGGCTCAGTTTCTAGTTTCCACTCCATTATTTTGGGATGCTTGCTAAAAAATTGGATAAGAAAGTTGACACACGTTACTAGAGATATTGTACAATTGGTGGTTATAAATAAAAAGGCAAAAGAAATTGAGGGTCCCACACTCCCACTCGTATTTTTTTTAAAATGTTATCAAAAAAAATTATAAAAAAAATAAAGAACAATTTCTCAAAGTCTAAAGAGCCACTATATATCATAGAGCAACCAGGAGTCGGGAAATCTCACAAAGAACATTTCTCAAAGAGAGTGAAAACCATGAACGTAGAAGAGGAGGTTGAACGACTCAAAGAAGAGATCAAAAGACTCGGCAAGATTCAGCCTGATGGTTCTTACAAGGTAACCCCCCCTCCCCCTCTCTTTTTTTCTCCATTTTCTTTTTCTTTTTCTTTTTCTTTTTCTTTTATATTTTTTTGTCCCTACGTTAACATCGATTTCTGCCTAAGCGTTTGAGTTGAATCAAACTGGCTGGTTCTGCAATAACGGTTGTTGTGATTTAACCTGGATCTGAGATTATTATTGGAGATCTCATGCTTTCTCATTTTATTATACCAAAAGTAAACAATTTTTAAGTAAGATGTCAACTCGGGTACAAAAGTCTGTACTGGGTATGTTTTTTTTTTTAATTTTTTTTAATGCACCTCGGAAATTTTTATTGCTTCGTTTTCTTATATTTTATTATGTTTCATTGAGGACCATTTGATTGTGCGGTGAAGCTATGCATCCCTGTAATCTATTTTGGAAGAATCAAAACATATGAGTCTTGTTTATTCGACACATTGTTATATTATGTTATATTGTATATTGTAAGAAATTTTGAGAATCTTACTTTGGGTGTTCGAATCTACACGATGTGGTCCTGCAAAGTTCATTTTCATGTTGTGTACTATGCGACTACATTGTAGTCTCTTCTTTTCTTTAGAAACACAAAACAAAAAAGCTAGGCATACAAAAAGTGCACACACAGCGGTGATTGAGTGGCTGAATAGTAGTTGAATTGCCCGAGTGTAAACTAACTACGAACTCACACCATCGAAGCACTTGTTGACTACAGAAACAGCCATTGAGCTTAAGAACTCAAGCTCCTTTGGTCGACGAAGTAATTTTACCACTTGTAGGCAATCTTTGTATTTCTAGCTCTTTCGTGTTCGGTTTCTAGATTTAAATGCTTAATAAGGCGTCCAAAGGGTGTGACTGGCCGAAATATTGGTCACCATTGATGCTCCTAACTAATCCATAAGTTTTAGAATGTTGAGTTTCCGAAGCTCTTATTATTTCTTGATTGACTCTTCCAACTGGGAGAATTTCTTTACACAAGTTGTGTTGAATTTTGCTCTCACTAACTAATTGAAAAATTCAACGTCCTGGGACATTTAAGAAGATGCCAAGATGGGTCTGCACTAAACACCTGGGAAGTTCTATTGGATATTGGAATACTGTCAAGAGTCTGATAGTTTTATGGTGATGTGGGTCTCTTTTGTCAACCTGTTGCAGCCCCTTAGTGATTATAATTTATATATATATATATATATATATAGTTGGGGACCTTGGAGTATAATCATCTAATTAGTGAGAGGAGAGACCCCACGTTAATTTAAATTTAAGCATTTTTCTTTATATATTTGAAAATGATATGGATGATACTGAAATCATTTATCAGCATGTTGGTGGTGAAGTTCATGGTTTCATTTGATGGTTGTTTCAATCGCCTTGTTTTCATTGCCAACCCGCCAACATTCCGACAGGGAACCTTAATGGACCTTAGAATTCTCTTCATCATACACCTGCATTACCAAAAGAAATTTCTTTCCATCAAATTGTTTGTACATTTCTGAATTATTTTGCAGTAATTCTGTCCATTTGGACATATTTTTTATTCTGAATCTTCTGATTTGTGCTCCTTAAGTTGGATAACGATGTTTAGACTTCTAGTCATAGAATGAATATAAAGGTGCAAAATATTAACTGCGGGATCATATTCATTCTTTGAACATTTTTTCCTGCTTCGTACTTTTAATATTTAGCTGACATAAATATTTGATTTCTTCTTGAAGGTAACATTTGGTGTGCTGTTTCATGATGATAAGTGCGCCAATATATTCGAAGCACTGGTTGGGACGTTAAGGGCAGCGAAGAAGAGAAAGGTTGTCGCATATGAAGGAGAGCTACTACTACAAGGAGTCCATGACAACGTGGAAATCACGCTCAAACCAACCCCAGAAGCAGCAGCAAGTGATGCAGTTGCAAAGGCTTAATTAAAATTTCAAAGCTTCCTCCAAAGCTTGCTTTAAAATATTTATGCAATTATATTGTTTTACATGTATCTCTGTGTAAAAGACAATGTTTTATCATGTTTGAGACTGTTTTGGCTCATAAGTTGAGTGAAACAAGAGTAGAGGCTATGTTTGATGATGCCTTTTGATTAGGACAATGAGTACATTTTTCTTTTCGTTTTCGGGAAAATGTCCTTATTTCGTAGACTAATGCTTTTACGTTTTACTTTGCTTTCCCCTGTAACTACAAGAATGCTTTTGGGTAAACTGAAAAAAAATAAATAAATAAAAAATACTGTCAGCCGTCTTAGGTGTTCTGTTATTTTTATTATCAAGTTTAGAAATTTTTTGATTGACTTTTTGAATAATTTTAATAAATAAAATACAATAATACACTTAAAATTAAGAACAATAATATTAGAAATATCAACAAGGTGGGTGGGCATGACCAATTTTGTGTTTATCATCCTTTTGTTGTCATTATTTTATTATATCATCTTTGCATTATTTACTATTATTTACCGTCTAATTAGGTGTGGGATAATTTTGAGAAATCCTCGTCGGGGATCAGTTTTTCTATTGATATATCAAGGTCTCCATTTGAAATTGTCATCTTGAGTTAATTAAATAATTTTGTGTTGGTTCAAATATTTTAAATATCTAAATACATTGGAAAACAATAAGGAAAAAAACTTAAATTGAGGTTAAATTCGTTGAAAACTCTAATTTCAGCTCAAATCTATTGGAAATATAATTTAATAAAAGACTTAAATAACTAAAAAACATTCAAATAAAGTTTTAAAATGTTAAAGTTGTCAAATGTAAAATATTTAATACCAAAATAACACAATCCCAAATACTTAAACTCAAACAATATTAGTATATGACTATATATTATTAATTATTTTTTTCTAAAAAAAAAATATAGTTGAATTATTATTACAAAAAAATAAAAATTAACTTATATATTTAATTTGTACAGGGTACTCAAATCCCAAGCTCGCTCCTTTATACTAAATGTTAAACGATTAATCCTTGTCTCGTGCTCCGCACTATTTATAACAGTAAAAACCCACCCCATTCAGGTTTTTGCACTATTCCATATAATACTAAAGAAAATAAATGACTAATCCAATTTTGACGGAAAATATTATTGTATTTTTATTATTAGAATGGCTCAAAAAATCAATTCATAATATCGATTTTCACAAATTTTTAATCTCAAGTATTATTTTACACAACCTAGATCTCAAGTTTTTAGGTTTTTTTTTTTTTGCAATTCACCCAATGCATTTTTGAAAAAATTTTCTTAACGTGGAACTTCAGTTTTGTTCAAAGTTATAGGCTAGAGATTGAAACTGTTGGGAATAATTGTGATATTGATTTTGAAACTTTTCGTCCTTTTGCCATAGTTTTGTAGCAACATTTATACAAACTTCTAGCAGTGCTCAATAACGAATAAGAGAAGTTTTAAATGCACCATCTTTCTCACTCTTTTTTATGCCCTCTAATCTCGACACATAGATTTCAATATCCCGTTTAATATTTTAACAATACAACAAATCATAATAAAATCTACATGTCAAGCAATATGATACGAAAATACAAAAAACAACAAATCATAATAAAATCTACATGTCAAGCAATATGATACGAAAATACAAAAAACGTATCACTAACATTCCTCGACAAATAATTAACCAGCAATTTTTTTGTAGTATGGAAATTACACTGAGACTCCGACATTAATATTAATGTCAATTTTCAGTGACATCGTTTAGATAAGAAAGTATTGACGCCCTCTACGGCTGTACTAGTTAAATTTGGTCAAAATATTACTTGTAAGTTTTAACCACTAAAATTTCGTTTTAAGTATGAAGTATTTTTATCAAACAATAATTAATCTATTTAATCAAAAGAATAAGGTAGTGAAGCGAAAATACCACTAAATTTTTAGTCGTATTTTAGTGCTGAAGTATCACTCTGCTTATAAGGATATCGTTTTAACTTCAAGATAAATTGGGGATTCTCAATGTTAATATCATTTTAATTTCAAGATAAATTAGTGATTCTCAGTGTCATTCTTTGGGCGGGTCTATTGTCGCCACTTTGTCTACTCTTCCCATCTTTATCCTTTTAAAACTTTTTTATTACAAAAAGACCCTAAATGAAATTATATTTTAGTACTAAAATTGTTTATAAAATATATATATATATATATAGAAATTTATATATATATATATATATTAAAATATACAAAACAAAAAAACTTCATTAATTGAACATGCAAATTATTTGATATATATTTAATGTAGTCTGTAAATAATCTAAGTAATGGATTGGAGGGTTTGTAGTTCTGTTTGGGATCTTCATAATATTTTCACTGGGAAGAAACAAATTCCATTGCTTCTATCTAAAGATTCAAAAGACTAAAAAATAGGACAATACATTTACAATCTGGAAAGTATTCAAAGAACCTATAAAACTTTAAACATAAGAGTAAAACGTTACTGATGATGCTTAGACAAGCACCAACTCCCAAATCATCTCCAACACACTTTTAAATTTTCTGGATAGATGAAGGGTGAGAAGAATGAAAGAGATAACAAGAGTAAAAGAAATTTATATAAATAGGCCCATCCTATGTTTTTGGAAAAAAAAAAAAATTGATGAGTACGAATAGAAAAAGAGAAATCGTGAGAGAGTGATGGGTGGAAAGAAAAGAGGAATGTGAGAAAGTGGGGGTGGGAGGAGAAGGAAAAAAATTAGAATAGGGGATAATTTTGAAAAAAATAGGGGTATAGAAAGTAGTAATTAGTTTTTAAGTATTATTTAAGTTTAGTTTTAGAAATCAGGTATGGAGAATAGAGAAGCAGGTGATAATAGACTCATCTTATTCTCCCTCTACTTAAATTATGGGATTATAACAAAAACATCCCCTCAGTTTATATAAATAACAAAATTGTCCTCAGATTAATAAACTGAGACAAAATCTACCCTCATATAATTTGGTAAAACTTAACCTAGTTTTTGTTCTAGTAAAAAAATGACCAAAATACTCGTATCCAATCACAATTAATTAACTACAAATGGAAACAAAATTAAAAGAAAATTTTATAACTTTTTTTTTTCACTAAATCTTCTCATTTTTATTCCTTCTTTTCTTTTATTTTTTTAATACCACTGGGATAAATTGAACATTTCAACAGAGACTATTGTATATTTTTTATATTATTCCTCACAATAAATAAAGGGGTTATTAATTTTGACCATTTTTTAATATATATGATAAAAAGAGAGACAACTTGTAAACTCTTTACAAGAGTAGGACTTTTGTTGTTATGTCATTTAATGAATATTTCAGAATTTTAAAATTATCTCTGACTTGATTTTATTCGAAAATTTTCAACCCAGTCAAAAATGTCAAAAGTGACGAAGACGGCGCTAGGAAGGTAGCCGACTATATTCGATTGAGGTCGAAATTGTTTGACTACGGTCAAACAGTAGTCAAACATCAATAAAAAATTTTCGACTGGTGGCTTCGTTCCTAGTCGAATTGTTCGACTATATTCTAATGGTGGTTCGACCTTAATCAAAAATTTTCAACTACGATCAAAATTTTTTGGCCATCGATCAAAAAACAATCAGAACAACCAAAAGAGACAGGCAAATAAGTTTGACAACAGTCAAAATTTTCTAAAGGGGTCAAGACCGGGACCGATGGTGATAACTAAAGTAGTTTGAAGTTTGTTAGAGAAATAGAATATCCAAATAATTTTACATGTGTGACATGGCAGAAAGGGTTAATTTTAAAAACATTAACGAGTGAATCTCATTTTTCATCACACAAGAGTGTAGTAGATCTCTTAGGTATAAATTCTCCTTAAATATTTAATGATTGGGCTTTCAAAAAAAATATTTAATGATTGGCCACCATATATTTTTGAAAAATGTACACTAGCACCTATGATTTATGACTATTTAACATTGACATCCTTAAACCAAAGATATTAACAGTGATACCTCCGAATTCACACACCCTTTCTATTAGTCAAATTTAATTTAGTAAAAATTTTAACTTTGATCATTATTATTTTTTTAATTGATGAACTATCTTCTGCGAAACACAATTAATTAACAATTTTAGAGAATAACAAAACTGAAGGTTGGAAAACTCACTAATATTTTAGGGCTTATACAACTCTAAGTGGTCACGTCAATTATTATTTTTGCTAGTGGTGCCCCATAAAAGTGACATAAGATAGAGGTGCCAACATAATCTTTCCTATTATTATTATTATTATTATTATTTTGGGTTTCCCTTTTCCTTTTACTTCAAAATCCATGGTCAATAGTATTATCTGCTAACAGGTAAAGGGTCGAAAAATGAAGGCTAATTTAACTCTTCGCCACCCAAAGTAAAGATGCCAATTATACCAGCTTGCGAGCAGCAATGTCCATTTCTCCTCAAAAGAAGAGAATGAGATTCCGGTTGTGGTGGTAAAAATCTGTGTGCAACACCGTTTTTCTTTTTTCTTTTTTTTTTTT
>JXTB01000042.1:803691-859266 GCA_002914805.1 Parasponia andersonii
TATATATATATATATATATATGAAATACAAGCTCATTTTATAAACGTTTTGTGTGTCTTTCATTCCCTTGAAAGAGGACTTCTCAAAAATGTCTAAATTCTGTTGTGATGTGTAGTTGCTACAGATGGGGAAAAAAAATATACATGTACCCCAACTCCCATGTTTGAAGAGTCTTATAAATCAATAACAATGTAGCACTTTCTCCGACCAAAATTTTTTTTGGCCGTTCTTAATGGTGATAATTCCAGATATGCCCTTGAAAATGGCTGGTGTTCTTACTCTCCTTGCGGTTGTGTTCTTTTTCTCCTTTGCTTGGAATTATGTCTTCTCATTACAATTTCTCAAACGCATTATGCTTACTTCCCAAAGTAGCCATTGACTAATTTTATATTGAACATTTGAACTGTAGTTTTCTGTTTGTCGATCTTAATTTTCAGCTAAACAAACATGGCTACTTTAATTGGAAATTACATATGGTAATGGTACTTGAGATATAGATATTGTAACATTTTTTATGAGCACTTCGTGAACGTTACAAATCTCAGAATCTCAGATTCTGAATTCAAGGAATTGAAACTGGAAAGAGTTCAGCCTCTAGATTGTTGAAAGTTACAGTAGTTTGTTCTCTTGAAGGTGGAACCTCATTCTACATTTTCCATATGGAAAACATAAGCAAGAATACTTTTAGAACAATCTATGCATTAGCTTCACAAATTAGCTTTAGGGAATAAAGTTTTTGTTTTTGTCTGTTGTGGTGTTAAATGTTTGGTTGAGTTTTCTTCTTTTTGTGGGCAAATAAAGAGCAACAAATGCATAACATAAATTAAAATCAATGTATCACAATAACTAAGAAAAACACTTGGAATACTATTCTGGGGTATTGACATACCTCAAATAGTAGAAATACCCAGCAGCCAAAATGTTTAAAATGCTTGATAGCTATAATCATGCCAGCATCATCAAAGTCGTCAACTAGGCCTACCTTTAAACTGGAGAGACACTTTGACCATGGAGGTAAGGGAATGCAAAACCAAAAGATCAAAGACGACGTTCTGAAAATGGTGGCAGACAGACCTCTTCAATTCTCTCCTTCTCACTGCTGAAGAATGTCAAAAATAGATCAGGGAACAATGATTTCAACATGCTTTGTTGCTACAGAACATATTGGTAGGCTATTTGAGATTCATCTATTTACTAAACTAATAAGTTTGGCAAAATTGGAAGCCTGAAATCCAACCACTATATTCGAAAATAGGAATAATTTATAAAAACAAGTGACAAGCTGGAGTCACCTCTACAATTCGTCATGAAGTCATCATGATGGTCCAGTAAGAATGAACGCATGCAACAGGCTCTGAGCTGCCTGGGTTTCGTCGGGTGTACCAGAAATGACTATAATCCTATCACTTGTTCCAGGACGAGGTTCATGCACAATGACCCTGGCACCTGAAATCTGATTTGAGAGAGAAGGAGGTGAGAGAGAGGGTTAGGACAGATGCTTAGATATAATGAGGACTTAGAGAAGAACTAAAAAAATAGCTTGCGACATGATTCTGACTAAAAGATATTAACAAGCATTAAGGCACCAAAATTGCTGTCTTAATAGCTTAGCCAACTTATTTTCATATCAACTTATTTTGAAGATGAATTTTATGTTATATGTCAATGTTCGTTGATAAAAATTTTGAAAAGACCAAGTAGGGTCCTGAGTTTGTTTGTTTGTTGTTTGCTTTGCTTTTTTCTTCCCCCCTCCCTCAATGTCATAAAGTTAAAGTGTGATTTCTTAATTCTTAAATTCATTTAAGTTGACCCACGATTTTCAAATAATTATTTTGTGATAACAAACTATAATAATGAGTTTCTCAAAACTTCTTTTTTGTATTTAGTTTAGAAGAGTTCCAAACATGTCCTTACTCCAAATAACCGAAGGTCTGAAACATATATTTTTTAGGCCGCTATTTTTGTTTCATAATCTACTATATCTGGCACTTTTATGGAGATTTTTGACATCAGGTCCCCCGGCTAAACCTAAAAATTTTTGGGAGCTAAGAAACTCCAGCATATTGCTAGATAGGTCCCCATTAGGAATCCCAAACCTCATGGAAGCAAACCATGGAATTGATCACTACACCTATCCTTATGGGTCTAAAACTTCTACGGAGATTTTCAATAGCCATGGACAGTCATCACAAAAGACAAAACCACAACAGAAATAGTTAATTCAAACACAACAAGCTAGAAATCAATTTTGGTCTGGGGAATATACTAGTGCATATCTGCTCTAGGAACTTCAGTTCCAGCACTTTTCCTAACAATAGTAAAACAGCCTGCTGTTACTCACTTGTGGTTTTAGCTATCACTAAGGGCAGGATATATACACAAAACAATGCCAATAAAGGAGAGCAGTATAAGTTTGAAAGACAAGTACCTGTCTTAGGCGAGTCAAGTTGTTACCATTCTCCCCATACACAGAGCCAATAACATTTTCAGGAACTACGATCTCCACAGTAGTATTTGTTACAATAGCTGATTTGCTTCCACTGATAACACCATACACCAGAAAAAATGAGTAATGTAGTTGATAAAAAATCAAAAGAATAAAAAAAATAAAATAGGAAATAAATAAATAAATAAAGATTTTCTGGATACTTTTTGTTGAATCTATGCCTTTTGCTACTTCAAGAAACAAAATATTCTATTGATATGATTATACTAGATGTGAGACAAATACAAACTAAAATTCAAAAGATTTCTATTTGATTCCATCAGAAACCACAAGAAGCAGGTATTCTATTTCAATGACAAATTTTAATGGACGGTAAGCAGAATAATGAAAAGCCAAGAATCATATCAGGTGATCACCATGAACACTATAGTAAATAGTTTAGTACTGTGTCTGACAAGAAGTACAAACCAGTTTTACCGATCAGATAAAGGTACAAGGGTCATCACAAGCATTTTGTCATGCCAAATATTATGAATTGAAGTTTTAGTTATAAGAACTTAAAAGGAAATCCCATCCTTATAATGAAGCAAACATCTATAGTACTTAGTTATAGTCCATGGTGTTCACCTGCACCATTATCTTTAATACCTCAATCGTCAAAATGAGATCACATCCACAACTTAAGGTGTTGCACACTTCAAATAGACGAATAGTGTCCAACATCTGAAGGCATCAGAGTTATTTATGCTCAAATCTATAAGATGATTCCATATACAATGAAATAATCAAAATTCATTATTTGGAGCTCTCTGATGCAGCCGTACTTGTATAAAATTAAGATGGGTATAATCTAGTAATTTTATGCATAGTTATTGCAATACCTACCTGCCCAATTCCAAGCCACCTTTTAGAGAAGTTAATCCCCTGCCAGCATCAGAGACTCCCCTTGTACCAAGGCCAGCAATCATCTGCAATCAGCAACTAAACATTATTAAAATCATGCTCACAAGATATACATAAAAGAAAGAGAGGCTTTACCTCTGATTCCCATGGTCTTGGTGAAGGAGGATGATCTAATGTGTGAGAAAGTCCAAGATGATCCAAGCCTTGAGTCAGTGTAGTGTGTCGACTGAGACTATGAGTAATACCAACTGGTGGTGAAGTATTTATTCCAAGAGGAGCAGGGTCTCTCATTCTTCCATAGGGGCTAGTATCAGTTAACAAAGATGATGCATTCCTTGTTTCAGCACTGTTCACAATGCTGGATAAGAGGTTATCTCTCAATCTACCAGTGGCATTGTACAACGCATCTTGCACACTTGAAAAATCTCCAGAAATCTGTTGATAAAGAAATATATGAAATTCATAGTGAAGAAAGATCTTGTAAACTTATATAACCAAAAAATGAGAAACTCTACCAAACGTAACTTGATTATGCAAATTAAGAAATATGTTCATAATTATATCACAAATATCTCAAATTCCAATGCAGACACGGAACCTTATAGAGGGTGAAACTCACAAATATCTTTAACTGGACACAATCAACAATATCAAAAGAAGCTTAACATACTAATAGGTTTTATACATTGAAATTATTTTTCAAAAAGATGGTTGGAGTAAAAAAAAAGCATTGATGAATAAACAAAGGGAAATTTAGAAAACATCTATACACTATATTGAATAATCAGCAGCAAAACATGTATTACTTCCATGTAGTGTATAAGGAAAAGATATCTGATTCTCATTCCTGTTTTTTAACAAGAAGCTATGGGCAAAGGAAAATGAAAAACAGTTAAAACAATAGGTTCATAGGATGAGGCTCATCATAAAATGAAATACTACATCTTTTCCAAATAAAATAAATTTTGGCAAGGCAGATAAAAATTGCATTAAAATGTATCACAATCTACAGAGATTTGGACTAAATATTGAAAGGACCTGGCAGAAAATATCAACTATTTAAAAAGTCCCTTCTTCATACTTGTGAACAACGGGAGAAAAAAAAAGGGTAATTAAGCACTTCTTTAAACTAAGGAAAATGACATCACCACACCTGTACCACTGCATCCTTCTCCGAGACACACTTTGGGACCTGGTCACCCCCTATTATTCTTATGTTAGCACCAGTTACCTTCCGCATTTCTGAAACTATGGAACCTCCTTTTCCCAATAGACAACCAACTTGGCTCGACGGGACAACAAGCCGTGCTGTAACAGATGACCCTTTACTTGAACCAGAATCTTGCCCCTTTTCACTGGTCGCCTCTAAAAACCTTGAAAACACAAGAACCACAGTCTTTTGTGCTGATGAGTATCTTGATTCAGGGTTCTACACACAGTGAAGCAAATACAATAAAAGAGCACATAATTAACACATAACCTGAATTTTGGCATATTAAGAATGAAGCTGAAGAAAAATATAAAAATCGCAGAGTGACAAACCTCTGATGCAGTCACTGTAATCACTCGTTCATCACACTCAGCCAACGACGCTCCAACACTTACTGTAGCACCAGTCTCACTCTGAAGAGCCCTGACAATTGAGCCTCCCTTTCCAATTACACTCCCAACTCTATCATTTGAACAAAGAATTCTAAAAGAGATCTCTTGCAGTTGAGATTTTGTTTCAAGTGCGGGAACCCTTTCACTCTCCATTGATAATGGACGAAGCCCAGAAGCATAACCAATGGAGCTGTTAGTATAAGTGGGCTGACTGAAAGCGCTGCTAGTATAAGTGGGCTGACTGAAAGAGCTACTAGTATAAGTGGGCAGCACTAGATTCCTCTGAGGAAGATATTCCACACGCAGTTCAGGTAAAACCTCTGGAGGAACTGCCTCAACTTGTCTGTTTCCAACAGCTCGTGTCTTATCAACCGGTGGACAATCTTGAACACGGCGAGAGACAGCAACAAGTGCTCTCTTAACAGACAAGACATTCCCTTCTATCTGTGCAATGAGAAAATCGTATTCACAGGGGAGCAAAAACAAAACTTTCTACTAAGAATCAAGAAGACCAACAAAAAAATATATAAAATCACCAATGACCCTTTATCACAACAATCATGAAAAACAGCATAAAATCTTATTCATTATTAACCTCCTATAGCCAAGACAGTTCCTTCCATCTGTGAGAACATTACAGTTATATTCACAGGGAACACAGAACAAAACTCTCTAATGAGATATTAATGAATCAACCAGAGCAATAAAAAGCATATAAAATCACCAATGATCCTTTTATCACAATCATGAATAACTACTCTCTAACTAGATACTAAACAATCAACCAGACCAATCATCAATACACAAAATCATCAATGATCCATTGTCACAATCAAGCATAACTTCCTATAGCTACAAAGTTTTGTCCTCCTAATACATACAATAACATGGTTCAGAAATAATTAACACTAATTACGATGGCAACTTCAATGAAGACACATTAAAGCTCCGAAATTTTCTCATTCTCAAATAGCAAAGGAGAAAAAATTTACCTCAATCATCTCATCAGTGGGGGCAGCACAAGCCGGCAACTTCTCGGTCAACACCCTAATTTTAGTCCCACTCTCCTTCCTAATCTTCTCCACAACCTTCCCTCCTTTCCCAATCACCGACCCGGCCTGCGCCGCGTTGGCCAGCAACCGGCACGACACCACCCCGGCACCGACACCGACCGCGCCGCTCTCGGCCGCAACCTCGAGAATCCGGTCAAACACCCTCAGCAGCGCCTCCTGCGCCTTCGAGACCTCCATCTCTTTCCCTCCTCCATTCTCATCGCCGCCGCCACCACCAACTGGACTCCTCAGCGAAATCCTCGCCGTCAAAGCGCTCGGCGCAACCACCGCCACGACACGGTCGGGCGACTCGGCCGGGGCGTCCTCGACCCGGATCTTCGACCCGGTGTCCTGCTGGAGCTGCTTGATCACGCTCCCGGACTTCCCTATCACGCCCCCGATCCTCGACGCGTGGCAGAGCAGGCGGAACGCCACGTGTCCCGGGGGAACGACGAGGGGCTGCGCCGGGGGCTTCTTGGATCGCTTGGCGGGTCCGTTCAGAGTGTTCGGGTCGTACATTCGGGTCTCGGTGGAGGATATGGAACGCTTCGCTGGGAAAGTTGCGGAACCACTTCCCATAATCTTCCCTGTACGGACCACTCTCTCTCTCTCTCTCTCTCTCTCTCTATAATTATATATACAGTTTCTCGCTCTATAATTTATGTATTAAAAAAATAAATCTTTTTTCTGTAGCTTTGTCGTGGCTTCTCACGGTCCCCAAGAGTGGCGGAGACTTTTGGAAGAGTTGAGTTGGAGTCTTCGGAGGGGAGAGAGATGGGTTTTTGGTGCTAAAGTGCGCCGTGCGCACGAGGGTTTCGCTGTGTGCTTGTGCACGTGAGTCGCATGCCGTCTTCGCCAAGTCGTGGAACACGTGCTCGTGCAATTTTCGTAAGCTAGGGGCTTGGGCTTCTTTTTTATTTTGCAAAAAGGGCCAAATTATTCTATGAAATTATGTTTTTTTTTTCTGTCTGTTTATTTATTTATTTTTGCACAAAAGGCTAAAATGAGAAACATATATTAAAACAACACAAAGTTTTAAAACGAAAATATATATAGATAAAATTATCTCTCTTAATTTAGTTTTGCACTTTTTTTTGTTTCAAAATTAATTTGGGATGCTTGTGTCTTTTGAAATTGGAGTCAGTAAGTCTATTAATTTAGTCAAACTTTCTTAATTTCACAAGCAAGGAGGTGAGATTCGATAGGTCATAGGTGCTTAAATTTGAAGGTTTGCTATAAAAATAATGCAATTCTAGGAGTTCGTTTGATAATTTTGAAAAAACAAAGGACCTCTATCAAAATTAGTGAAAAAGAAAAAATTTTGTATGACAAGTTCTCTATTTAAAAAAAAAAAGAAAGAAAGAAAGAAAGAAAGGTGTCTAAGACAAGGACAATGCTAACAACAATAGGTATTAATCTTGGCTTCATACAATAAAAGCAGCCTCTACTTTTCTTTTTTTTTTTTGATTTTTTGATTAAGGTGAAAGGATTAATGGGTAAGGCACTTTCTTCTTTATGACCACACAAGGCTAGCAATCAGTTAATCAAAAACCCAAAAAAAAGAAAATGTGGAGAGAAAAAAAAAAAAAAAAAAAAAAGAAGAAGAAGAAGAAGAAGAAGAAGAAAAGGACTCTACCTAAAACCATTATGAAAAACGAAACAAAATAATTCATCTATATGTTCAGGACATAAAACAGCTACGTTAATTTCCCATGGTCCTAAATTAATTCAAGTTGTTCTCCAAGAATAACTTCTTTTCATAAGGATAGATACAATATTGCACTATATACAACAATGAACATGATGAACATGAAAGAGATATAAAGAAAGAAACAAGGTATCTGAAAATTCATGTCAATGCCAAAATCATAAAACGTCATCTATCAAACTTCATATCCAGGATTCACTTTCTGTTGTACATCGCCATAACTCTCCAACTCTTCCATGTCCTCTGAACTCCCCAGAAAAAGAGGCAGCCGTTGGTGAAGCTTCACTGGCTGAATCGAGAGAATCCGATTCTTACCATCGGATCCTCTGCCTCCAGCTTGCTCCACAAGAAAGATAAGAGGGTTTGCTTCGTACACCAACCGAAGATGGTCTCTCGGATTCATTGCAACTCCACCATATAAAAGAGTTCGATGGAGATCAGCCACCAGAGAACAGATGTAACGAGCTGAGTACTTCTTTGGGTGCTTGCCTTTCCCTCGTCTTACAGTGTCTATATACTTCCTTAGTCCGTCAGGCCAGTCAAAGTATCGAGCATCGTTTACTGAATATATTTGTCCTGAAGAACAGAATAGTCATCAAAAATGGGATGATATAAAACCTTTTATTTTCTATCTTGCATTTCATATGGATTATTTTCATACCAAATGAAAAGGGAATTCATAGCAATGAAATGGTTTTACCACTTTTAGTTAGTTTATCAGTTTAATGACATAGATTGTTTTTTATTATTATTATTCTGGGGGGTATAGATATAGGATCATCATACTGATGTTAGATTTTTAACTTGAGCCATATTGTCACTTTCATGTGAGGTTCAAAACTAAAATACTCCAGTACACAATGAGTCAAACTTATGAAATGATATCTTCTCATAGAATTTAATGAATTCTCATTTTCTTAATCCATTTTGATTGATAATTATATAATTGATGAGTCACAACTCCTAAACAGAGAAAAAAAAAGTGATTTTATTTTGTCAAAACTCCACATATTTAAGGTCTCCAACAGAGTAAATTAAATATTTTTCTTTTCATGGAGTAAGAAAAAGATAACCAAGACTACGACTATATTGAGCATCATCAGACCCTACAGATGACTCATTGAAGAATATGACAACAATAATCAGTCTCGATTTCAGACCAACATAGGATCAAGACCAGCCAGAATATACTTAAATGGGAAAATTCAACAACCAAGGAATTCTACAGCAAAAATTTCACCAAAAAAATAACAATCGAATCCAGTCACGTAATTCTTTTTAACTCATAAGCTTTATCCAACAGATTGAAATTAAAACAATCTATAACTACTCTACTCATAGGAATTACTCAATGGATATAGGAAATATATGTTATCAAGTACATGATAGAAGAACTGCATAAATTTTATCCGTTCGAGTTTCAAAATTTATATTGTGTGATTAAAAGTACTATATTTTGATAAGTTAGAGATTAAATGTGTTACCTCGAGAAGGAATTTTAATGCTTGGATGTGTTAGAATAAAATCTCCAGTTGAATGATCCAATGTGAATGCATGAGTTCCTGAACCAAAACTGACGCAAAATATTGTAGCGGATGAATAAAGAACATAGCCAGCAGCCACAAGCCTAGTTCCACTCTGAAGCGAATTCAGTTGAGCCTTTTCCTCCTTTGGCAGATGATCCAGTTCGACAAGACGGTTATAGATCCCGAAGATTGTTCCAGTGGGAATGGAGGCGTCAATGTTTCGAGAACCATCTAGAGGATCTGTTACCACCACAAATGGCCCATCATCACTTATCCAAATTGGAGCATCATCTTCTTCAGAAGCCATGACTGCAACTTTCCCAGAATTTCTAAGCGATGACAAGATGATTTCGTTCTGTGAAAAAAGAAAGTCAGGTAATCAGCAATGGTTCTTCCTCTTGTCACCATTATAATGGTAAGCCTAAAATATGACCACAAAGAAAGGGAAAGGTAAAAACTCAACTAATACTAAAAAAACTTCTAAATTTACATCTGTACAGAACTCCTATTTTCTAGGAATTAAATTCTTCAACAGAGACAAAACTAGAACTGCATAGCCAGCAATTATTTACAGCTGAATCAACAACATTCCACAGAAAATAATCTCAGAATTTAGCTCATGGAAATGATCAAAGAGTATCTTTACTAAGAAGTCACTATGTCTCTTCTACCAAGTAAACACAGAACTAAGTCTCAAAAAATTTACATTTTAATTTAAAGTCTTATATCAAGATCCTTCAGCTTATTGCATGAACACCACACCACCTTAAAAGATAATCTCAATAAAATAATCATGCTATAGAAAGAAAGGCTAAAGTTTAGAAAACGTAGACATTTTGATAAAACAAGCTTTACCATTACCAAATAATATCACTCCGAATTTCGAAAACACTAGTATCCCAAATTAGAAATTTCTTCCAAGAGAGTATATTGTTCTAAGAGACTTCATATTAGTAGAATTAGAACTTAGATTGCTTTTGCATTTTTCTATCGAATGTGCCAACCAAAATATTGTTTTTGAGATTATCAAACATAATCTGCACAATAATATAATAACAAATACAGAGCATAGAATACGAATGATAAAATGTCCTAAAGTTATCATCAACTTACAGCAAAGCTGAAGCCTAACAAAAAGCTCAATACAGTACGTGTATGTGTGTGTAGGACAGTTGAAGCACACAAAAACCCCAAACTATATTACTTCAAAGAATGCCAAATAATTAACATGTCAACGGTCTGACACTCATAATATAGCTGAACATATTACGATAGCCAAACTCAACCATAGTAAAATAACTCCAGGCTTGACAATGAACATGACTGGTTCCTGTAATTCTATCAGCAAAAATGTCTAATAACTCATGAAAGTCCAGTTTGTGACACTCAACATGTTACTGTTACTTGAACTCTTTCTTCTTTTTTCTTTCTAGAAAATATCTAATTCTATTTTTTTTCCCCATAACATCTACCCCAACAATCTACAATCACAACAACAATTGAGCCTGTTTATCTTGCATCTAACACAGTACTTGAGAAAATCTCCGCCGTTCTTTCGGACTTACCGAGACGATATCGAGCGGCTTCGGCGCGTCCCTGTCGGCTCCACCGGCCGGAGCCGCCGCCTGCTTGGCGAGGCTAGAATTGAAAGGAGAAGCTACAAGGGCCGCAATTCTCTTGCAAGCATATTGGATATGGTGAATCAGTAGCACAAGATCATCTCCCGCGTCGATTCCTCCTTTGCCCACATACTCGATCAGAGTGGAAACCCCATTCTCAGTGACAGAAGAAGAAGAAGAAGAACCCATTACTGCTTTTGGTGCTCCAAGGCCAATCCCAGAAAGAGACGCCATTGATCTTGGTCTGTAAGGTACTGTCACTCCCACTGAAAACTTACGCAGCTTTGGGTGGAAAAACAGAGATGGGCATGAGGTTGATGAGGATGAGGTTACTGTTGGGGTGGTTTGCATATTATGTTATATGTATGAAATTAATGTGTGTGTATGTAGAGATAGAGATTAGTTATGGGAGTTGAAAACAGGAGTGAGTGACATTGTTAAAATTGAGTTTTGGGCTTCGAAGATTTAAGCATAAAGGTTGAGGTTTCAGCTTTTGAGTGGTATGGATAACGGGTTTTGGCTTTTGTCGTGGGAACATTACGACCTAAAAAATAATTCACGCAGAGTTGAACTTGTGACCTATCACATAATCGTCACACACCCCCCTCCACTGAGCTCCAAGTGTACTTTGAGGAAAACAATAGTTTTAATTAATAAAGATATATTCTTCTTTAAATATATATCATTTATAAATAGTTTGTAAGTTTAAGAGATCTGTTGTGCTTTTTTTTTTTCATTTCAATTTCGAATTATTTCATAATAAGTTTCTAATAATTTAAAAATTGTTTCAAAGTAATGTATGTTTCAAAACATTAAGTGAGAGTGAAAATTTCATTTTTTTTTCCTAAAATAAAATGAAATTGTATTTGCAATCTCAAAGATTGAAATACAATTTCCAAAAATGCATAGTTAGATTTATAAAATTTAAAATTACAACAAGTATTTTTTTGAGTACACTTTACGAGAAATTGACAATGGAAAAATGGAAGGTGATGACGCTTGTCACTCTAGGAAGGGGGCAATTCAACTTAGAGTTTCCAATGCTTTCGTAAAAACAAAAAAGAATCACAAAAGTATGGAGATTAGTTTTTTTTTCTAATTTCAGTACGGATTTATTAAAAAAATATCAGTTTTTAAATATTTTAGAAAAATATTATTTTTAAAATGGTTATTAGTTATTAATTTCTATAAATTAATTATCGGTTACATATTATCAATTATATACTAGTTATAATTACTTTTATTTATTAGTTACCAGTACTCAAAAACTGATTACCGAAAACTTATTATTGGTTATTATTTTAAAAAATATAATTTTTAAAATATTTTTTATAAAATAGTATTTTTTTTTTATAAAAGCTATATCATATCTAAAAAAATTAATACTACTGTATTTTCTAATTTTTTGAGTTATCTAATACCTTTACATATAAAAAAAATTAAAAGAATTACAAAAATATGGAAGATGGACTTTTTTTTCTAAATTTTCATACAACTTTTATTAGAAAAATATCATTTTTTAAAAATATTTTAGAAAAATACCATTTTAATATATTTACTGACTATCGGTTAATGAATACTGGTTACCAGTTATATATTATTTATAAATACTTTTAGTTACTGGTTACTAGTTTCTACAAACTAGATATCAATTAATTGTTACTATTTTAAAAAATAGTATTTCCTAAATTTTTTTTAAAAATTATATTTTTCTAATAAAAATCATACCACATCTTTAAAAAATACTAACTACCATATTTTTCAAATTTTTTTCGAAAAATACAGTCTAATGTCTATTTTCTCCATTTTTTCTTAAAAATTCCGTACAGGGACCAATTTTCACACCAAGCTATTCAACATAATCGTGTGCATGTTGATACATGGGCCTATTGGACTAACTGTCAGGTCCAACTACTCGGTAATATTGACTAAAACAAGAAAATTGGCTAGAAATCACTTATTGACTTGAGTTTTTATTTCGGCAATTATTTCTTTTTTAAGTTTTGTAGCAGCTTATATTGGTGAACTATAATTATTGCTTACTTGATTTTTTTCTTTTTTTATTTTAGGAAAACAATTATTATAATAAATCGTTTGTTTGAATAGTTTTTTTGTTTTCATTATAGACCAAGCATTATATAGAAAAGACTTTACTTAGTATGTACATGAGCTACTTCATTTTTGAAATGAAAAAAAAAAATCACAAGAATTACCCACTATCTCTCAATAGAAATTGCATATCATTAGTAATAAGATTATTGCTATATGAATGAGTAGAATACACCGTAGCTATCTTAACTTTGCAATCATATTTTACTAGATGAACAATGAACTCCAAAGCCACCACGAGATCTTGACTTTCACGAAGAGATGCTACTAAAGGATCAAAGAGACCAAAGATACTTTTTGACCAAAAAAAAAGCTCTACTTTTGTCGTCTTAAAGTATAACATTAATCCTAATGGAGTCCATTTCTGTGAATAGTTCAATATCAACATTTAAATTTCACTAGATTTGGATTTTAGAAAATTCAAATCAAAAAGAAAATTAAAAAAACTAAAAATAGAAATGAAAAAAAAAAAGAAAAACTACATATGTCCAGAATATGATAGACTTAAACCTACAAGAAAATATATTTACGAGATAAATACCTCCACATAAGACGAAGAATTATTGAAGGAAAAAAAAAAACAAAAACTAAGGAAAAACCTACTGTGGATCTGGTGTTGGAATAACTATGAAAAGTTAGTGGTTGGTAGTAATTTTAAAATTCTTTTTTTTTTTTAACAAAATCTACCAACAGCTTTTTAATAAAAAACATACAAAAAATTTAATATAATTAGGACATAGATAACTCGTAATACAAAATAGGAATTCAAATATAATTCATATCTCTTGTAGTCGTTTGATTAATACTAGTGTATGACTCTACCCCTAATAATATTCAAGACTATTTTTATGTATAATCACACAAGAGTATGACCTCTTAATACTATACAGGAAAAGATCAAGTTAGTGATTGCACTAAAATTCACCAAAGAAATATAATAACATGTTTATGGATGTTCACTAATCTATGAGAATTTTCTCTCTCATGGAAAATTGACAAAATTTTTCTATAATTTATGTCTGAAAAAAAGATAAATAAGAAAATAAATGGAACACTACCACTAAGGTGAGGATTACATACCTACTATCAAAATGATAGAGGCATATAGCCTCTTGCCACTGGTCAAATTCGGTTAGTGACAGATTTTTGTGTTATCCATTCTTACCTTCTATAACATTTGATTATGCATAGTTATTTTTTCTGTTTTGGAAATTAATCAAATATTACCTTGCCAATTTTTACTTAATTTGTTAACATTCAACCAACTTGTAATTGGAATAACTATATAATTCAAATGTATCTTATGAACTTTTTAAGAGAAAAAACATACCAATCAATATATCATTATGGAAATTTTACAAAAGGACGTATCTAAAGTTTTTATCCCTTTTGTTTTTTTTTTTGTTTTTTTTTTTGCAATAAAGAAAATGGATAATATCATTTTTATATTTTGTATTTTGATACTTTCTTGTACCTTGTATTTTAGTTATTATCAACATTGACCTTTAGATTTAAAATCTATTATAAATTTATACTCTAATACCAATTTAAACAATTAATTTATTAAGGTGTTGTTTAAAAAGTTAGAAATAAGCCATATAAAAACCGATCTAAAAATAAGTTTATTAAATTATCTTGGTAAATTAACTACTCTAAATTAGTATCAGATTATAAATTTATAACAAATATTAAATTGAAATGTCAGTTTGAATAAAGTATCAAAATACGAGGTATAAAGTAATATTATCCCTAAAGGAAATATCTAAGTTTCTCTTCTTTTGAATGTTGAATTATATAACAAAAGAATTAAAATATAATGTACAGAATTTGTGGGATTTATTGAACGTTTAATGAAATACGTATATCAAAATTAGTTGATACATGCATCACAATCCTTTACAGATTCGTTTAGCTATAGAGAGATGTTAGAGTGAGTATGATTTAAATAAGATGAATACTAGTTGTACTCTTTTTTGCACTCTTTCAGTCTCACTGCTTGATACGTGAAATCTTTTATAGTTTGTTGCATTATCAAAATATTAAATTAGATAGTGAAAATTACGTGTCAAATGATTAAGGAGTATAAAAGAAAATGTATTTAACACTCTTCTTTAGACAAATATGATGATACTAGAGATCTCACCTTTTATTTATAATTTTAATCTCACTTTATGTGGCGTGTAACTAGGGAATACTTGGCAATGCATCTCATATGACATACCAATCATTCTAATTTTTACATTTTATATGCAAATAAACCCACTTTTATTCCTAAAATTAAATGTGCTCCTAGTGGACATAAAAAAGAAGGAAAAAAAATTGCTAACTCAAGGCTTGTTTGGTAACATTTATTTAAATAATTTTTTGCTTTTTTAATCAAAATTTTGAAATATTTTAAAAAGTATATTTGATAAAACTACCTTTGTTTTTTTGTTTTTTTTTTTTAATTTGAAAAAAAAATTTTAAAAATTTTGAAAATAAAAATTTCTTACTTTCAAAATTTTTTTAAACAATTTTTTAGAATAGCTAGTATCAAAATTATGTACACTCACATCATCATTTTTCTCAATGTTTTATCTCTCTAGTCTCTTGTAAAAGCGGAATTTTTCTAAATATTTTTAAAATGGTATTTTTCAAAATAAAATCGTAAAAATGGTAAATTTTTCAAAAAGTTCCCAATTTATTTAGAAAAATATCACTTTTGTAAGTTTTATTTGAAAATACCACTTGTATAATTTATTTAGATGAATTCCACTTTTTCCTCTTTCCTCATTCTTTCTTCCCTTTTTCTCTTATGGATCTCCCTCTTGATTTTCACTTTCAAAAATAAAAACATATTTAATAAAAAATAGTAGTTATCAAACATGTTTTTATTTTTATTTAAAAAACAAAAAAAAACAACATTAATTACTAAGCACATTTTATTTTTGAAAAAAAAATTAAAAAAGTACTTTTGTTTTTGTGTTTAAAAAAACAAAAAACAAAAATATTGCCCAATGGCACCCTAGTTTCACTGTGAAAATGGAATTCTTACGAGAAATATTCATAAATACTCATTTTTAAAACTATATTTTTATAAATACTTATTTTTTATTTTTATTTCATGAATACCCATTTTTATATTCATTTTGTTAGAAATGTATACCATTACATATAGAATCTATACCGTGGTATACCATAGTATGCACTTTATGAATAAAAATTACACTAAAAATTAGAATATATTTTAAAATATATACTATAAGTCAAATTTATAATGAAAAATATAAACCATTGTAAACATTTACATTATAAATATATACCGTTTATATATTACACATAAAATATATACCGCATAGGTAAAAATTTACATTATAAATGTACACTACTCATATTATGCATACGAAATATGTACCACAAAACGAGTATTTTTCAAAGAAAATTAAAAATGGGTATTTGTGAGAATAAGTTATAAATACGGGTACAGAGTGTAAATTTCTTTCTTGTGCTAACTTTGTTACCTAGCTCAACAATCCCGCGGACAGGAATGCCACTCTAAAAACTAGGCCTTGGGTTTGCAACTATTTTAATTTTGGGCCTGTTAGCCGAATGACCTAATTTTGGACAATTGTTTTAAAATGGCCGCTTTTGAAATAGTGTTAAAAAATAGCTAAATTTTGAAAATTATTTTAAACATAGCCGTTTTTCATATTTAATAGATCAAAATATATTTTATTTTGAATAAAATTGATATATTTTTAAAAAATAGATCATCTAAAAAATGGCTATTTATCAAAATAAATTATAGATTGGCTATTTATTAAATATGTGTGAAAAACCGTCATTTTTTAAATTGATCTAAAAAATGATATTACTTATAAATACTCTTTAATTTTTTCCCCATACCATTATTTTCTCGGAATTATAGAATTAACCGAGTATAATTCTAATTTAACCTAAACGGAAAGCCATGGTAACAGTTAGTATTTGAAACGATTTGAATGTTTTTGGAGCTGACACTCATGGTGACATTCAACCACCTTGTAACAGCAACACCTAGCTATGAGAATTAAACATGTTTAATTTTAATAATTACTTATCGTTTTGTTGCAATGCTTTTCTCCCACTTGAGACTTTAAATTGACCCCCGTTCTCTTCAGGAAAACACACCAGCAGAAGCAAGTCTTTTCTCAAAATTTCCTCATCTGTCTCTGAAATTCTCTCTAGAGTTCTAAGTTTTATTATGATAGAGCTTTAACCGTAGTCCGTACGCCGGAGTAACTTTATGGTCCAACGACCATTATTATCCACTGTAAGATGGACGTGTAATAACTTCAACCACCCTCGAGAAAAGACAATTTTATAGGCTCAAGATTTATGTTTATTTTTAAAAGTAATATTACTGAACCCATAAAATCTATATCGTTCTACTATGATTTTCCCTTTTAAGCCTTTCTAAATGGAATTTGGTTCTTGTTGATTCTCTAGGCATCGATTCATACCAAAAAATCACTATAATTTATTTTGGTTGCACAAGTACGCTTTTCCTCTTCAGGCTCTCCCTAGTAAATCCACGTGGGAGAAATGTGTTTTGAATTGATAAAATCGTATCACAGAACCAATCCCTGAACTAGACTGTATTATAGTTCTATATAATAAATCGCATCACAGAATCAATCCCTGAATTAGACTGTATTATAGTTCTATATAATAAATGATGTGTTCTCAATTGATATTTTTATTTTACTTTACTAATAGGAACATTTTACAAGGTTGAAAATGACCTGAAATAGTATATTAATCCCATGTACTTTCACTCCAGTTCCAACTCATATAGAGAGTAATAGGCAAGTACTTCCATTTCGATTCGAAATTGTATATGGAATGAGTTTTCAGAATAATTATTTCTTTAGAATTTAATTCTATTTTTGGCATAAGTGTAGATCGTGATTTGTTAATTGTTTCTAATTTTTATTTTTAGTTTAGATACCTTCAATATGATTTTAATTTTTTTGGAATTTAATTATTGTATTTTCTAACATTTTTATTTTAATTTTAATTTAATAATCTTTGTTATGAGTTAATTTTTTTTTTTTTTCTGAACAACTGGAGAACTTAAAGGTCAACTGCTATATATAAAATTTAGGTAACAGGAAAAGATAATTGAATTCCCAAAAGAGGAAAAAAGAAAAAGATAATTACAGCTAATGGGTTAATACACCAATTTGAATGAGACGAGTTTTCACCATTATAAATACCGTGCGGAATGGGATAGAGATTCCCTGCTTTATATTTAGCAGGACAAAGTAGACTTGAGATTGAGTGTGTGCACCTATTCTGCCTGATTATGTGTAAGTTAAATTTTTAAATTTTTGTACAATGATAATTCAACTTTATTTTTTGAAAACAAAATACTAATATATAGTCGTATACTATTATTGTTTGAGTTTTAAATATTTGGAATTATGTAATCTATTTGGATGAAAGATATAATATATATATATATATGATTTTGCGATTGAATATGTTTTTTTTGAACTCTTATATATTAAAATTATATTTGAATATATTTCTTAAAAAATTATTTATATATTTTATTATTATAATTCTAATGGATAAGATATAATATATATATATATGATTTTGCGATTGAATATGTTTTTTTTGAACTCTTATATATTAAAATTATATTTGAATATATTTCTTAAAAAATTATTTATATATTTTATTATTATAATTCTAATGGATTTGAGCTAAAATTATAATTTTCAATGAATTTAACTTCTATCTAGGTTTTTTTTTTCAATTTATTTATATTTTTAAAATATTCGGACTAACGAAGGATTTTTTTATTAATTCAAAATGATAGTTCTAAATAGCGATTCTGATATACCAATGAGGAGACCGTTGCCCGATAGAGATTCCCTAAAATTATCTGACATCAAATTAAATGATTATTAATTCAAAATAATAGTTCTAAATAGAGATTCTGATATACCAATGAAGAGACCGCTGCCCGATAGAGATTTCCTAAAATTGTCTGACATCAAATTAAATGATGAAAGATATGAGGATTGTCTAATAAAATAATAATAGGGACATCGATGGTAAAACCAAACTAGTCCCACATTGTCAAGTTAATATCCATAAACTGACATGAATATACTACATCATGCACACTAGATAACAAATTCAATGTTTGATTATATATTCTCATTGTAAACTTTCAAAAGTCAAGATCATATATAGGTAAGTATTGTAGACACTGATCGAAAAATATTAGTGAAGTGAGTTTTTCTTTTTTCTTTAAGGCTATGTTTACTAATCCGTAATAGTGTGTAGAAAGGATGAGAATTATAAAAATGATTCACTTTCTCTTCCATTAATATGTTTACTTATTTATTTAGAATACATTATTTTGGAGAATCTTTTACATAGTAAAATTTTGTAAAGATGACTCTAGTTTTGATTATTCTCATTCTTCTTTAAACCTATTCCCATTCTTTTTATTACCATTAGTAAACATTAGGGCTGTCAATTTGTGTCAATAAATCGTATTCGTATCGTGTTGAAGCATATGTATAACAGGTAAATACCTAATATGAATATGACTTATTTATTAATCGTGTCAAAAATTACAATACAAACACAATCTATTTATAAATAGGTTGACACGATATGACTCGTCTAACCTATTTATTAAACATGTCATGTTACCCATAACCCATTTAGACATTTTTAAAGGATAAAAAACTTGATCCAATCAAATTATGACCAAGGATTAAACACTTTTAACCTGTCTTCAATGTTTAATATAATCCAAAATCAAAATAAAGGCTATAAACTTGATAAAGACTTAACAATCAACAAAAAATAAGACATAAGTCATAATCTATATAAAACACATACTAGTCCATAAGAAAAGGAAACATAATTCAAGTAAACAAAAATAGTCTAAATGTCAAATAAGAAACATAATCAAACAAACAAAAGTAGTTCAAATGCCAACATGAAAAACCTAATCCAAGCATCATAATCCAATTGTGTAAGGAGCAGTGAAACTACTTAGGTCTTTTAATTTTTGAGGTAGCTTCTTCTAAATGATTGCACTGTTAGAATAATGTCCTGTAAAATAGTTTATTATTTTGATATTATAAATAATATTTATATGATTATTTATTATCTATTTGTTATTTATAAATTCTATGTCATGAATTTTTATTTCATTTATATCCCATTAATATACATTTGGTATCTATGTTTATCTTATACAAACATCTAAAAAATTCCAAGATATGTAATGAGTAAGAAAGAATTATTTGTATGATGAGTTCATATGTGGGAAATATTATATTCTTTATTTCATTATATCTAAATTAAATTATTCGTATTTTGTATATTGAAGATGAAATACTTTACTGTGCTATAGAATGTAACGTGGTTTACTTCAATATGATTAATAAAGTCTCCAATTATCACTAGAGTCTTCGGATAGAAATACTATTGTATTGTAAGAAAGTGATGATAATATCGAATAGGACCGAGTGAATTAGAATTTGAGGTTAAGTGTGATAACTTAATATTTTAATTTTCTAATCTAGCACCGTTATAGAAAACTTTAATCCTAGTGATTAATGAACTTACTTTCATATGTTTTGTTTTTTTGAGTTACTAAAAGACTAGATCCGAATTATGGTTTAAACTTTGGTATTTTGGAAGATAATGTATATGAAATATGTAGAACATTCTTCATAATGAACGTCTGTATATAATATCAATTTGAGCTTTTTCAAGTACTTGAATAATATAAACTAGGATTCCAGTATTCATTATGTGAATTTGACTATATTCGTATAAATAGATACAAATACCGTAGTAAACTATTATCTATTAGATAAAAAATGACAACTATTATCCATTATTCATTGAAGACGTCACTATGAATCATCTTAAGGAATGGTTTTTTTTTTTTTTTACTTATGTGGCATTGAAGAGATTATATAGTTCAATCTAGAAGATACACGGATTCTTTAATGGAAATGTTTCTGCCTGCCTATTTGGGTTTTAAAGCAATTAGAAGCGAAAAAGAGATGCCTGAAATCTAGACCTCAGGATTGAAGCATTGGAAGAAGAATCGTAAAAGCCTCAAAACAATGACATTGCCGAAGTCATCACAACTAAAGGATTGCTTAAATCAAGCTTCTGTAGTAAATGGGAAGATGGTAGTTGACGTATTGTTCTGACTTCTGAAGTGCAATATTAATATTAATACTACATATAACCTAATATATATGTTTTCTTTCTTTTTTTTTTCTTTTACGCTTGAATTGTTTTTTGGTCTATTTATTATTGCCATGGGATTAATATCATAATATAATCGTGTGTATTATATGTACTCTTATTTTCGGTAATTGGTATTAATCGGTCTATTTCTAGTGAATTGCTTACTTTCAAAGATATCAAAAATCATATTAGGAATTTACCAAATATATGGATGTTTAATCAAGTATTATAGAGAAAAAATCAATTTGATAAGTTTGAATATTATAAATTTAGAAAAATGATCCAAGACTACCGATCCTTGAAAAGCTCTAAGAAATTGACTTATTTGTACACAATATTTTTTTAATATTGTTAAATTTGATGAATGCTTATATTTTTCATTCATATTGAATCCAAATATGTACAAAGTACATATAGAGTTGGTTTTGTGATCAAACATCCTACAGACAGATTTCTCATTTCAAGCAAGAATAATCTCTCTAAATGAGCCACAATTCCTTAAGTGTGGTGTACATTCCTAAAAATAACGAAATGAGGATCACAACTCGTGTCGATTTCAATACTCCTCCTCAAATTATTGCATAGATATTACATATGCACAAATTGTTTAAAAACTTTAAGAACATTTCCTTGAGACTCTTTTGGTGAGGATATCGGCCAATTGATCCTCTGATTAGATCTTAGGTAATTCCACAGTGTATCCATTCAACTTTTTCTTTATGAAAAATCTATCCACCTTGACGTGCTTGGTACGATCATGTTATACTGAATTATGAGCAATGTCACATGCTGCTTTATTATCACAAAATAATTGGACATGTTGCTCAGATAGTTAACCCAAATCCTGTAGGAGGGGTCTTAGCCATAACGCCTTACAAAGTCCAAGTGCTATACCTCTAAATTTTGCTTTTGTGCTTGATCAAGCGACAACATTTTATTTCTTACTCCTCCATATTACAAGGTTACCTCCTACGAATGTAAGTAACCAGAAGTAGATCATCTATCTAGTGCACTAGTCGAATCAGTATCAATATACACTCTTATATTTCGATAATCTGAGTTTTTTATGAACTATATTCATTTTTCTAGTGTAGACTTTAGATATTTCAAAATGCATGTGACTGCACTCATGTGTTGTTCTCTAGGATTATGTATGAACTAGCTGACAAAACTTGAAGCATAAGCTAAATCTGGTCTCATATGAGACAAGTATATCAATCTTTCTACAAGCCTCTGGTATCATTGTTTATTAGTCGGTGCTTGGTTAGATTTAACATATAATTTTAAACGTTCTTCCATAGGTGTATCGACTGGTTGACATACTGAAATGCCGGTCTCTTTCAATAAATCTAAGGCATATTTTCTTTGGAATAGAAATATTCCATTAGTAGATCAGCCCTAGAAAATATTTTAGAGGGTCTAGATCTTTCATTTCAAATTCTTTGGATAAATATCTCTATAAAGCCTTCATTTCTTCAAAATCATTTCTTTTAACTACCATGCCATCTACATATTTAATGAGTGTAATGATCTTACCTTGTTACCAAAGACTATCATAAACTTCATGAATCTTCTAGGCCATACTCTTGGAGATTACTTCAAATCATATAACGATTCTTTAATCTGCATATTTTTTAGCTGTGTATGTCAAGTATCATACATCTTGGAGGGAGATCCATATAAACTTTTTCAGATACCTCACCATGTAGATAAGCATTGTATATATCGAATTATTGTAATAGCCAGTCTAAGTTTATAGCTAAAGATAGCAAGATACGAATTGTGTTGATTTTGGCTACAGGTTCAAATGTATCTGCGTAATCAATCCCGTAGGTTCTAGTGTATCCTTTTGTCTCTAGTCTTGCTTTAAAGTGTTTGATTACGCTGTCAGCCTTGTACTTCACAATGTAAATCCATCGATATACAACTGATTTCTCTCCTAATAGAAGATCAATAAGCTCCCAATTTTCATTTTTCTGGAGAGGTTTCATTTCTTCATTCGTGGCTACTTTTCACCTAGGGTAAGTTCAAACTTTCTGCATACTGGTAGGGATAGATACATTTGATAATTGATACACAAATGACACATTTGATTCTGACAAATGGTGGTTAGCCACATAATAACTCATAGGACATTTGATTTTACTAGAAAGATCAGGTTCATATGTGGGTTTAAAAATACCTTTGGTGTGATGATGTGATAACTTTCTTCTATGTTTGTATGACTTAGGAACATCTTCAGCAGGCGATGACTGGTGTGGTATATTGGAATAAGATATAGTCATACCTTCAGTTTGTGGAATATCGTATTCAGGCTGAGTAGGAGATAGGCTTGCCTCTTCTGTCAGTAGATGTTCATCACCATTTTGATCTACATACATATCACTCACTGTTATATCACTTGTTTCCTAATTTTTCTCAATTTGTGATTTGTCAATACTAGAACCATTATCACACTAGAATCTAACATTATACCTCTTACATTCACACTCCTAATACCCTAGATATCAGTTTCACAATCATAGTCTAGAGTCTAAATTTCTTGCTGATACTCCCCCTAAAATTCTGACTTGGAAAAATATAGGGTATTTTTATAGAAAACAACATTTATCGTGATAAATAATAGCCGTGTTAGGGTAAAATAATACGATACCCCTTCTGATGAGTAGCATACCCAATAAAAATATATCACAGTGCTTAAGTAGTTAACTTACTGCATTGATGTTTACAGAGGTGTAAAAATGCAACATATCCAAAGACACAAGGAGGTAAATTTAGGACGACTAGGATAACAACGACTTCAGTGAGGGCTTGGAATGGTGTTTGGAAATTAATAGTGCTAGAGGGGACCCGATTAATAAAATAGGTTGTAAATGTGAGTGATTCTCCCTAATATGGTAATGGCACATAGGCCTCGATTAACAAAGCTCTAACAACTTCCAATAAGTGTCGATTTTTGCGTTCTATGACTCTATTTTGCTAAGGTATGTTGGAGCAAGCAGTGTGATGTAATGTTCCTTGTATTTCCGAAACCTATTGAAAATTAATACTTTGATATTCTCCTCCATTATCACTGCAAAATACTTGAATTTTTTGCATTGTACTCAATTTCAACCATTTTATAAAACTTTTGAAATAATGAGCTTACTTGGCTTCTGGACTTCATCAAGCATAACTATGTCATCTGGGTACAATTATCAATAAATATTATAAACCATCCTAATCTATCCAAACTGGTGATTTTGAATGGACTCCAGACATTAGAATGGACAATCAAATTGGAAGTAGACTTTTATTCAAATATAAGAGAAATGAAGTATGATGACTTTTCACAAGTTTACAAATATTACACTGAAGACTAGAAATATCTACATTTATAAATAAATTAAGAAATAACTTTTTCAAATATCCAAAGGAGGTATTCCCTAAATGATGATACCATAACTTTATTTTTTTTTTCCCCATTCTCAGAGCCATTCACTACAAGAGCTTGTTGTTAGTATTCGGAACTCTTTGACTCTAAGTCCAAGTAGTATAGCTTTCCTTGCCCAATACCACTACCAATTGTCTTCTTAATTTTGATGTCGTTAAACACACAAATGTTAGGCCAAAAAATTACAACATAAGATAAGGTTGTTATTATTTGTAAATACTGACAAAATATTATAATTTAAGGATTGAATAACTAAAACAGAGTTTAAATTTAATTTATTCATGAGAGTCAATGATTCTTCCCCTATGACTGAGGTTGAACTTCCATTAGTAGTAAACACAAATTTTTGTGATTGAGTAGGGAGACTTGTTCAGAATCAAGTGTCATATGTTCTTATCCATGTATTATCACAAACAGGTGCAGAAATATTTAAAACCTTACCTCTATTGTCTCTATCACCAATATTGAGGCTTTGTTAGTGACACCTTCCTTTGTCATTGTGTCAACAGTTGTTGTAGTGGCGAGTCCTTTTTTCTTTGAGTGACTATGGTTCCACTATTCTGGATATCCTACCATCTCAAAACAATGACATTTAGTATGAGTAGTTTGATTGTAATGAGTGCATTTGTAAGAAGACTTATCTATACCATTTTAAGTATTATTGGGTTGTGCTCGATCTTGTCGATTTTGATTTGATCAGTTTCGAGCTACCATGGCACTAGCTTCTGATGTTCCAGAATCATCTTTTAGAGTGGTATTATGAATGACTTCTCAACAAAGCATAGAATAACATTCCTCTAAGTTTAGAAGCAGGTTCATGCGTAAAATCACTCTCCAGATTTGGTCAAAATCCTCATCTAATCTAACGAGAAATATGTGAACTCTTAATCATTCAATGGTATTGTGATGTGCTGTGACATTATCTAGATCTTTCATAGCTATCCTATCATGATGGTCTAATTCTTAAAATATTTCGGTTAACTCTCCTTAATATATAGAGAGTATTTTTCTTTTTTATTTTGCTCAAAAAATCTTCTGATTGAAAGTAAATATTTATAACTCATGACTTCCATTATAGAATGCTTTGGATAAGGCATCCCAAATAACATTTTGTAGTGGGTAAATATATATAATGCCTCATAATGTTAGGAGATATGGACATTAATAACCATTATTTGACCTTTTGATTTTCAACATACTATTTTTCATGTCCTTCATCTGATTGGGATGGTGGCTTAGCCTTGCTATGAATATAGGAGATTTTGCCTCTTTCTGCAATCTGTTTTTTCATCAGCTGAGACCATATATCGTAATTTGTTTATGTAAGAGTGATTCCTGTATTGAATACTCCTTCAGACTGTACTACAAAAGGAAGTTGGTTCAATATTTTTTCACTCATTTTTTAATATATCCTCCTATTTTTTTGTTGTTTTTTTAAATAGAATATTAAAGATAATGATACAAAATGAATAAATAAATGATAATAATAATAATAATAAGCTAAAAAAAAGAACAAAATAAAAGGTTTTGTGAAGTAAGTAACATATATATATATATATATATATACACGTGTGTGACTTAAAGCAATTAAGTAATAAACTTATATATGTATACGGGTTTATAGAAGAATATCTTTAAGGAACTGAGTGGCAGCAGATGCTAATAGAGTGATGGCTCGGTATAAGTTGGCAGAGCAAATGGTAGGTCTTGGAAGCGTGGTAGTTTTAGAATCAAAACCACTAGTAGAAGTGGAGCAAGAGGAAGAGTTTGTGGCAGTCTTGGCATAGTCGGCTTGTGGTAGTGCAGTAGGGATAGGCTTCACTAGAATCGATTGATTTCTACAAGCCCAACAGAGAGACGAGCTGGGCAAATGACAAGTTATGGTAGCAGTGGGCGTGCGACGAGTTGAGCAAACAGTGATGAGTTATTACATGGAGCTATTATGTGGTCAAACAATGCTATTTCATCAAAGGGAACGACGGCCTACGATAGGCAATAACAGTGGCAGAGTGATAGTTATGGGCGTGGGCGAATGAATGATGGTGGCGTAGATAGGGTGTTTGATATGTGATTGGCGCTTTTTTTTTTTTGGTCAGATTGGGTGTTTGATTTGATTGAATTCTTTTTTTCTTTTACTAAAATTTCATTAGAAAATTCAAGGGTATCAGTTTTAATACCATGTTAAATTTGATGAATGCTTATAGTTTTTTATTCATATTGAATCTGAATATGTACAAAATATATATAGCATTAGTTTTGAGACCAAACATCCTACAAACATGTTTCTTAATTCAAGCAAGAATATTTTCCCTAATATGAGCTACAATTCCTTAAATATGGTATACATTCCTAAAAACAAAGAAATGAGGATCACAACTCATGTCCATTTCAATAGATTTATCATTTTCTTAGAAAAAACAAAAGAAAGTTGTGCATTAAAGGTGCGGTTCATGAATAGTTGATATATCTAAGAATTTACACTTTTTTTTCATTAGAATCAAGCAAGTAGATATAAAGTATAGATGAACTAATTAGAATGTTAAAAATCTCAACCAAATCATTTGTCGAGTATTCATACTAATGACAAGAAATTGTTCTTCATACCTTAAAAAACATACATTAATTTATAGTCAATTATTGTATCCTAGAAGTCTTTTACTCAATATATTAACCTTTAACATTATTCAAATTATTTTATTGGGTAAGAAGCTTCTAGTGAACTGTCATGCACATAATAATTGTTCATCCAGGGCTAGCATAACAATAACAACTCAGCTTTTTTTATCATCATTAATTTGTATCTAAATTATTAGTAATATCTGAAAACCATTGGCCTATTAATAAATTTAGTGACAAAAACAAGCTTATCAAATATATGATAGGTTCTAGAAGATAACTTGGCTCATAATAGTTTAGCTCTTAAAACAATTTCTAACACCCTCTTTATACTCTTACCTCCACACCACACTATTCACCAACTCCTATTACTGCTTTTACTAAAAAAATATAATAATGTATTCTCTAAATAAAATAACTGACAAACCCCAAGAGAGTCTCATAATTAGCAAAAATTAATAGGAGTCTTATCCATATAATTGATAATGAATAAGAAGAATATAGAAAATAAAAGATCCCTAATAGCATTAATATAACTAATAAAAAACTATTATTATCAAATGTTACAAAAAAAAAAATAACATTGAAGAAATTATATTTTACTTTCCTTAATTTCATTAACAACCAAAATTGAGGGGTGCAAGAAAGAAATACCATGACTATTAAAAATTATAAGCTATCGCTTCAAGAGTTCACATATATTGATGTATTAGAGAGTTGCTTAAAATATAAAAGTCTTGTTCACGCACTATGGGAGTTGAATTCCTGACCTAATGCCCAATCGTGATCGAATAGGTTCAGCACTTGAAAATTTCATATATTATATATATTGTCTGTATTCAAAAATCAAAACATGAAATATATGGATCGAAAAAAGAAAAAGAGTCAAGTTGGTACAATCTTTGGAAAATAAAATGACTAAAAAGAAAAAATAAGATAATCAAAATTGGCAACCATATAGCTTATGTGGCAAAAGCAGAAAAAAAAAAAAAAAAAAAAGAGCAGCAAAATTTGTATTTTAGTAGAAAGTATAGTTAATTGCAACTATAGAGAGAAACAAACAAAAATAATAGACAATCACAAAAAAATTAAGAGTAACACAAAAATATTTGGAACTGACATCAAGGATTAGGTGTGTTAAAAAAAATCGCTAGATCGCGGAAATCGCCTGTACCGCATCAAATCGCACCAAAACGAGTGGTTTTTCTCTTTCTGCGGCTTGGTTTGGTCTGAAAATATGTCAAATCACACGGTACGGTTCAATTTGCAGTTTAGCGGTCTAATTTTGTGGTTCAAACCAAACTGGCCGCAAATATATATATTTATTTTTTAATTAGTTTTTAATTTATATAACACATAACCTAACTTTTTAGATAATGTCTAGCTCAACTTATTTCATAACACCCTAAGAAGCTTCCATTTGAGAAAAAAGCCTAAGATGAATGAATAAATTTGTTGTTATTATTTTTTTATTCATCTTAGATTTTGCAGTTTAATTTATTTTAGTCTATTTTAGATCTTAATTTATTGTGTTATAACATATTTTACTTTCAATTTCGATTTTGAATTTCGTAATTTAGTTGATTATATTTTGTATTTAGATTTCTTAACTACGATATGATTTGTTTCAGCTTTTTGAAAATAGATAAAAAAAAGTAGGCTAAAATAGCATTGAGCCTCCAAATCTATTAAACCTAAAACCTAAACCGAATCGCATTGCAAAATATAAGTATAATTTGGTCGGTTTATATAGATCATGTCAAATTGTACTAAACCAACACTGAAAAGGGATTTAAACCGGCCAAATTGAATCGTGAATGCCCCTAAGTTCGAGTAATTATTTTATTTATATTATATATATATATATTCATATGAGTTATGACTCACATTTATCATACCTAGCCAGTATACAAAAATCTAAAACATTCCAATAAATCAAAATGATGAAGAACAACTAAATTATAATTAAAAATTGGAGAAAAAATTATAATTTAAAAAAGTTCATTCTCAACAATACTTGAAGAAGAAAAAGACCTTTAGGCCATGCCGATAGTGACGAAGGAAAAGAGAATGGTTGAGGATCAGAATAATGGAACTCTAGTTCACTATTCTAGCACCAAAAAGTAAATTCAGAAAATTAAATCAAAAACCTTAACAAAAGGGCAAAAAGAAAAACAGAAAAGTAGAAGAAAACCAAATGAGAGAAGTTAATAGGAACAATAAAATAGAGTCTCTATGCCTTTAAAAGGGAATACAAAATTAAAAAGGACAAGTAAGTAAGTTCAACAACGTTATTTAAGAGTGGGGAAAAAGAAGCAGAGTGTGAAGAAGTAGGCAAGCAGATCAAGAAGAAGAAAAGTCTTGGCAGAGTAAGGAAAAAAATAAAAAAAGAAGAAAACGGTGAAAATTTTTTTTATAACATAAGCTATGCTCAGACTCTTGGACTAGCAAAAAGTTTAGAATAACATGTCATCTTATGACTCTTAATCTAACACGTACACATCATCACTAAAGAATCAAATATAGAGTAGAATTGTGTGAAAGGATATTAAGCCGTAAAAAAATATTTACTAAAAGATAAAGTAGTTGGAAATTGGAATAAGACTCATTTTAATAGGTATATTTATCAAATTATCATTCTATAATAGGTATAAATAAAAAATTTATGTGGAGGCTAAAGTGTCACCAATGTACTAGTATCTAAGATAAAATATTATTTTTTGTTCTAATTCTTTGTCCTTGCTCTACTTTTGGCTTGATTATTTAACTTGGATTTGATTATAATATGAAATAAAGTACCGAAAACAACTCAAACTAAGTTAGACATATAATTTGATTAATTTGAGTTTAGGCCAAAATCCGTCTCGTGGCATATAAAACGAGGTTATTCATATCTCAAAATTTGTGCCACTTTGAAATATATAAATACTATAAATTAAAACACGTTTATCAATCGTACTAAACTCAGATTGGCAGACAAACCTTCGTTTCGACTTCCTGAGCCTTAACTGAGTCTTAATTTCTGATAGTTACAAAAATATCACTTTTTCAAAAATATTTTCACTAATAATAACTTTATTAATTATTTATAAAAATACCATCTTTGCAGAAATATTTCAGAACATACAATTCTTAATTCTGACCAAGGCCCAATTTTAATAGTAATAAACTTTCGACCAATGTATCAGATTGCAAAATACCACTTTTTGAAAATATTCATAAAAATACCAACCTTTTCAATTCAAGACTTCTTCTAAACTGGACTTCAATTTAACATAACTCAATATCATGTTTCTTATGACAAATTACTCTATCGTCTCGTATAACTTTCAAGACTATAAAAATTACGTCATAAAAATAATTACAAAATGCCATAATCAAAAGTTTAAAAATGACAAAATTCACACCGGAGTTGACTTGCGTTGAATTGACAGAAGCTACCAATAGAAATTGATCGGCGACCTCAAATTATGATGACACTTGCTAGTGATGTCATTGTCCAATGACCAGAGCCAGATTTGAAGCTATTTGAACGTGAAAAAGATTTCTCAGAAATGTGGAGATTACACACTCACGGAGAGCGTACTCTTAAAGTTTCCACCACCATCGACTTCATCGGAGACTTAATGAGACTGCGGAGGTAGAGGTGAAATGAGTATGGTCTTCAGCGACCAGTTTCTAGGATTGGCCATGGGCTTGGTTAAAAAGAAAAGAAATAGAGGAAATAATGAAAGAAAGAAAAAGAAAAAGAAAAGCAAAGCTAGAGAGTATGTCGAGTATGGGAGAGAAAGCAGAAAATGAGTAGTGTATTTAAAATCAAAAGTGGGTCCCACCACTTATATAATATATTGTATTTTATTAAAAATATCTAATAGATTTTACAAATATAGATTAAGACACACTATAAATGCACAAAGTCTTGCAACACGATCCAAGAGGAGTATCCAGATTCTCTCATTAGCTATAAACAATCTTATTTTATTTAATTACAGAAAATATGTCTTAACTTTAATAAACATCTTTATTAAAATATTTTTCTAATAAATAAATCATGGAATCTTTTGACATTTACTATTATACTAATAATCAAAATATTATTACAAATACTATGTATGAAATATCACTTTATTAAATATTTAAAATATTTGATAAATATCCATAAATAATAAATAGTTTTAGGTATAATTCTAACAATCTCCCACTTACACAAAAAAGTAATTTATTAAATCTTTCCTATCCTTAAACCTAAAGTGACCCTCAAAGCTTTTGTCAAGAAGTGCTTTAGTCAATGGATCAACTAGGTTATCTTTCAATATGATTTTGCACACAGTCACTGATTGAGGTTCCTTAAAGTTGGTAAGTATACTACTGTTGTCACAGTATAGAGTCAATGATTGACTAGTAGCAGGAACCGCTTACAAATCTATTAAGAATTTCTAGAGCCAATCAGCTTCCTTAGTGGCCTCACAAGTAACTATATATCCAGCTTCTATGGTAGAGTCAGCAATATAACTTTATTTCACACTCCTCCGAATAATAGCTCCTTCGTCAAGAGTAAAAACAGAATCAGAAGTTGACTTTCTGAAGTTAGAATCTGAATGAAAATTAGAATCCTTGTACTCAATAAGAGTAAGTTCTTCTCCAATATATAGTTTTTATCCAATATACACAAATATATAGCCTGTAGTTCTCCAAAGATATTTTAGAATATGCTAGATGACCACCCAATACTCTAGTCTTGGGTTTGATTGGAATTTACTAAAAACTCCCATTATAAAGTGTATATCAAATTTAGTGCATAACATGACATACATGAGACATCCCACTGTCGAAGCACATGGTATCTTTTTCATGACTTTTATCTCTTTTGCATTCTTAGGAGGTTGCACTTTTGATAGTTTAACTCTATGTCGAAAAGACAATAACCATTTTTAAGAGTTTCTCGTATTAAATCTAACTAAGATTTTATTAATATAAGAAGTTTGTGATAAAGCTATAGACTTATTCTTCTATCATGAATGATTTGGATTCCTAGTATTGTTTCACAAGCCATACTTTAGTAGTTGCCAGTGCATCTATATCATTTCCAATGAGTAAAATATCATCTATATAAAGTACCAAAAATACTGATTTGTCAGTTTCTATCTTTTTGTAGATACAAGGCTCGTCTATAACTTGATTGTATCTATAAAATTTAATAACTTGATCAAATCTTATATTCCATGATCTTGATGCTTACTTAAGTCTATACATGGAGACAAACTTTTTTCTCATGGTATTTTTTTTATAAACTATCTGGTTACACCATATAGATGCTCTCATCAAAATTTCTATTCAGAAATATAGTCTTGACATTCACTTACCAAATCTCATAATCGAGGGCCACGACTATGGATAAAAGAATACGAATAGACTTTATCATTACAATAGGAGAGAAGATTTCTTCATAATCGATTACTTTATTTTGGGTATAACCCTTTGCTACAAGGTTACTTTGAAAGTCTGAATCTTCTCATCTATTTCTTTTTTTCTCTTATAGACCTATTTGCACCATATAGATTTTACTCTTTTGGGTGGATCCACACGTTTCAGGCATGATTAGAGTATATAGATTCTATCTCAGATTCAATGGCCTTTAGCCATAAGTTAGCATCAACATCCTTCATAGCTTCATTGTAGGTCGAGGGATCCATTTACAAGCTTTTGTGGATAGTTTAGAAGAATTTAACTTGCCATCTTTTGAATTGTTTAAAAACTTTCCCACTATGACGAGACTATAGAGGATTTTGGGAGGGATGGTTATTGTTATTCTATGGGCTAAAAACTTTATTTTGTAGGAAGTGAATCACCAACAATTGATACTTACTCTGGTGGGTTTGTAACTTGAGTCCCATATGGAAGTTGTTGATGTAAACCACTATTTGGGTTGGACTACTCGTAGTTCTCTTATATAACATTATCTCATCAATCACATGTATTTTAACATATCCTCCCACTATGACGAGACTATAGAGGATTCTGGGAGGGATGGTTATTGTTGTTCTATGGGCTAAAAACTTTATTCTGTAGGAAGTGAATCACCAACAGTTGGTACTTATTCTGGTGGGTTTGTAACTTGAGTCCCATATGGAAGTTGTTGATGTAAAACCACTATTTGGATTGGACTACTCGTAGTTCTCTTGTATAACATTATCTCATCAATCACATGTGTTTTAACATTTAGAACATCCGTAGTTGAAATCTCCCCAATTATTTCTTCAATAATTACTTCGTTGTTAAGCTTGTAATTCTTCATATAGTTATTTTCTAAGAAGGTTGCATTTGTACTTACAAATACCTTGTTATTAGTTGGACTATAAAAGAAACCATTTCTTGTACTTTTAGGATAAACTACAAAGATGCAAGCTTCTGAATAAGATTCCATCTTGCTAAACTGTTTGTTGAACATATGAGCAAGATATCCCTATATACAAAGATGACGCAAATTAGATTTATGACTGGTCCATAGCTCATATGATATCTTAATAACAGATTTGGATGGTATATTATAGATTGTAGCTTGTATTATAGATCTCCAAAATAAGATTGATAATGATGAATAACTTAACATGGAGTGAATCTTGTCTAATAAGCTTCTATTTCTCTTTTCTGCAACACCGTTCTGTTGAAGCATATTATGGTATTATAAATTGAGAAACCATCTACTAAGAAAATATTATTTGTATCTTAGTAATAACTACCATCAGCAAATTAAAAGTATCTATTATGGTTAATAAACCAAGTTTATTCGCTAAAATATCACAAACTTCCTTATTCATCGTTATTAAGGTTATAATTGAGTAAACAGTGGATATGAGTTTAAATTTTATAATTTGTATATCTAATAGTCCAAAGTAAAAAAATATAAATATTCCAAAATATTTGAAAGGTTCTAATAAATAAATTTGCTCAAAATAAAAGTACCACAATCCCAGTAAAACTTTAAAAACTCATAAATTAACTCATATATTATCTTTTATAAATAAAATATGCTTTTCTCTATTTTAGCTCGTAAAGTCCTTTCTACTTCCATGTTCAAGTTATCGTCTATTCAAGTACTTCAATATCCTCTAGAGAGCCACAAATATTGTTATTGCATAAGTATCAATAAAACAATTATCACAAAAATAAAAAACAACAAAAAAATTATCACATTAGAATTTTCCCAACAAGTTATGCATGGAACTGATAGAAGGACCAAATGTGTAATAAATGAGTTATACAAGGAGGAAAAATGCAACAAAAAACAGTTTGCATGGAAAAACTCTACAAAAGTAATAATTAGGGGAGAAAAAAAATACAATTTATCATTGTTTTTGTATTTAAGAAATTTAAAAAAAAAAGCAACTGGCTTGTCATTTTTTTCCCCCTGTTGTGTTATCCATAAAGTTTTTCAGTATCCAAAGCATTTTTTCTCAATTAATCTCTTCGTTCTTGATTGTATTTTGGACTAAAGGAAATCACGTTAGATAATTAATCTAGGAACCAGACATTTTCTTTTTTTTTTTTTTCTATCAACATGTAATTTATTGGAGTATTAGTACCTTGGCTTTGGGATGTTATAAAATTGGGTATTACAATTAATATATCAATTAAAATAATTAAATGGTTTAAAGGTGTATGTAACAAGACAATATAACTTTTGAACTGAGTAGATTCTTACGTCGGGCTCCTTATTCAGGCAACTAATACAACTATTTCTATTTATGTAGTTATTTAAGTAGAACATCTTTTTCAGCTTTAAGCATGAAAGGAGCTATTATTGAAAAGAAGGAAAAAAAAAAAACGATGTGCTACAGGGTAGACAAAAGCTATGTATGATCTATACTTTAAGAAACAAAATTTAAAATAATACTAAAGAAAAGAATAATGGAATGAAAACTATCATTTCCTTATCAACCGGTGTTGATAATGAAAGCTAGGAAGCCTAGAAATAAATTTGGATTTATCTTTATGAAAGATAAAAGAAAAAGAGATATTTCAATTTGGAATAATTATTTTATATTTAAGCCTGCCATAAACTAGTTATTACCATTAAGAAATAGAAAAAGAAATGAAGAGGATTTTAATTAAAAAATATTCTTTCCGTGTTGTCACAAAGTGCGTGTAGTTTCAAATTCCCCCTTCACTCAATCTAAATATTTCTTGTTGAATATTAACTTCTTTGAATTAAAACTCAAATCAGCTTGTTGATTAACAATTTATCTACAAGGGAAAATATCTCCATTGCAAACGAGATAAAATTTCTTACCAGACCGAAAAAAAAAGACATTCCCAATTTTCCTATGCATTGATTGAGACTATTCTTTTTGAGCAAACATTAATTGAGACGATTGACTTCAAAAATTTTCCAAGTAATGTCTGTAGTTCAAATTATGCTCCTTACAATCCTAAGTTATATTCATTGTCCCTAAACTGGAAATTTATTTTGGGTTTATACATATTAGCCAAGATAGTTTCTAAGTTATTTTCCAAGTTCTTGTTCTATTATTTAGCCAAAATTAGTAAGTGGATTTATGAGAATGATTTTGTTGATAATTTGCGAGAACTTGAAAATGCAAGAGATTTAATATAACATATTTTGGACGTTGAATGAAAATTTACAGTTAAACTCAATTTTTCATAGTTTTTAATTTTTCAACAAGTTTTTAAAAGAAATAGCTAGATATTTACTTAAACTTTGAAAGGTATTTCACTTAAGTAATTAAGACTAGTAAGAATTTTATTGACTAAGGATCTTTTAAATAATTTAAGAACCAAAATGAAATTATTTAATGTGCATTAAAGGGGAAGACGATAGTCTACGAGTGGTTAAATAAAACTTCTGCATTAAAGGGGAAGAGGATAGTCGACGAGTGGTTCTAACTTCGAATGTGCAATATTAATATTAATACTACATATAACCTAATATATATGTTTTCTTTCTTTTTCTTTGTTTTTTCTTTTATACTTTAATTGTTTTGTTGGTCTTTTTATTACCTCCATAGTATTAATATCATAATATAATTATGTGTATTATATGTACTCTTGTTTTCGGAAATTGGTATTAATCGGTTTATTTCTTGTGAATTGCTTTCTTTCAAGGGCATCGAAAAAATCATATTAGGAATGTAGCAGATATGTGAATGTTTAATCACGTATCATAGAGCAAAAACCAATTTGATAAGTTTGGATATTATAAGTTTGGAAAAATGATCCAAGAATACAAATCCTTGAAAAATCTCAAGAAATTTTGTACACATAAATTTTTTTGTTAAAAGAGATGATATATCACTTTCTAAGAAAAAAACAAAATAAAATTGTGCATTAAAGGAGCAGTTTACGAATTATTAGTATGTCGAAAAATTTACATTTTTTTCATTGGAATCAATCAAACATATGTAAAGTTTAAATGAAATAATTTGAATGTTAAAAATCTCAAGCAAATAATTAATTTGTCGAATATTTATAGTAATGACAAAAAAGTGTTTTTTATAGCTTAAAAAACATACAATTATGGGAAATTAAGATAATTAGGAGTATTTTGCCTCCACTTTACATTTCTAGGAGTGTTTTTCAGAATTTCTTTTCTAGAAGCAAAAAAAATTATATTTCTAGAAGCTTTTGAAGAGAGAAAAAATATTCATTTCGAATATATCCTTATATGATACCAAATTGTATGATCACGTGTAACAATTTTTTGACAGCTTGTCATCTCAATTTTTTAAAGAACTTTTTTTTTAAATAAAAAATTTTGCTTTCTATTGTTACTAACTTTGTGGTTAGAAGTAGTCACAATTTGTGACTAGTTGTAAAATCTTATTTTTTAAGAGGATAAAAAGGTCTTTTGACCAAATTTCTTTTTAAAAAAAACGGATCTTTCTTTTCTTCTCTCTCTCCCCTCCGAAATCTCACTCTCTCTCATTCTCGCCCGCTCCCTCACCGTTTCTCTCTCTCTCTCTCTCTCTCTCTCTTCCGCCCATTCTCTTTCTCCTCCGTTGTGCCTGCTGCTGCACCCAGATGAGGGCGCCGCCCAACCAAGCTGACAGCTGGAGCTCCGAGGCACCGGACAGCTCCATTGCCAAGGGAGGGAGCGAAGCTCTGCCACTGCAGTCGCTCGCCGGTGCGAATTTCGGCGACGAAAAGCTGCGAAACCAGCGGCATTTGAATCCTCTCGTCGTGGACTTTTTTTAGGTATATATATCATGATCTCATTTTTCTCGGATTAAAAGTTGTCATTTTTGTGTAATTTTTAGCTCGGGTTCGACTTTTGATCCGACTGTTAGATTTTGTTTTTGTTGTCATTTTTGGAATATACTCGGAAAATGATGAAGTTTGATATATATATTGACTATATTTGGTGATAGACACGAAAAACCATATCTAACGGCTTAGATTTTGTCTCGTTTTACGTGACACCAGTCCGGTGTCAGCCGAACCTGAATTGGTCGAATTATATGTCTAATCTAGCTATTTTGGGTGTTAGGAGTTCGGTAAAGAGGTTTGTTTGTCAATTCGAAGCTCCGTTGAGGAGTTGATTTTTCACAAGTGAGAGACCAAGGGCCTGGAATTGGTTCCCGACCCTTCGAGCGATCGTTCAATGGTACCTTGAGAACCCATTGGAGTGATATCACTATTCTAGTGAGGTAGGAGTTCAATTACCAAGTTTTATACTTATTTTGATTTAAAATGTGCATTATGACCTATTTCTTGAAAATGTCGATTTTCATGGAATTCAATAGTTTGATTGGATATTTGATAAATTTGTGAACTGTTGAGATATAGTGGATTGTTCTTGGATTGGTTGTTATGATTTTTATGCAAGTTTAAAATTTTGGTTTTGGAAAAATACAGCCGTTATGCTGCCTGATTTTCTATAAATTCTAGAATAATACCGAATGAGTATTAAAGCATGATTTCTTAAAATACTTGATGCATGGTTATTACATACTCTATGGCATATTATACCTACCATAGGATTACGTACTTGAGTTCTATTCTAGTGTTATGGTATTTAGATCTCTAGCGAGTTGTTGCAGTGCTAGGTGAGAGACCTAGGCCCCTATGCAAGATTTGCTGACACACCTCCGGGTAGTATCAGGATGCTGGGTACCTTTGTTACAGAGGTATTATAGGACCGTGATGGGAGGATGAGAGCTCATGTATATACTTGTACTTGGTTGATTTATGATATGTACAATAATGCATATGATTTCTTATGATTTTGATTTCCTTGCAAACTTATTTTATAAATGAATTTTGGAAAAGTGCTAACCATACAGGTTTGAAAAGTTGCATTCATATCAAAAAGGGTAATTAAAATTCCTACTGAGTATATGACTGCTCACCCCCTTTCTTTCCCTTCTGAGGTGATTTTCAGTGCGACTTAGGCAACTCCGTGGTGGAGTAATCCAAGAAAAAGTTTACTCTAGCATTGTGGTTGATAATTACTTAGATACTCACTTTGGACTTGTAATAATAATTAAGGCTCATACTTTGGATTTAGTTTATATTATCTATAATGTCTACTGGTGATGACGATGTGATGCATATTAAGATTTTATTTCTATTATTAACAGTTTATGTCTAGTGGTGATCACAAACTGTGGGAATTTAAAAATTTGAATTATTTTTGTAAACTAGTTATCGTCTTTTTATTATTTTCTAAAATAAATTATGAATTTCTACTTGTGAAATTCATTTTCTGCCACTGATCCGGGATTTGGGTCGTGACACTCGTGGTCACAATTTTGGAACTCAATGTCACTATAAATTTTACATCGTTACAAATATTGTGAAATTATATTATCGTAATTTGAGCAATCTTATTGTCGTGATTTATGACTCCTAGCCATAAATTTATATCAACCTTATAAAAGGAAGATAAGTATTCTCTTTCTGGATTAATCAAAGCAATGTTTTAGTCATTTAGGGTATTAGAATCATGCACTAATCTAACTGTGGAATCATCACCTGTGATAATTTTTTGACAACTTGCCATCTCTATTTTTTTGACAGCTCCTACCATCACTTTTTGGTCCTTTTTTTTGGGGGAGAATGGGACTTTCTTTTCTTTTGTTTCTAAGTTAATACTTTTTTGTGATATCTTGTGGTCACAATTTTGTTTTCCATTGTTAATATCTTCGTGATTATAAGTACTCATGAATGTATGACTTGCAATCACAATTATGTGACTTATGGTCACAATATGTTCTACATCGTTACAAATATTCTGAGATCATGTTATCATCATTTTTATAATATTTATATATTACCGTGATTTGTGACTCACAATTTCTAAAATTTGTGTCATATCTTACACAAATCTAATTTTGCAAGAAAAATCGTGTCATTAGATTTATTAGTAGTCAGATATGTGATACCTAAAATCATATAATTGATGATACTCATAATTTTATGCCACGTAGCCTAATTTTGTGACTTCTAATCATTTTGTGACTATATTACAAAAGCAAAGTAAGCCTTCACATTAGATAACAATGGCGTTACGACATTTTTCCTAACACAAATAAATTGATCTATCATTGTCTAACTTCATTAAACAAAAATTGTGACCTTATGATGACTTAGGGTCACAGTTAAAGTGAGTTACTGAATTTGTAATCACCTTAGAAAGATTAATTATATCTCTATGTAACAACTTTGTCAACAAAAGATTAGGAAAAAAAAACAAAAAAAAAATACTATTGAATACAATAATGTTCATAGCCAAAATAAAATGAAAAAAACTTGAAACCTTGAACATCAAGTACCTTTAATCTCTTCGAACTCGAATCGTAATCAATCCAAGATTTCAAAATTTCCCCGCTATTAAGCACCAAATCTATTGAAGAAACATTAACAACAGCCACAGACACAAACTCATGTCAACACGATTCATATTCAAATCACCCACATTATCATCCATTGCAGTATCAAACTCAATACTCAGAAACTTTTTCTCCCAAGAAAGCCCAAACGAGCCTCTGCCAAAGAATCTAGACCTGAAATAGATGGGGACCAAAATAAGCACGAGACCTTCGCCATTCCCGAGCGAGATTGAGAACGTAAACTCTGTGAAGAATGAGATTGGCTTACTACTCACTGAGTCAAGAAACCTAAAGGGTTTCTAGTGAAGGAGAAGCCTAGAACTCGAAAAAGAGGGGTGCGTCAATTTGACACAGGAGCCGCCATCGACAAACTCAGTATCGCCGATTGAAGCAATTTGGGGCTCAAAATTAGGGTTGTCTAGTAACGATTGGATGGTGGAAGAGAAAATAAGCTTGAGAATTAAGGTTACGGAAGAGAAGAAAAGGACAAAGAAGGAGAAGTAGTTTAAGATGGTTGAATGATTTTGGTTGGGATCCTTTCACTTCAGAGGAGGTTTGATTTTTCGTGAAAAAAAGAGAGCCAAGATGAATAAAATGCTTTTACAGTTCATATTGAAACGTGAGGATGTTTTGGACTTTTCGTTGGATGGGTACTCCTAGAAAAGAAATTTTTCAAAAATACTCCTAGAAAAGTTTAAAAAGACCAAAATACTCATATTCTTCTTAATTCTCCTACATTTATAGTCTTTTCATTGTATCCTAAAAGTCTTTAACTCTGTGTATTAACCCTCAACATTACTTCAAATTGTTTCATTGGATAAGAAGCTTCTAATGAACTGTCGAACACAATATACTTGTTCATCCATGGGTGGCATAATAATAGCAACTCGGCCCTTTTGTTGTCATTAATTTGCATCTAAACTATTAGTAACATCTGAAAATCATTGCCTTATGAAATAAATTTAGCGACAAAAACAGGCTCATCAAATATATGATAGGATTTAGAAGGAGGCTCATCAAATATATGATAGGATTTAGAAGGTAACTGGGGCTGAAATACGAAATTAGCTCACAAGAGTTCAACTCTCAAAATAATTGCCTACACCCTCTTTATACCATTACCTCCATATGACACTATACACTAACTCCAATTACTACTCTGACTAACATAATACAACCAACTTGCCCTCTAACTAAAATAACCGACGAACCCCAAGAGAGTCTCGTAATTAGCACGAATGCTAGTCTTATCGATATTATTGATAATCAATAAGAATATATAGAAAATAAAAGGTCACTAATAGCCTTAATTCAACATAATAAAAAAAATATTGTTATCAAATGTTAGAAAGAAAAAAAAAATTAATAACATTGAAGAAAATATTTACTTTCCTTGATTTCATTAACAACCAAAAACTTTGGGTGCAAGAAAGAAAAAGAAAAGAATAGAATAAAATAATATGATTATTAACTATTATAGGCTATCACTTCAAGAGTTCACATATGCTGATATATTAGGGCATCGCTTCCTCTAGGAATAGATTCATTGGAAAATCTTGCACAGAAATATGATATCTAATAACTACTCATTTGCAAAAATTAGACCTTGAGAACCACTTTCTTCTCTATAATGAAAAATAGGAGCACTTAGAAATTTTATATATTGTCTGTATTCAGAAATAAAAAATAGAAACATATAGAATTAAAAAAGAAACAGAGTCAAGTTGGTATAATCTATGGAAAACAAAAAAAGAGAAAAAAAGAAAAAAATAGGATAATCTAAGTAGGCATACACAAAACTTCCATGGCAAATAAGAGGGAATAAAAAAAATAGTCGAGTTTGTACTTTAGTATATCTATAGTTACACTATTTGTATACTCAAAATCATATTTAGATAGATCATTATATTTGGATAACTTAAGGCCTGTTTAGCATTATTTTTTATTTTCTATTTTCAGAGTTTTGTTTTTAGAAACGAGAACAAATTATAATATTTTCAATGAAAGATAATAATACGAAAGAAAGTGATAAGAGAGAATAGAGAAAAATAAAAAATATTGAGAAAGATAGAAGAAAAAAAAACTAATAAAAGCATACAAGAGAGAAAAAGTGATAAGAATGCATGATGATAGAAAATAAAGATAAAAAAATTATAAAAAATAAAGTAGCAATAGAGAATGAGGAGATATAATGTGATTAAAAAAAATGAAGGGATAGAAAATGATGAGAGAAAGTGATGAGAGAGGATGATGAGAAAGAAATTAATGAGAGAGAATGAGGATTGAGAGCATGAAGAGAGAGAGAGTAAGGAGAGAGAAAATTATAAGAGAGAAAGTAATGAGAGAAAATGATGGTAGAGAAAGTTATGAGAAAATATGTATATGAAAGTCACATAAAAGTTTTTTTTTTAAGAAATAGAAAAGATTAAGAAAATGCTTTAAAAACAACATTTTGTTATTCTCTTAATTTTTTGTTTTTTGTTTTACTCTATTTTTAAAAACTATTCTCAAATAACAATACCAGACACCCTTACTTATGCTCAGAGAACAATTTTCTATTTTTAAAAATAAAATACTATTTTTTAGTTATGATGTCAAACAACCTCTTACTGTTTGTCAACAATAGAAAAGGAACTTTCAAAGTACCTGTAAAGGCAGGAAGAAAATAATCAATAACTATCGAATTCAGATTGAGAGATTAATTTGGAAGATAAACCAAATTTAGATATAGTTGATGAAATAAATAGCTATCAAATGCATACAATAGTTCACTATATAACTCATCTTGTACACCTAAATATATATATATATATATATATATATATAAACATAGCACCCTAGACATCAAAATTAGGAAAATAGTCAACTTAGAAAGTGAAATTAATTGCTACTATAGAGAGATAAAAACAAAAATAATGATAACCACAAAAAAGTGAAGAGTAACACGAAAATATTTGGGAACAGCAAAGGTTTAAGATAGGTCTATTGCCACCCATTTTTTTTTTCTCTTTTCACTCCTCAATTACTAATTTTTAAAAAATAACCTCATGTAAAATGAAACAAATGGGTACAAATAATATTTAATAATTAGAATATTTTTTCTTAACTGGATTATTTTTTCTTCACACACCCCCTTAAACATAATTGTTTAAAATAATCTTAAGTAATTAAAATATTTTTTTAGTTAAATGAAGCTTATATAGTGATTGATGAGCAATTATAAATTCAATTTAACTATCTTTCTCTCAAAAACACTAAAAGATAATTCAAAAATTTAAATTCTCTTTCTCTAATTCTCAAAAACTCTAAAAATGATTCAAGGAGGGCTGTGTGAAAGGATTAATCAGTTTAAAAATATATTTGAAAATACAGCTGAAATAATGCTCATTTTCCTAGGTATATTTATCTTTCCATAATAGTTATAGATATATATATATATATATACATATATATATATATATATATATACATATATATATATATATATATATATATGCCAAGACTAAAGTGTCGAATGTACTAGACTATAAATTAGAATAGTATTTTTTTTCTGTTTCTTTATCCTTTTCTTGCTCTATTCTTGGCTTGATAATTCAACTTGGATCTCATTGCAACAAGAAATACAGAACTGAAAGCAACTTAAATAAAAATTCAAACAATAAATTACACATTCAAAATAAAGTGATTCCATAACTTCAATAAAACAAACAAAAATCACTTTGAAAATAAAGAGAGACAAACAACGAACACTTCGTCAAAAATAAAAATGGCTTTAAAATTGACTCTACAATGACACATCTGAAGTAGGTTTAAGATTAGATTCAAATATTTAAGACAAGAGATTGTAGATACGAAAGCTAATTAGACCATCTTCAATGAATTTATCCTGAAAAGGATGTACTAAACTTAAATTTAGCACGACATATTAAATTTAGCGCTACTTTTTAAATTTATTCCAATACTTGCATGATAAGAACAATGCTATATTGTATTTATAAATTATTTTTATTTACAAATATAAATATGTATAGTTCCCAATCTAATAGGTATTTTGTTTTTTATTTATCCATATGTATTTCTTTTTTTAGCCGTTAGATGATTATTTAATGGTTATCATAATTCAGGTAGTTGGAAAATAAAATAAAATAAAAACCTATTATTTAATGTTTTTCTCTCTCAATTTTTTACCATAAAAGACGTGCGTAATTAATTTTAATTGGACAAACAATACCTATTTATATGTAAAAAAAATACTTACTAGATTTGTGCCATATATGTATATATATATATACATATTTTACTATGAAATCTTATTGTTTTGTCATCTAGTTATTAATCATAAAAACTCCATTATACTCATAAAGTATATGAATAATGTTCTTCATTTTATGAAATATGTAAGTAGTAAAGTAACAAATAAGAGCTCTAATTTACAGAAATTTAGTATGTATGGATAAAATAGTAAATAAAATTTGAATGAAAAGAAAAAAAAAAAAGTAGAAAGCACATAAGCCTTTCAATTTGGGTCACATTGTGAGATGTGTATATATTTTAAATTTCAAAATAATGATAATATTGTAAATCTTAGTCCATGCTATATTAGTAATATCGTAAATTCAAACATATGTTAATAGCAACATAGTAAATTTAAACACATACTACAATGGCAATATCATTATTAGAGGGGCTTTATAACTAAAACTTAGTATTAAGTATTCAATAATATAATTATTTATTATTTTTTCTTTTACCTATGTCATCTCTACCCATTGGATTGGTTTTCTCTACTCAATCTCCACATTTAATTGTTTTGTTCTTTAAAAACTTAGCCCTCCAAAATATGCCATGATCCTAATTTTAGAGTCACATTATTGTATTTGGATTAAATTATAATGTGTGAGTTTCTAAATGTGACCTTATTAATTTTAGGTTGTGGTTGAATTAAGCAAGGTTAACCATATTTATTAAGTACATTATTTACCTAATGGTCATACTTCTTTTAATGTCGATGACTCTAGATCTTGTGACTTGTGTCATATTTTGATTCAACATCCCTAAGTCATCTTGGTGCATATATAATTTTTGCTTAGCATTAATTTTTTGTTAAATAAAATTAACTTATTATTTCCAAGCTAAAACAAGAAGTAATTAAGATTTTATAACATAATCAACAACAAGAAGTAATTAAAATTTTATAACATAATCAATAACAAGAAGTAATTAAGATTTTATAAGATAATCAACATCATAAACATACTACATATATAATTCATGCATCAAGAAAGTAAAATCCCATCGTAAAAGTTAGTTAGTAAATAATATACTAAGGTTACAACTGTCAGATTTTCTAGAGGTTTACCCTATCTAACCCCGTACTAAACGGGTCCTTAGAATCTCTCTCTCTCTCTCTCTTCAATTTTTTGGTTAAAGTTTTTTTTTTTAAATCTAGAAAATTGAAATTCCCAAAATAGTTACTGTCTAATTTAATGACCACTTTGAACGTGGTTACTAATTCGGTGATCGTTTCAAATAGATTAGTAGTTTATTAACCATTTTGAACTTGTTCACTATTGCGGTGAACATTTCAAATGTTTTTGTCTTTATCTTTGTTTTTATAATGAACATTCGTAATTTCTAAGTAAAAATATAACAGAATCGAAAGGAAAAAAAAAAAGAATAGAAAGTGAAAAAGAGATTTATATAAGCGTAAATGCCTAGAAATTACGGATTATAGTCGATTTTGGGAAATTTTTTTAACTTTTCTATTTTTTTTCTTTAGGAAATATAGAGATATAGTGCAATTTTCACTCTAAATGAATTTTTTTGTTCAAATTCTCAAGATAACTTTTAGTAGAGACCAATAAGTAAAAGTCCACGTTACCTTCCACTTTTTCTATGATATCTTAGCACAGACATTGCGACTACGAAAAACTAAAGAATGAAAGAGATGGAAGAGAGAGAAAATTTGGTCAAACTAGAGAGAGAAATAGGGTTGGTTTTAGGGGGAATTTTGAAGAGAGAAATAGGGAAAAATTAAAAAATAAAAGAAAAAAGGTAAGGATTATTTTATGAAATGATAATAATTCTCACTCCATATAAAACTAGAAAAGTCATTTTTAGAATTTGAACTAAAAAAATCATTTGTAGTTAAAATGAAGCTAAATCCATACATTTCCCATTCTTTTAAGTTGTGAATGGGTTTTTTTTTTTTTTCAGTTTTTTGATGGGAAAGAGCAATAAAATTGATATTATAAAAATTATTTTGAAAAAGAATACTAAAAAAGTCATTTTGTCTCAAAACAGTACTATTATGAGGTCCATGTCCCTTTCAAAATGTGTGTATTATTGGTATAATTAGTAAAACTAGTCCATATTTGAATAGATTTTTCTTCTAATTATTTTTGGACTTATTTTGTATTTGCCCCAAAACTATTTAAAATGCTCAATATGTCTCAAAACTATTGAAAATTTCAACTTTGTCTCTCCTACCACTAAATTGTTTAGCCAAAACAAATGCAAAACAGCAGACGTCAAAATTTTAAGGTGTCCTCGAAAATTAAGTTTACTTATATTAAAATTTAGCATGGGTCAATTTTTGTTTATTTGCCCAATAATGCGACAATTTATTAAGCAATGCTATTAAGTATCAGTATTATCCAACATTACAATGAGATAGTTTTGTTATTGGTTGATTTAATAAGCAATACTATTAAGTATCAGTACAACACTAAAATGGAGTAGTTTTGTTATTGACTGATTTAATTAATAAATTGAATCTCACATGAGTTCTATATTATATGTAATTTTAATATATCAATAAAAGACTAACACATTATATACATCATATGATATTGATCATTATATCAGCTGTGCCCTTATCATTGCTCTAATTTATTAGTTTAGAGGGAAAAACACTAATACTTAATAATTTGGACCAAACATGAAGAGAAATTTTATTAAATATGCTATAAATGAGAGCTATTTACAAACATATGACCCCTTTCACTAATTGTTCAAAAAATATGACTCTCTAAAAATATAGTTTTAGTTAATACCCGTAAAAGTATAGTTTTAGTTAATTTTGTTTTTTTTAAAAAAAAAACAAAAAAAAAAAAAAAAAGAAAGAAGGTCGATTGAGACCACTATCACACCTCCCTCTCTTCTGGAATCAAATTCGAACGACCATTATGCCCACAACATCAAAGGAAATAGTCGGCCCCTTCTCCAAACTCTCTCGCTCTTATCTCTCTCGTGGACGATGAAAAACTTCTATATTTAAATGTTATAAGCATAATTTAAAATAGTTTGTATTTGAGTTTTGAGATGTTCTCTAGTAGATTTTGCATTAAAAATAAAATTTTAATTAATTTCTAAGAATTTTCTAAAATTTGGTCTAGTTACCCTGAAAAATAGCGAAAATTTCGATTTATTTCGATGCTAATTAGATGAAATTCAATGTAATTTTGATGAAATGTGTTTTTATAATAGAATGTGACGAAATTCGATGATAATTTGATGCTATTTCGATTTTTCAAATTCCATTATAAAAACATACTTCATTAAAATGATATTTAAAAATTTCGATGTTTATCGGTGCAACTACTCCAAATTTCTAGAAATCTATAAAAATTTATCCAAATTTTATTTTTAATGTAGAATCATCTATAAAATATCTCGAAATTCAAGTACCAACTATTTTAGATTATACTCGTTATGCTTCTATAAGCTTTAATTGTTAATAAAATTATTTAGTCGTGAGAAAATTGAAAATTGAGAGGAAACCTACAAAAATAAAAAGGAAAGAGCAAGAAAAAGTGAAAAAAAAATCTAGTCTCTTATAGTTAAATCTTTTTAGAAAATCTAATCACATTTTTTAAATAATTATACGATCGTAAACAGGTTCGTTCCAAATATATTTTATGAAATTTCTCAGCACGAACAATAATAGCAATGAAGATTTTTTTTTTTTTTTTTTTTACCCCTTTTGCTTCCCCCGACAAATGATTTATATGTGTGTATATATTATATAATTTATTTTTTTTTTCTTTTTGTCAATAGCAATCTTGGGATCTAAGTATAGCCAATAGTGACAGAGAAGTAGGATGAAATGGAGACGAAGACGACAGACGAAGAAGAAGTAAAAGAAGCTGTGAAATTGGAGGCATCAGAGATCGAGTACGTCAGCTATGGCGGAGAACATCACTTGCCCCTTATCATGGCTCTCGTTGACTCCGAACTCAGCGAACCCTACTCCATTTTCACCTATCGATACTTCGTCTACCTCTGGCCCCAGCTCTCTTTCTTGGTATTTTTTTTCATTTTTTTTTCCCATTATTCTTGTTATTTAAATTTATTCGAGCTTTTGAGTATGCGTTAATGGTGTTTTTTTTTTTTTTTTTTTTTTGCTTTAATTTTTTTTAAAAAGGCTTTTCATGGAGGGAAATGTGTGGGAACAGTGGTTTGCAAGATGGGGGAGCATCGAAATACGTTTAGAGGTTACATTGCCATGCTGGTTGTGATCAAACCCTATAGAGGAAGAGGCATTGGTAAGTATAATAATATACCCACTTCGTTCTCTGGTTCTAATTTGGTATCTAAGTTTCTGATTTTATCTATGTACTGATTTAATTTTTGATATTAACCCAGATTGCAATTTGCAAACTTGGATTATAATGGTTTTAATCTGATACTGAAATGTGGCGATTTTTTTTCTTTTGGGTGGGGGGTTTGTTTTTGTGATTAAGATATGTTGAAATGTTTCGTCCTATTGTTGATTCAAGCATCTAAAGAGATGCTTCAGATGTTGGATGTTCTGATGTAAAAACTGTGACTGTAGAAATGGAATGAAGATGTTGTTTTCAAGTAATGTCTTGTAGTGAATTACTGATGTTATCGAAATTGTTTATAACCGGCTCTCTGTTTGTTCCATTTCGTAGTATCTCACAAATGTGTTTTCAGGGAAGTCGATTTTCTTCAGCAAGTTTATGAAGTCTTAATCTTTGCTTTGGTAATTTTCTTTTGTTTTGAATTGCAGCTACAGAACTTGTTACCAGATCTATTCAAGTGATGATGGAATCAGGTTGTGAAGAGGTATGTCAGCCCAAGTTTACATGGTTGATGATTCTTACAGTTTTACATCAATTCTCTACGGTTTTCCTGTTTCTGGTTTATTTGGTGGTTTATTTTCGTTCAGTTTCCTTTCTCTGATCAATTTATGCATTGTAATTTGGTATTCCCAGCCTCAACTCCAGTGTAGCCTCCTTATAATAACCTTCCCTCTTCTATTCCATCAAAAGTACCGAAGTTGTGATGATTTTTCCATTAAGGTTTTCCTGCTTATGAAATCTGTGCCATTGGCATTCATTGGAAGTTGGTAGGAAATATGTATTGTTACCCTTTTACTTTGTCCTAGTACTGAACCCTTTTTATCTCTTTGTTTTTCATCAGATCTAACTTGAAGCATACAACGTGAAAAACAGTGTTTTATGAGATTTCGTCTTGTGGACAAGCTCACAATAGAATACCTGTTTTGTGATTAAGTTTTTGATGAATGACGTCGCACAGCAATTCTTGGCCTTAGCTGTGTGACACTTCAGTTAAAGTTATACCATATTCAGTTGTGACCTTTTAATTCAGTGATCATTTGACCTTGCTGGTCAATTCAGGACTTAGCTGATTCCTGGATATCAAATTCACTAGTAGTGATGTAATCCAATCAAAATTATTAGTACTAGAAGGCTTCCTTTGCTTTGTTGAGTGCATACTTCCTTACCTGAAGTTATCTATGCTATTCTAATTCCCTTTTCTCGTCTATAGCCAAGCAACCTTTTTGTGGTTAACTTATGTCTACCAGTTAGTTTGAATCAACCATTTATACTAGTGCTTCATACTTTGTCTTGTTTTCTTTTCACGAAAGGTAACATTAGAAGCAGAGGTCACAAATAAAGGAGCGCTGGCACTGTACGGTCGCCTTGGTTTCGTAAGGGCAAAGCGGCTCTTCCGCTATTACTTGAACGGAGTTGATGCTTTCCGTCTGAAGCTGTTGTTTCCCAGTCCTTTATTGCATCCCTCCCTTGCTATGGTAGCAGATAAAGATGACGGCAATTGGCATAATGATCACATTCCAATTGAGGAATGTTCTGAAGTTCATTGAGGTACGTAATTTGAGAATTTCCAGCTCCATGCTTGTTTCACCACCTGTACTGGTACTGCATAAAAGGGACCAATTGATGAGGTAATTGTAATATTTTCTTGTAACTAACATTATGTCTTGTTGAGATGGTATAGTTTTCGAAAAGCTTTACCTTTTCTATTACCATTTTTTTTTCCCACAATTTGTGTCTATTTGGTCTGAAGAACTTATGTTTTAACAACCTTGATAAAATACATCTGTTCCATTGAGGGCCGTAGGAGTTGTTTTCAACTGGATTAGGTTTATAACTTGGACAAACAGATTGTAAGTATTGGATACTGAATTCCATTGTTATCACTGTTAGTTTTGCATATTGTGCACGACATGGGTTTCTCACTTGGCATGTTATTGTGTGATTAGACAATTTTTTTCTCTTTAACATCACCCTTGTTCTTTAGCATATGAGAAACACCAAGGATCATTGCAACTATCTTTATCGTACTACACATATTAGCGGCCAATCTGTGGTTAGGAAATGACTCTTATTAGCTTTGCCAGATATCCATATGATTTGGGTTTGATTCTTCATGGTAACCTAGCGATTATGAAGAATTTCCTAAATAAAACGGATATAAAACGAGAGGAAATAAGGTGACTTTTATTTTTTCTAAAATATTAAATGCTTGGAGAGGGCTGAGGGAATATTACAGTACAAATTTGAATGACCAATTATCCGTGTTTTGAAATCATGCTAGAGTTGTTGAATAGAACGTATACCGTGAGAAAAATACCATAGGACACTTAACTAACGCCACATGTGACCTTAAGCATCTCTTTTTTTTCTCTACTCATTCCTCAATTCTTTTTTACCAAAATACTCTTAAATGAAGACGTAAAATGAACCTTAAATAATGCATTCCTACTTTTCACACCCCTTGGATTTCTAATAACAGAGGCGTAATGTTGTATTTAGGTGGAACATCTTTCATTTGATCTTTTTATGGATTTGTATGATACATTGTCTACAACTTAAAATCAAACTTTTTATTTTTCCATTAAAATAATTTGTTTTGATGTTCTTGGATACGAATTCCAGCTCATTCGACCAAAATTTATGTTGGAACTTCAAATATCCCCATTTACGTAACATTGTTTACGACATCAAATAATAAACAAGCTAGACAAACCGAAAGCTGCTTGTGATAAAAATTAGGTGAAGAAGTCTTTCTAGGCTTCTCTTTATAAGAACTTGACACCCTCACCAGTTGTGCAAGTCTTGTTTACTTTCCAGATGCCTTAGTTCTCTGTTTTCTACTCGTTCGAGGTCGTCAAGGAGGAGAACATGGGAAGGTGGAACTCTTTTCTCTATTTCTGATTAAGGTCAATGTGGTATCACTATGGTTGAAGATGAGTTGCTCATATCCAAGAAGGAAGATTTATAGTTCGGATTAATTGGAAAACATTGAATGACAAGCCTTTCTGTAAGGAGGGTTTCAAGATCACTATTAGGAACATCTTGAAAGTTGAAAGAGAATTCATGATAAGGTGGTGATAAATATGTTCCTTGCTATTTTTTATTTTTTATTTTTTCATTGATATTTATTTCTATCTCGAATTCTTGATCTTTGGTGCGAGTGTGGGCACAGTGGATTGAAATCAGGTATTATTAGGCGAACCTTGGAATTTTAACAGGGCCTTTATCATTCTTACAATGGGAAGTTCCGGAATGGGGTGTGTTCTCCCATACTCTTATTTTTTGAAAAACAAAATGTCTTTATTAACTTAAAATAGTTTTATATGAAAATAAACTTTTTGAGGGTACATTTCCTTATAGAGTGATGTTTGATTAATTATTGATTTAAGTAAAAGGTCAAAAGATCTAATACGTACCTACTATGTTGCAGAGAATTATACATGCGAATTAATTCACAAATAGGTGACTTAAATTCTCTATGAAATCTTTACCGTGTACAAAATCGATGAATAGAGCTCCACGTTTAATTTCTTCAACTTAATTATGTGTTTAATTAGGAATGATGAGTTTAAAGCATCGAAGAGTTTGACCTTAGACAGAAGTACTATTATATGTTAGATTTGAAAGTACCGTCATGAGAATCAAATTTTCACATGTTAGCAACTAAGGCATCTATCTCTATCTTAATCTTGAGCGAATGATGAATTCATATGCATAGCTTGTGTTGGTTTGAGACCTAACTTCATAGTTTGTACCTCGGTATCTTAGAAATATGATCCTATGGTAGTGAGGACAAATGTTTATTAAATGATAGACTTTATTTGGATAGTCAATCTTAGCTAAGTTCTATAAAGAGTGTTTATTAAATGAAAGACTTTATGTGTCACCAATATTAGAAATACAAAATAGTCTTATTAACATTAAGACTTTAGGAAATGAGTGTTGGTGCGTTCTTCTACTAACTGTCTTGACTATGCATTCTTGCTGCTTCAGTCCATTTCATTCTCAATTTTGAACAGAGAGGCAAGAGTAACCACTTGCAAAAACTTTCTGATACTTAAGTTAGATTTTTTTCTCAAATACTAAAAATAGTGGAGATAGCAATTGAATATATTTTCTTCTTCTAAAAAATGTGCTACATATATATATATATGGGCACTAATCCAGTAGGTATTTTTTTTTACCTATGCATAGGTATCAAATTGGCCAATGAAAATTTAGCATACATATTTTTTTATTGTAAAAAGTAAGAGAGAAAAAGAATATTAATGATGCACGTCTTTTCATGCACTTCATTATAGTCATTGGATCANNTGTGTGTGTGTGTGCGCGCGTGTGTGTATCTTGAAATTAAGTACCCAATCCCACCTTAATTTCAGGACCAATTATCTCATTTTTCTTGTTATGTGCTCTGGAAATTGTGGATTATGGATGTTGCAATTTTTTTTGATTCGACGTTGTTTGTTTACCACTATCTCTTCTGATTTATGCTTATACCGGATGAGATCGTGGTTGTCTGTAGCTTTGTAAGGTGGCTCATCTAACGCACATAATGACTATGAGGGAGTATTAAATGCTCTGTTTGAGTATGTAGTTGAATATTACTTGTGAGAGCTGAGAACCAGAAAGTCTCGAGGACTCTAGACCTCATGTTTGGGGTGGCTTAGGTTCAGTTGGCCTTTCTGAGGATCTGTTTGATTCAGATCTCAGACGGAGCTCAACACTAACATTCGTAGATTTAGCGAGCTTATACTGTGTCATGTGGAACTCTCATGCTGATTAAGTGATGTCCTTGGGAGTTCATATTGAATTCTTCCATTATATTCTTTTTATTTTACCACCTCTTGAACCACATGGTAGGTATCACGGAAATGGGCCCCACAATGAGAGATAATCAAAAGGGTAAAATAGTAATTTAAATAGCTCTAGTTATTGATATATCATGAGGATACACTTGCATGAACAAATTGAAAATGGACTAAATATATTCATTCAAGTTTCATGTAAAACTCATATAATCCAAGAGTGCAATCTCAATCCTTTAGAGGAATGAATCACACTTAGACGCACTTAGAGTAATAGTTATGGGTCCATAAGTCCTATGGCTAAACTGAAACCCATAAGGGCTTGTGAAATCCTCAGGATTTTCCCGTAGAAGGGAAACCTTGAGGCTCACATGTATAGTGTAGTTTTTCTGCACATTAATTGGTGGCTGCCTAATTCTAAATTCACTCAATACAATTGTTTCAAAGTGAATTAAGCATAAAATTGAAGAAAAGAGAGCAAGAAAACAAGAAGAATTGGAGGAAACATTCAATACAAAAATAACTAGAAATTCCTTTATGTGAATTCGGCCGTTATAGCAAGGAGAACTATGCCAACATTACCGAGAAATTCAATTTTTGAGAGGCTTACATTTGCATATTAACCAGCTCGTACTCGAGCATAGACATGAAGATGCCTTAGTTAAGAAGTTATCTTGAGGTAATCTGTCATAAACTAGTAACAGGCGTATAACATACAAAAGAGGCCCATTTTGTAAAATAAAATCAATACAAGAGTTTTGTTATATATATTCTATCACAGTGTGTGTTACTTTACCATAATTTTACACAGTTTCCTAAATAGGGAATTCCAAAGAGTCCAGAAAGCTACAAAGATTTATGGGGCCCGCATTTATCAATTTTGACTGTATTGTAAACTCTACGGGTAATATGGGCCAGATCGCAACTCATTTACAAAAATAGATTTTTTTTTTCAAATAAAAAGTTTGGAAATCCGAAACTGCCCCCACGTTCTCATAATCTAATATAACTCCAATAAAAAAAATTGATTAGGGTCGAACAAAGTTAGACCGTGGTCGAATTATTTTGATCACGGTCTACAAAATTATATCAAAAGTTAAGAAAAAAAAAAATCAGATTTGATGACTACAGCTCACTTTTTCCAATTTTGATCATGAAGGAAATTCATAAAGAAGAAACTTGGAGCGGCCATGATTCATAGAGAAGATTTTGGTATTTTGGCTAGGATATTTTGATAAAGTTAGATAAATGACACGATAAATGGGATCCTTTTATTAGAATGAGGCCACTAATAGACCCCTGAGTGTATAAACCTCAAGATTTATTCATAACACTTCTCTCCAGTTGGTTTTTCTTTAAAAGACCAAATTGTGGGATAAAAGAGCGAATAATAAGAAAGTTCGGGTTTCTAATATAGCTTTCATATCGATGAAGATGATATATACTCGAAGATGTTTGGCTAAATCTCCACAGTCGGATGCCTTGACAATATGTATCAAGTTTTACATGCCATTTAGTGTTTTGTCAACCACTAATAGACCCCCAAGTGTAAAAACCCCAAGATTTATTCATAGCACTTCTCCGCAATTTGTTTTCCTTTAAAAGAACAAATTGTGGGATAAAGAGCGAATAATAAGCAAGGTTGGGTTTCTCAAATTTTAAAAAAAAAAAATCATCTAAATAATTAAAAATTCATATACTGAAATAAAAAACTGATCTATAAGGAAAGAAAAAATTGATCTAAATAACAAAATACTCATATATTCAAATAAAAAACTAATTCATAAAGAGTAAAAATTGATCTACATAATTAGATAATGAAACACACAAGTCAAATATTACACTTCTATACTATTAGTATATTAATTTCTATAAACTACACAGATTTTGTTAACAAATCACCATATACATGAAGTATGTCACATTTATAAAAGATCAATCAATTAGTTATATTTAATTTTCATATATTTAATTATTAATTTAAGTCAATTTCATTACAAATTATTTTTCAAAAAGTAAACCAGTAACTTATTCTTTATA
>JXTB01000042.1:877414-975978 GCA_002914805.1 Parasponia andersonii
ATTGCATCGGGGGTATATCTGCAGGTATAGTATATGCTAAATGGATCAAGTTAATTAAAGTATTAATTAGCTTCACAGAAAATATATGACATTTAGTCTAAGAGTGCAATATTGGGCCTATAGTGGAGTGCCCCAATATTAATGGACATAGCCCAGCTATAATTAAGAGTTAATTATGATTATGGGTAGTTGGCCCATTGGAGCTTAGACTATCTGGATCCATAAGGTCCCCTATCTAACTCACACATAGCCCAATAATTAATTGAATGGTCAGTTAAGCCCAATAAGCCTATTAGGGTTTATATCTCTTTAAATACTTAAGAGAAAAGTTCTCATAGGTAATTCTAAGGGTGGTACAAACCACTCATACACAGTAACTGTGCATTTTCATGTGACAGAGAGAGTGGGAGAGACGAGCCGCCGCGGGAGAAGTCCTGTGTTCGTTTATGGTCGCTAAGGGAGAGATACTCATGGTCGTAGACATGCACTTAGGAGAAGGAAGATGTCTTTCGGATCGTTTGCTCATCTTTCCTTAGGAATCAAGAAGGTGCCCACACATCGGATCATTTAATGGGCTCTAGAGAATAGATGGGAAGGCTCAATGGTTATGAAGCGCTTCCAGGTTTTAACTAAACCAAGATCCATGAATTGATTTATGTTAGATCAACGATCCTACGTTTTTATTTTGTAAAATTTCAAGAAAATTTTTAAAATACCTATTCCACTGCATTCTTGATTTGTTTACAAAACTGTGGAAATCGTTTTGGAAAAAATCGTTTTTCGAAATTTATTGATTCAGAATTTCCAACACAGACAACTCCCAGAGAAGTCTATAAATGGGTTTGGAGATTTTTGCAAACTATTTTTAAAACAATATACGGGCGTCCGGAAGCAGAAGAAAACCATGTGAGACCTCGATTGGTTAGAGCAATCTGCAAACGAGTCTCCAAGGGAATACTTGTTGCGTTTCCTGGAGGTAATGTCCTCAGTACACAATGCCGACTCGGCCCAAGCCGCGAACTCGTTCGTCATGGGCCTGCAGCCAGGATTGATGCTGTCGGACCATCTACTTTTGAATTTGCCATACGACATGGCAGATGTCCAGGAAAAATTGGAAGGGGTCTTTAGGGTACTGGAAAGCCATCAGAAAGTGCCCAAGGCCTCCGTCGTGATAACGACAGTGCCGGTGCAAATCCCGGCCATGCAAGGGATGAAGAGGCCGGGGGGTGGCTCCAGAGCAGGGAGCCCCAACCCAAGGTGTTCAAGAGAGCAACAAGAGGAGGAAGACGTTTAAGGAACCTCTGTCGAAGTATGAGATCAACGCGCCGATCGACGTAATTTACCTCCAGAATAAAGACAGGGGCATTTTCAAAGATTTGCCCAAGTCTAGTGTTCCCGAACACATGAAGAATAGGAGCAGGTACTGTCAATTTCACAAAGATCACATGCATGATACCATCAATTGCCATAGCTTTTACGCACAGGTTATGATGGCGATCTATGCCAACAAGTTGAAGCAGTACATGAAGACAGGCGGAAGCCAGTCCCAGGAGGGCGCCGCCAGGCCCGAAAGAAGGACGCAAGCCCAAGCCTCCGGATCGGGAGATCAAGCTCTGAGAATAGTGTCGATGATCATAGGCAGACCAAAACTTTCCTAGATTCAAGAGGAGAGGAAAAAATCCAGAAAAAAATCGAAGAGAGGGTGAAGTGCCTAAGGGGAATGGGGTACTCTGTAAACCACCTGACGACGAGAGAAAGTTATGCCTCGACCGCCCCCATCACCTTCACCCAGCAAGACTTGGCCACGGTGCGTCTACCCCATGATGACCCCCTGGTGATTAAGCTGCAGATCGACTCTGCGCTGGTCGGAAGGGTCCTGGTCGATGGCAGGAGTAGCGTGGACATCCTGTTCCTCAGCACATTCGAGAACATGGGTCTGAATCGGAGCGCGCTCAGGCCGACCTGTCAGCCGTTGTTCAACTTCAACGGCACTTAGGTCGGCCCCTTAGGTATTGTAACTCTGAAGGTGTATGTTACGGAGAGGTGATTAGATGTAGACTTTGTCGTCATCGATTGCCAGTCCCCCTTCAACGTCATCATGGGGAGAGGATTGATCCACGCCATACACGGGGTCACCTCCACCCTCCACCAGGTCCTAAGATGCCAATCGAAGGGTGGTACCTACACGATAAACATCAAAGGAGACCAAACCTCCGTGAAGAAGTGCTTCGCGACTACCTTGAGGGGGACCGACCCGAGCGCGAGCATCTCGATAAGGGACAGATAGCAATCAGAGGACCAACTGCCAGCGTACATGAAGTGAATCGAAGAGGAGTCTGATGGGCCAGAGACCACGATCGAGAAGCTGGTGGCGGTCCCTTTGAAGGAAGTAGAACCGAAGAAAATGGTCTTGATCGGGGCCCTGCTACCCGAAGAAGAAAGGAGTGAGCTGTTGGAATTCCTTAGGCGGAACAGTGACGTCTTCGCGTGGTTCCATGATGACATGCCCAGAATAGACCCCGCACGCACCTGCCACCGACTAAATATAGACCCTAATTTTCCTCCGGTCAGGCAGAAACCCCGAAGGTTTGCACCAGAGAAAAACAGGGTGATCAACAAGGAGGTTAAGATACTGCTGTAAAACGGCTTGATCATGGAGTACGCATATCCATACTGGGTCTCCAAACCAGTGGTGGTGAAGAAGAAAAATGGTGATGACCAGACCTACATAGATTTCACCAATTTGAACAAGGCCTGCCTGAAAGACAGCTTCCCCCTGCCGAAGATCGATCAAATAGTTGACGTGACGACGAGATTCGACAGGATGAGCTTCCTAGATGCCTACTCTTGATATAACCAGATTTTCCTATATGAGGAAAACCAGATCCATACGGTGTTCATTATGGAGAGGGGTCTATACTGTTATAGACGCATACCTTTTGGCTTGAAGAACGCGGGGGTGACCTACCAGAGGCTCATGAACAAAATATTCGCCGAGCTCCTGGAAAAGACAATGTAAGTCTACATCGACGACATGGTCGTAAAAAGCAAAGAAGCTTCGGGCCACCTGGGGCATCTAAACGAATATTTTCAGATTCTGAGGCACTACCGAATGCATCTGAACCCTAAGAAATGCACGTTCGGGGTGTCGTCCGGCCAGTTCCTAGGGAACATCGTGAGCAGAAGGGGAATTGAGGCTAACCCAACCCAGTTGTTCTCAATCACAGATGTACAGATACCCTCGATGATTAGGGAGGACCAGCGGTTAACCGGAAAGATAGCCGCACTCAGACGGTTCATCTTCAAAATGTCTGGCCGATGTAAATCTATCTTCCAGTGCATAAAGAAAAGTTCCACAGTCATCTTGGGGGAGGAGCAGGACAAGGCACTGATAGAACTCAAACTATATTTAAGTTACCCACCTATCCTGGCTTCCCCAATGGAAGGGCAGCGGCTATATGCTTATTTGGCAGTGTCTGAAGTAGCAATCAGCGTCGTACTGTTCGTCGAGGAAGACAGCAAGCAGAGGCCGGTGTTTTTCACAAGCTGCATGCTCCTGAACATCGAGGCACGATACAGTATGGTAGAGCAACTGGTCCTCGCTTTGGTCAATGCTAAGAAAAGGCTAAGGTAGTACTTTGAGGCATACTCAGTTACATTGTATACGGACTTCCCTATCCGACAAATCTTGGCTAAACTGGACCTCTCGGGACGACTGACCAAATAGGCCATCGAGTTGGGGATATACGACATCGAGTATCGGCCTCGAGTGATGAAGAAAGGTCAAGTCATGACAGACTTCCTAGTGGAAATCTAGTCCTTCGGCGAGCCGCTCCAGATGACTTCGGCTCACATCCCTTCAGCCTGGACCCTCTACACCGACGGATCCACGAACACCTCGGGGTCAGGTATCGGGATAGTCCTGTAGACCCCATTAGAGCTCAAGATAGATAAAGCTTTGAGGCTTGGTTTCCAGGCAACGAACAATGAGGCGGAGTACGGGGCATTGCTACAAGGCCTTAAGCTGGCTCTACACTTCGGGGTGGAGAACATTGTGGTAAGAACCGACTCGTAGCTTATCGTGGGCCACGTCAGGGGAGACTTCGAAGTAAGAGAGCCAAGATTACACAGGTACTTTTCCAGGGTAATGGAGGCGAAAGCCCGCTTTAACAGCTTCGATATCGAACAGATACCTAGGGAGATGAACCAAAAGGCCAACGAGTTAGCTAGAAGTGCGTCAATCGGGGGGACGACCAAACACACGGAGATTCTGCTAGCGGACGAAATATGAGAGACCCTTTTGGAGACCCCCGCATGCCACGTGTTCGCGACTGATCTGAAGATGAAGGCTAGATGAGACCCATCACCCAATAACTGGTGTCGGGAAACCTGCCTGCGGACCCTCAAAAAGCAAGGTCGATCAGGCTGAAGGCCGCCCGATACTCGATGCTGGGGGGCCAACTATACAGAAGGTCCACAATGGGACCAAGTAGAGATGCGTAGGCCCCATGGAGGCACAGAAACTGATAGAGGAAATCCACGAGGGAGCATGTGGTAACCACTCTGGCGGGCATAGCCTCGCCCACAAGGCCTTGATGGCTGGATACTTCTGGCCCTACATAATGACCGAGGAGGCCCAGTTCATCAAGAAATGTGATAAGTGCTAGAGGTTCACCCCCCTGAAATGCCAACCTGCGGAAGAGCTCCATTCAAACATAACTCCGTGGCCCTTCACTAAGTGGGGTCTAAACATCGTCGGAGAGCTCCCCAGGAGTCCAAAAGGAATAAGATATGTTTTGCTGGCCACCGACTGTTTCATCAAATAGGTAGAAGCTGAAGCCTAAGCGACTGTCAATAAAGCAGACACGATTAACTTCATTTGGAAAAACATAATCCGCCGATACAGAATCCCGAAAGAGATACACGCTGATCATGGCACGCAGTTTTAGAACGCCAAGCTTAAGGAGTTGTGTGAGTTGTATGACATAAAGCTCAGCTTTTCATCCGTAAGCTACCCTCAAGGGAATGGCCAAGCAGAAGCCACAAACAAGGCCATATTCAGCAATATAAAAAAGAACTTGCAGGAGGCTAAACGAAGGTGGTTAGAAGAGCTATCGGCTGTCGCGTCGGACCATTGGACCACGGAGCGGAGGTCAACGGGAAGAACACCGTTTGCCATGGTCTACGGCCTGGAGGCTGTGATCCTGACCGAGATCGGCCTCCCGACCCTTCACTCCAAAGTGGTGAGAGACACCTCATTGAACGAGTAGTAGCTAAGCCGCAACACAGACCTCCTAGAAGAAACAAGGGACATGGCTCTGGTCCATCTGGCTTCGTACCACCAGCAGGGCAGGTCTTACTATGCAAAGAAGGTTAATGCTTATCGGTTTAACGCCGGAGAGTGAGTCTTGAAGGTCAGAACAGGAAACTCCTCGAAGCTAGACTCTAACTGGGTCGGGCCCTACGATGTGATTACACTTGACAATGGTGCGTACGTCCTAAAAGAACTCAAGACCAGGAAGAGCCTACCTAACACGTGAAATGCCCAGCACTTAAAAAAATACTACATATGAGATACATGTAAATGCTTGTATCGTTAAATAGCTTAACTCCAAAACAGATTAGGTTGTCTCCTACACGGACTTATCCATTGGATTGCTATGTAAAAGAGTCTGCCAGCAGACCTCAATAACGATCGTACTATGGGAATCACATCGCGCAATAAAGTGCTTGCCGATGGCATGAGAAAACGTACGAAAAGGAAAGAGCTGCGCAATAAAATGCTTGCCAGCAGACCTCAATAACGATCGTACTATAGGAATCATATCGCGTAATAAAGTGCTTGCCGATGGCCCGAAAAAACGTACGAAGTGGAAAGAACTGCGCAATAAAATGCTTGCCAGCAGACCTCAATAACGATCGTACTATGGGTTTCACATCGCGCAATAAAATGCTTGTTGATGTCTCGAGAAAACATATGAATAGGAAAGACTTGCGCAGAAAAATACTTGCCAGCAGACCTCAATAACGATCGTACTATGGTAATCATATCGCGCAATAAAATGCATGCTGATGGCCCAAGAAAATGTATGAAAAGGAAAGAGCTGCGGAGAAAAATGCTCGCCAGCAGACTACATCTGAGGTCGTACTACGGGAATCACGTCGCTCGCTGACAACCTGAAAGGATGTATGAAGGGAAACATGCAGTGCAACAAAAAACTTGCTGCCGACCCTTAAGGGATACCTGTGGGATGGGGAAGAGATGAGAGATAAGACCCTCCCCAGGGTGCACCTTAGCTACGCATAAGCCAAAGGTAAAAACAGGGACTGGGTCTACCTGTTGGAAGTAGACCCTCCCCAGGGAGCACCTTAGCTACACATAAGCCAAAGGTAAAAACAGGGACTGGGTCTACCCGTTGGAGATAGACCCTCCCCAGGGAGCACCTTAGCTACGCATAAGCCAAAGGTAAAAACAAGGACTGGGTCTACCCGTTGGAGGTAGACCCTCCCCAGCGAACACCTTAGCTACGCATAAGCCAAAGGCAAGTAGGGCCAAGGTCTACCTGTTGGAAGTAGACCCTCCCCGGAGAATGCCTTAGCTACGCATGGATTGAAAGTCGATGGGGCTAAGGCCTACCCGTTGGAGGTAGGCCCGGATAGGACCGAACGTGAAAGCACAAATTAAAACCAAAAATTCCATTTATTATTATTTGAATTACAGGATGCCTGGTCGACAGGGACGCAGACCCGGTGTCCCTATTTGTAAGAAGCAGGTTTTGGACGGACTCGCAAGGACACATTAGAGTGGCCCCGTTTGCTCCTAGTGAGAGCCGAGCCCAGGCCTTTTCCTTTGCAGCGACGAGTCCAAGCAATGGTCGACCAATCCCTGGAGCTTGTTCCTGGCGCATTCCCATTTAGGATCAGAGAAGTCTAGCCATATGCGTGGATCAAATTCTGTTAAGACAAGTCATAACAGAAATTATAGATCCTTAAAGTCGGATGAGCCGGAACTCACATCCCGATCCCCAGAGCTGATCTCGTCAGTCACAATATTGGGGGGGATTCAATAATAACTCCATATTATATACGATTGAGCCAGACCCAGAAGTCGGCCAGACCGCTGACAAGGGAAAGACCGCTGACAAGGGAATGACATCGTATATGATGTCCGACCCTGACCATAAATGCAAAAAAAAAAAAAAAAGAAGAGTAAACATGAGAAAAATACGCCGTTTTTATTATTTAGACAGGAGTTGGCAACGAGGGTCGGCCTTACATGACATAGTTAGTACTTTACAAATACACAAAAGAGCGAGGGACCCTAATTACCTCCGGCATGGGGAGCGCTACCGGCTTCAGCACTCAGACCAGCTTCGGCAGAGGACGGCATACCAGGGTCGGAGTCATCGCTGGACAAGACGACCGTATTTAACCCTCCGCCGGTTAAAGCACCAAGGCTAGGCTGACATCCCGGGACCTCCGTTGCTTATTCTGGTAGACCGGAAGTGGGGACAATCTCTCTGGGGATGGAAGCAGATTCAGATGGCCCATCTTTTTCTTTGTTGAGGATCTTCAGTACATCAGCAGGGTACACGATGTTAATCTCCTCCCCTAACTACTGCATATAGTACTTGACGAAATAATGATCCCTCTCGACACCTTTTTGCTCATCGAACTGGTCTGGCATTACCACCTCTGCGTGGCCTTTAAACTCCCTATTCTCCCAACCAGACCTGTAGTTCTCTGCAGAAAGAATATCCACCTGCCTCTGGTACTTTATCTTCAACTTCTTCGCATCCGCTAGCCTATCTCTCAGCGCCGCCAGCCTCAGCTCCGCCTGCTGCTATGACAAGTTGATCAAAAGAGTATTAATATCGGTGAGATCTTCGTCACGCCTGCAAGACAGCTCCACTTGAGTTTTCGCCAGTTTACGATGATCCAGGTAAAGATGTTGTATTACCTCGTTAGACCGGTCGAGTCTGCACCGCAGAGAATGGGCCTCCAATTTGGCTTTCGCCTCAGCTTTCCTCGCCTTCTTGGCCTCGTCGATGGCTTTGTCGCGGGCAATGAAAGCCAGACCCATCTCTGCCCCTACGTTCTGCAACTCCTGCTCCTTGACCTTGAGCTCAGCTTGGGCCAGTCTCAGCCTCCGAGCGTAGACCCGGGACCTCAGATTCGAGAGACCGGACCTTCCCCTCTGCCTCGCCAGCTTAGCGACCAGCTCCTCACGCTTGGCCCTCTCGACACTCAAAGTGTGGGCCACCGTGTTGCTAACCCTAGCCTCGTCTAGGCTCCAGTACAGGTCGAAGTACGCCCTCAGTGTAGCAAGGGCAACCTCATTTTGCTCGGCCACCATAGTACGGGCGTTCAGCTGCCCGGTCAGCTCACCAATCCGAGAGGAATAGAAGGATTGGACGGCAGCTAGCTGCAGAATGTGAAAAAGGGAAGTCAGTTTTCAGCAAAGATGCTCATAATATGTATGTGGTGGCTAGACGAGCCAAACCTGCGCAATACTGCAGCCGGCAACGAGCTCTACATTCTCCAAGAAAAGCGCCTCCAGCTTGAACTCTGTAGCTAGACCATCTCCTTGGGTGTTATCCGTGTCTGAGGAGCACGAATCCACCCCACCAATCGTGAGGACACTTTCTCCTCCCACCAGATGCACTCAAGTAGTTTCTTTTGACGCTCCTGAAGTGGCAGAGGTAAGGGCAATAGGAAGTAGGGCATCGTCAAGCACGCCTTTGGCGACAGCAGGGGGTGGCACATCCTTAGCAGAATAAGCCACGGCGATTGCTACTACTTCGGCGGCTTCGGCTGCCACCCCCCTTGGAGACCCGCCTGGCTGTGATTTTTCGGTCTTGTCTTGACCAACGCCCCTGACGGGCCGCCGCGCACAGACCTCCTCCTCCTCACGAGGGTCAGGCTAGCCCCCTACTCGTCACTGTCAGACGAAGGGCTTTATTTCCCCTGATGCACTGACTTCGCGACCCCACTTCGTAGGCACCGCGAGAGGGGAAGACAGCTGAAACTTTAACCTCAAAGCCCCTCTGCTGAGCTCGGCGATTTCCCCGTGGGAACGGGCAGTCCCAGATCCCTCGTCTGCCTTCGAACCAGCGCTAGGGGTGGAGGAAGTCGGTGCAGCAGTCTCCCCTGGCAGGCTCAAAGGTGCCCCTTCACCATGCATAATCTTTACGACCATCGCCCCTCGAGCTGCAGGCCTGCCTGCCTTGGGAGAAGGCACCGCAGGTGTTTCTCCCCTGGACGTGAACAGATCCTCCAGGTCATCATCCGAGCTCGTTCTTGGGGCGACAACTCCCTGCCCCCTGCCTCGTCCTCCGAAGACACCACCAGACGCCGACTAGTGGGGACCTTGGATTGAGCTTTGTGTGCAATAGTACCCCCTTGACCGGGGAGGGGTTTACCGAAGGGCCTTTATTCGAACCTGAAAAAGCAAGCAACGTGATTAGAACGCGGCCATGTTCTAATCGATGGAGCCCTAGGGTACAAATAAACTCACCCTTAACCCTTTTGGGGGCAGCGGTTTCCTCTCGTCAGAGCTTAACACACTCGTCAGTCACGAGCTTCATCGCCTCTTCATGCTCGTGACTAGTCGGTGCCACCAGGTCGTTGGGATCTACCAGCTGGCTCAAGGTCGTGATTTGACAACCCGCCATGGTGATGCGACTCTGCTCATCCCTGCGGAACTGGTTCAGAGCCGAGGCGTCAAGCTGGCTCCGAAGGTGTTTGGTAATGACCCATGTGTCCAGTAGAAAGAGGAGGTATGAAACCATCCTTGGCATCATGTTCATCACCTGAGGATTCAGAACAGCCTGAATATGTCGGCAATCCCCAGAGGACCCGAAGACGACGGCTCCCTCCAGTTCCTTGAGCCACCTTGCCGACAGCCGTGACTCGAATATGCTCTCCTCCACAGAGGTTGCGCAAGACAAAATACCATGAGTAAAGATGGACAGAGTGCACCCAGACCCAAAAATCACGACTCAGTACTTACCTTGTAGGAAAAATAGGGGAATTTGGAAACGCTCTTCGTTTACCCAATAGGAGCACCACGCCCCTCCGATGGCGTACAGCCTGGAGTGGAAATCCCATTGCTTGTCCGATTTCGGCAACCCCCAAAAAACGTGGCTCCCCGAGAGCAGCTTGAGGTAGAAAGTAGAGTAAGAGCTCTTTTTAGGGATGAGGATGAGCTTGTAGGCATAAAAGACCACCTCCAGGTCGATATAAACATTGAGGAGAACCGATAGAACAGAGAGCCCCATCAGGATGAATCGGATAAATCCTCATCAGGCTGAAGAACTGATTGACCAGGGGAGGAAGGGGAAACCATAGCCACTCCAAGTGCCTCCTCCCTAAGATGATGGAGCCTTCAGAGGTGGAGGTACCAGTCTGCCGGGCCCTCGACCCTTTGTAAGGTAACTCTGCTGGGGAAACAGAACTGCCTCCTTAAGGAGCCTAACTTGGAATCCGCGACAGGGTGGAGCTTCTGACTCTGGTTCAGGGCCATTGTCTTGGATGCGATCGAAGAGAGCAAAAAGTTCTAGGAAAGGGAAGATTCAGAAACCCTAAGATTTGGGAGAACTGAAACACTTGGAGATTTTGGTAAAGTAAGAAATGAGCACAAACGTGGCTTTTATAGAGGAGGAGCCGAAAAGTCTCTCCTAGAGGAAAACAGTGCGAGGAAGTAGAAGCGTTGGGGCTTCAAAGTTTGAAAAAATCGTGACATGGGTTAGCATCCACCGGTGTAAGTAACTGGGAAAAAATGACGGTAATAAGTGACGTGCACCTTCCGAATTGGCGAACCTGAGGCACGATTTCCCCACTTGATGGATACGAATCCATCAAATTGGGAAATGAGGGGCAATTATGGGGTCCGCTTTTAGATCATGCGCCACGTGGACGATTAAGTGGCAGAACAAGTCACAAGAGGGCACACTGGCTGACACGTGTCCATAAGGACCACTTAAAAGCCACACGAGTCGCACGTGATACCATATGGACCTGTGGACTGTCGGAGGCCGGGGCCGAGTCCATCCCAGACCCTAGACGGGTTCGACCCAGTCTAATTTTTACCCCGACAGCTGGAGGTCAGGAGTCTCGAGGGTCTTCCGTCAAGAAGATCACTGGAGGCAGCGCACTGCTCCAGACCCAGACAGGGCATTTAATGCAATCCTGGGTAGGTATGCGCATTGGGCAAACCGTCCTGACAGAACAACGGCTTGTCAAAATCTCACCCCCGCCGGGCTCGAGTCATAGGGGACGGCGGAAAGCAGGTCACGACAATACAAGGGAAATCACGGTAACCATGGCCCGTGATTTCTAGAATAAGTCATGATGAAAAAAAGGTACTCGATCATGGGATTGAGAGCCAGGAGGTTCTCAGTTCCAAGACTATATATATGAGTCATGCGTCCCCCTGAGGACAAGAGGCATATATAAGCATAAAAAGAGAAACTAGATTTTTACTACTCAATCTCAGGGATAAATATTTGATTTAAGCATCAGAGAGTTTTTGCAGGTGGACGTCCCCGCCTCTCTAACCTAACTTGTAGTTAAAAATGCTATGAGATAGCAAAGATACGTGGACAGTTAGTAGATACAGCATCAGTAGTTAAGAGATACGTAGACAGTTAGTACGGATCGCCCCAACACATATGTAGTAAGAAAACAATAAAATTGCATACAGAGAATATGATTACATATATTTTCATAGAGAATATTTAGAAAGAATGAATAGAATGCAAAGGAAAACCACAAATAAATAATTAGATTTTTTATTTAAAAAGTCTAGTTGTAATGAAATAATAGCTAAATAAGATCTAATTTGTAGTTTAAATATTCTGATAATCACAAATAATAATTATTCTTTTTCTGAAATACAAATAAAATGAGTAGTATGAATTTTGATCCCAACATATGTTATTTTCCCCTCATGTAATAGTAGTGTCACTGTTTGCATATTTTCGCCACATGTAATAATAGTACCGTCACTGTTTGCATTTTGGGGTTTGAATGTCACTTATTTTTGGGATTTAAAACAATCAATCTTGGTCTGAAGTTTGTTTACGTTTGGGTAAAAGTGATTTGCTACGATACGTGTGTTCGATGTCTCGACTCTAGATTTGTATAACTCGAATGCACATTTAGCAATTTGTCAAATTCAATTGAGTTCGCTTTTTTTCCTTTTTTTTTGTTTGGGTCCTGAAAGGAGAGTTCGCTTAATTTTGTTAGTAGTAATTCTTTCGAGTTTCAAATTTCAACTACATAATCTTAGGGTGCGACAAATGTAGTACAAAAGACTTCAATTTACCAAATCAGCGGACAAGTAAAGAAAAGCTGTACGAAATTTGAAGCTCCCCCGCGCATACATTGTATAAGGTCATCCTGATGAGAACTGCAACTTCACATGGCAGTTTTTATCGGATAAAAGTGGAATATTTACTCCACAAATCAGTCGATGCATCAAGTTTCAAAATTTGTATCATCGTCGTATCACTAGGCTGAAATGATATCAAAGAAAATGGTAAAACGCAGGGTTAAAAATATTCTTTTAAGCACAAAACAAAGAAAGGTGAAAATTTGGAATTTAAATGCAACTGTTCATCGACATTCAACTAGACAACTCATTCTTAATGTAAAAGTGAAACAATTAAAAGAAGAAACAAAAGCTCCCACCGCAGCTTGCCGAGCACCCAGGAGGGTTATCTGAATGCCCAACTCCCCACTATCCTTGAAAAAGGCTAGAGAGGACTGTCATGCAAACCTAGAAAACGGTCCGCATAAATAAGCAAAACAAAATCGGAAGGCGCATACCAGAGACAAAACTAGCCTAACTATAGAACTCCTAGGAATAAAACTTCACTTCTTCTTGGCAGCAGACTTGGTGACCTTGGCACCTGATGGGTCCTTCTTCTCAACACTCTTGATGACACCGACGGCAACGGTCTGACGCATGTCCCTGACTGCAAAACGACCAAGTGGGGGGTACTCGGAGAAAGTCTCCACAACCATGGGCTTGGTGGGAATCATCTTAACCATACCGGCATCACCATTCTTCAAGAACTTAGGCTCCTTCTCAAGCTCCTTTCCAGATCGCCTATCAATCTTAGTCAACAGCTCAGCAAACTTAACAGCAATGTGGGAGGTGTGGCAGTCAAGCACTGGAGCATAACCATTTCCAATCTGGCCAGGGTGGTTCATGATGATGACCTGAGAGGTGAAGTTGGCTGCTTCCCTGGCAGGGTCATCCTTGGAGTTGGAGGCAACGTAACCACGCTTGAGATCCTTCACAGCAACGTTCTTCACATTGAACCCAACATTGTCACCTGGAAGTGCCTCCTGGAGAGCTTCGTGGTGCATCTCCACAGACTTGACTTCAGTAGCAAGTCCAGAGGGGCCAAAGGTCACAACCATACCGGGCTTCAAGACACCAGTCTCAACACGTCCAACCGGTACAGTTCCAATACCACCAATCTTGTACACATCCTGAAGTGGGAGACGGAGGGGCTTGTCTGTGGGCCTCTTGGGCTCATTGATTTGGTCAAGAGCCTCAAGGAGGGTTGGTCCCTTGTACCAGTCAAGGTTGGTGGATCTCTCAATCATGTTGTCACCCTCAAAACCAGAAATGGGCACGAATGGGATCTTGTCAGGGTTGTATCCGACCTTCTTCAAGTATGAGGAGACTTCCTTCACAATTTCATCGTACCTTGACTTGGAGTACTTGGGGGTAGTGGCATCCATCTGCACGAGTTGAAAACAGAAACATAAGTAACAAGAATACACACCAATTCAAAACAATATATATGCAAAATCAAGAATGCTGACCTTGTTACAGCAGCAGATCATCTGCTTTACACCAAGAGTGAAAGCAAGCAAAGCATGCTCACGGGTCTGACCATCCTTAGAAATACCAGCCTCAAAACCACCAGTGGTGGAGTCAATAATGAGGACGGCACAATCAGCCTGGGAGGTACCAGTGATCATGTTCTTGATAAAGTCACGATGTCCAGGAGCATCAATGACTGTGCAGTAGTACTTGGTGGTCTCAAATTTCCACAAGGCAATATCGATGGTAATACCACGCTCGCGCTCAGCCTTGAGCTTGTCCAACACCCAGGCATACTTGAATGACCTCTTGTTCATCTCAGCAGCCTCCTTCTCGAACCTCTCAATGACACGCTTGTCAATACCTCCAAGCTTGTAGATCAAGTGACCAGTAGTGGTCGACTTTCCAGAGTCGACATGGCCAATAACCACAATGTTGATGTGGATCTTTTCTTTACCCATGCTTAGCTGTTGGAGAAAAAAATACAGAAATCAAACAAACACGAACAAATTTAATAACCCACCATTACAAAATCACCACCAAACAGCCAGAGAACCGAAACCAGAAAAGCAAAGCAAGTACAGAAACTTCAAGATGGAAGTTGTAACAACATAAAAATCAATAAACTGACATGAGCTGATTAGAAGCAACGATATTATAAACTCAGTCCCTTAGATGTTCATAAAGATCTGTGATCATACCCACAAATCATTACAGGTCTGTAGGCTCATCACCGTTACTAAATATACTAAAACAAGTTTTTAAATAATAAAATACTGAAATCGTTACTAAAATTTTCTAAGAAAATTTGTAGCTGCTCCAGTGTTCTCCCGAAATATCAACAGTTAAACATCACGGGAGAGTTTGAAAAACCCAAAGCAACACAGAGCTATGGCTTCTAGGGAACGAGTCAGATGGGAATGAGGTTATCCACACTGACCAGATAGCGAAGCGTTACAATGAAAGCATTTAATCACCACTGAAAAAAATATATCAGAAAAAACAAAACTATGACCAAGTTTAATTATAGCTCAACAATTTCGAGAAAATAAAACCCCTCTTTGGAAAAAGATCTACAAGTAAATCATTTAAAAATTAACAAAAATACAACAGAAAAAGAAACAGCAAACGTTGTACAAGTTCCTAGTATATACAAACAAAAACAAGTTCTGAAAACGTATCCTCAATCAAACCAATCCCAGAAAACAAATCTAAGAAAAACAATTTTCACTAATGGAAACCAGATCTACGAGATTCAGACGAAAAATTAAACAAAAATAAAAAAAAATTAACAAAACAAATCCCAGTTCATAAATTCATTCAATCAATCAAAAACCCTTTCTCCGATTCTCATAGAAAAAAATAAACAAAAACCCTTAAAACCCTTTACTTGATTAGATATTAGCACGCATACAATTCCATTGATTCAAAGAAAAAGGAAGCAAAATCAGAGAGAAAGTAATGAAACAAGGAGACATACAATCATATATATATATATATATACACACATATTCATAGTCATAATCATATACACGAAAAGCAAAGTATAAAAAGAGAGAGAGATCGATACCTCAAAGATATGATGGAGAAGAAGAGTCTCTCGCCGACTTAAGGGTTGAAGCGAGCGAGAGAGAGCAGAGGATGAGATATGAGAAATTTTGAAACCAGAAGGAGCTCTAGTAGTCTATGTACCTTCACTGTGGTTAGGGTTTCTTTCTCCACCGTCGGATCTTTAGGGATCTCATCTTACGGTGCGTGGCTTCCCTTTGCTACTGCGGCTTTGTACCTCACTCGCCGCAACGTGCGCATCATGTTGTTGGTGTCTACATTAGCATATTCTTCTTTTGTTCAATTTCTATGATACCCTTCCTCATTTTGTTGCACGGATAATTTCAATTTTTATTATTATATTTTAACATTTTATTTAATTTATATTTTCTATTTTAGTTATTATTAATGTCTTTATATTTAAAATCTAATATAAATTTATACTATAATATTAATTTAGAATAATTAATTTATTAAAATAATTTAATAAAATTTTTCTTAGATAAATTTTTATATGATTTATTTTTAATTTTTTAAATAATATTTTAATAAATTAATTACTTTAAATTAATGTGTTAGTATAAATTTGTAACAAATTTCAAATTTAAAAATAAATATTGATAATAATAAAAATACAATTTGAATAAAGTATCAAAATAAAGGTATAAATCCTTTGTTCTAGTTCTATTGTAAGTTTAATTGCTCGTCGTGATATTTGACACACATTTTGCTTCTGCAAGTTTAATTGTTTTCCTTGTATGCACGTGTAAATCCAATAGATATAGATTTGACACAAACAAATCCAAATATTCCATTTAGTCCAATATTTGTGTAAAATCCAACCCAATTAGATCACAATCTCAAAAACATAAATACAATCCCATAAACAAAAATTTTAGATTAAAGAATCTTGATTACAACATAACTATGCAAGTGTTAACTACATAATTTCATATTAAAAAAAGGGTTAAGTACGTAATTTCATATTTAAAAAAAATGTTAAGTACATAATAAGCATAAGCACAAGTAGCAAAGTATGAATGATAATTTTTTCTTTCTTTTTTTGTTTGGAATGGAAAAATATGGATGCAATTAAATGGCTATTATACAAAAATTTTAGCCTTCTTCGCAAAAATACTTTTAAAAATTAGGCATAAAAATCTGTAAATTTATTTATTTATAGGAATTTAATGCACTTAATTTTTAAAAATATGAGTCAACCGAGGCTAACTCAATTGATTCAAAGTTTGAAAGATATGTGTGTTAGTTTAACCGAATTAAGAGTTCAAACTTTGGTAATAATAAGTGCGTGAGTTATTTTATTTTACCTTGATAATAAGTGATGGTCATTAATTAAGTCATATTTAAAAAAAATTAAAAAATATGAATATAAAAAACACGATTAAAAGTTGAAAATTTCTATATAAACTTATATTTTACACATGATTTGAATTTATTGGTTAAACTTGTGTCTGCTATTTATTGACAATTAAATTAGATAATAAATAATTTAAGAGAAAATTAATATTATATGATAAATACTGACAACAAACTTTATGAGATTAATTTTTCCTTTCAAAAAAAAATTTATGGGATTAAAATTAAGTTGAATTTGATAGAAAAATCAAATTTAAGTATTTTGTAATTTAAACTATAAAATATGAACTTCGCAAAATAATATCCTGAGATTAAGAATTCCTGAAAAATTAATATTCTCTACTGATTTTTTTGACAAAATTTAGTTACGAAAAAATAATAATATACTCAAATAAAATTGGATTAATATTTATTATTCTTTTTAATTTTGAGAATATTATTGTCTTTTATCAGTTAAAATCATTTATAATGTCAACCCAAAATATTAATTTTCAAAAATTCTTAATCTATTATTGTAGAGAGTCCAAATTTTAGGATTTAAATTGTAAAACATCCAAATTTCAAAATATTTTTTGCAGTTTACCTTTGCTAAAATAGTATAGTTTACAATATTTAATATATACTTGTATGAATTTATATACATTGAATTGGGCTGGTTCATTGGAATTTAAAGCTTTATCAAACCAATTCAATTGAATTTTTAATTCTTTCTTTCAACCCAATCCATTGCAAGTTAAATGGACTTAAATGAATTCANAATTCAATCGGTCGGCTGGATAATTCGTGCATCCTTTATATTGGTCCGGATTTAAATTGTATGACAACAACCAAAGCATTGTAACATAGTATACAACAAGATAATTACCAATATACTATATATAAAGAATGATAATTACCAATATATATACATGTTTAAAATACACTAGCACGATTACATACCTCCATCATATTCACTAGCGTTAATAACAAATATCAATAAACTGATAAATGCCAAATCCAATTTTGTATTTTTTTAGCAAAAAGGAAAACGAAAAAAAAAAAACCCATCTTATACCTGGTTAAAAATGCCTTGCGTGTGTTCTTTCATAACAATGCAATCCTCATTTTAGTTTATTTATTTATCTTTTTTTTTTTAGATAAACAATGCAATCAATTTACGTTTAACCGACGAATCTTCTGTTCGTTGTATTGTATCCGTAAGAACCTAAAAGCAATGCTAATAAGCAAAATCATTAAACCCCCTTTACAAAGACAACAACCGTAATATTATCTATCTAAAGTTATATAATATATACATAGGTATATACACATGGAAATACATATAATGAAACACATGAAAGGCAAAAAAAATCACAAGGACAACTTATTTATTATCCTCATTTGGGAAGGTACGGTGAATGTAATGTAATCCATTTTCCCAACGGAGTAGTGCATCTTTTCACGCAGGCTATACTAAATTGTTAAAAGCATTCTTATTACAAAGCATAATATACAAAACAAATAAAAAGGCTAAGCTTATAACAAGATAATACGGTGGACCTGACAGCCGACAGCCAAGCTCTAAGTTTAGGAATTTAACCGAACCGAACCAAATTATCGTCGATCTCACTTTAATGAAATGTCTGAATAATAAAGAAATAATAATAAGAATATAAATCAATCTCATAATACAAAAACTTAAATAGAAAACTCTCAAATCAGGAAAAAAATCACTGTCTCTCGTAAAAGAATTTCATTATATGAAAAATTTCTACAATCATGTAGACTTCCCTATTTTTTACCCAATGACCTTAATACACCAAAATACTTTCTCATAAATATTTTCTTACTCACACCTTACACCACCACTCTTTAAAACCTCATCTTTTATAAAAAAAACTCTATTATCTTTAAAAGAAGAAATAAAAAGAAAAAAAAATTTAATTAGAAGAGTGAACTTGAAATGTTTCTAAGTTTTTGGGAGGAAAAGAATGAAGAAATGAGACCTCTATTTATAAGCCTTAAAAGGTAATGAGAACACCACATTTTATTATTCTATTACGACTGCTCCTTTTCAATATTACTATTACAGCTACTCTCTTTCACTATTGTTATTACGGCTATCCTTTTTACTATTATTATTACGATGGCCCTTTTTATTTCTATTTACACATACATCAACAATTGCCATGAATAAAAAAATAAAGAACTCCTAAATTTAGGTATGTCAATGGCAAGCAAGAACAAAAACGTTTAAAAACCTGTGTTATGTAGAGCCCCAAATACATAAGACTAAAGCAGTAAGGACAACTAACTTTGCTTCATAAACCAATGGCTTTTTTCAGTAAAAAGAGAAACAAAAAAGATAATAATAATGCACATTCTGTCTTGCCATGTCTGCCATCTCAGACTCCCAATACTTTCCAGTAAAGTACGAATAAACAAAATCATCTTCAGCAGTGTGGCATTATTAATAAGTGAATCGACATTGGCTCATGGTCCCTAAAAGATTAACTTCCAGCATTTGAAGATCTTGTACTAAAATAAATACACACATAAAAACTGGTATTTGAGCAGAACTGGCAGCAAAACCTGGTTTCATGTAGCAGGGTTGCTGCCCAGGTGGGTTTTTGAAGGAAAATGTCCCTTTAACCTACTGATCTTGGAGTTGGATGTTGGATTGTTGAGAAATTACAGTGCGTAAAAATAAGCCAACCTTACCTATTTCCCGAGACTGCTCCCTTTTTGGAGTCCCAGATGGGAAATGTCTCTTTGGGTAGAGAAGAAATACCTGTTTTCATTTATTACGCCCATAAGCATAGATCAGATTTTGATATGAATCTGCATAAGAGGCATATAGTGGTATATTTGATAAAGCAAGTTAGACACATTTGTTCAAAATTACTGTCCAGTGTTCTCCACATAATGGCAATCCACAAAAAAAAGATTAACATCGTCTTAAACAATGATTGCATTACAAGTTACAACAGCAACATATCAGCAAATTATTTGAAAGAGAAGTTAGTACCATGTGGCATATTGTAGCTTAATTAGACGCCATTTGCCTGAGCCTAGTACCTTGAATTAGAAAAAGATTAGGCGAACAAGGAATTCACCTTAATCAAATTTTAGAGAAGTAAACAACCGCATTGACCTAACTGCAACCACAAACAGCAAATTTGTTTAGAATCCAGCTTCTGATAGCAAATAAAAAGGAAACCAATGAATAATTACTCACACATTCATATAAGCAAATCAGATAGCATCCAAACTATTAGCTAGAGATCACCAAAAATATGAGAACTCAAAATGATACTAAGATCATGATACGGAAAATCACACAGGTAAAGCATGTTTAACCATTGAAAAAGAAATACTATTACTGTCATAATGCATTGAATTATGTAATTTGGACATTTTTACGAGTTTAGTGGACAGGACTAAAAGTAAGTGATCGAGTATGGTGTAAGAAGAACATTAACGATATTCCACTGGAAGTGTGAAATGATGGTTCAAATCCACAACAAACAAATGAGAGCATAGCAACAAATTGAAAATAATAATAATCAAAGTCATGCGTTTTGGCCAAATTTAGGCAGATCCATTCATATGTAAACAATGAAACAGGATTTAACAAGAAGATGCATGATCTGCGAACCAAATATAGCCTCTGCACTTGTGGCTTAACATAAAGTTATGATACTGGTAAATTTTTCGTAGGTGGCCATAAATTTGTAGATGAACAGACAACAGAACTTGATAATAACAACAATACCTGAATCTACTATGGTCAGATGAATGTCCAAAATCATCTTCAAGCACATAAAGAAGTTTCCTATACGTATATCCATCCACAAGGTCTTTCCCTTGGAACTGCTTTAACAGCTTCATTGCCTCTTCAACTCTTCCTCTTCTGCATACCTCATCCAGTACTGTCCTATACGTAATGAAATCAGCTGACCTCTGCTGTTCAATCATCTCCCACAGATACTTAACAGCCTCTTCAACGTCTCCACTGAGAGCCAAAGCATTCACAAGCGAGTTGTATGATTTACCACTAGGAATAAACCCTTTATTCTTCATTTCATCGCACAACTCCCTAGCATTGTTCGTCCTTCCTTGAGCACACAGTCCATGGATCAGATAATCATAAGTAAATGAGTTCGGCATGCAATTATAGACCACACCCATCTGGTGGAATATCCTAAGTGCATCATTGACATGAAGAGAAAGGACATAACCCTTAACCATGGAGTTCAAAGAAAAAATATCAGGCTCAATACCATCATTCACCATTTGCCTAAACAGTCCCCTAATTGTGTCCATATACACATGGTTTATGTAAGAATTTCTTCCCCTACTCAAAAATGCCACGAAAAGAATATTATAGGTTCTAATTGAAGGCCTACAATCCAAGTTCTTACTAGTCTTCATGTGCTTAAATATATTGACAGCTCTAGTCAACTTCCTAGCTTCTGTGAAAAAGTATATAATGGTATTGAAAAGCGCCTCAGTACCCATATGAGATATAGCAAGCACTTGGTTGACGACGTCATCCATTTCTTCATACATTTTAGCCACACCAAGCTTCTTTATGGCAATGTGATAAGTGGAAGCATCATGCTTGAATCTCGGTTGCTGCGAGGCCCAGTTGAACAACTCCAAACACACAAGAGGGTCATCTTGCTGAGCCATAACATTGCCCAATTCCTCAGCTGTAAATCTAGGCAGAAGTTGGGACACCGCCCTTTGAAACTGGGCTTCATCAAGAACAGGCTTGCTATTAGCTTTCAGTCTCTTACTAACTCTCCTCCTATAAGACCTCGACATAGGCTTAGTCGAGAACAAAGAACACAAGGAAAACTGCTCAAACCCACAAAGTAACCCATTTGAAGCAATTCGGGAACATGGGTTAATCCTCTTCGGTGCCATAAAATGAGAATAACCCAATTCATTTCCATTAACCAAATTCGAGTTACAGGAGCATGCAAAGAACTTTTTCAGATATTGGCGAAATGGGTTTCCACCAATGAGCTTATTAACGAAATCTGAGTTTGAAAGTCTGTATCTCATATCGCGAAAAGCAAAACAAGTACAAGCTAGTGATTCTCACTGACCTTTGCGTTTTGACAAAGAAAAAGAAAACGAGAATGGAGTCTCTGAAGTGATGAAGCCGAACACAATGGTTGTGCAGAGAAAGGATGGAGATGATTCCTTTGATTTATACGGTTACTTTCGAAAAATACGACATTCTAAAAGCCCTTTCTTCCTCGACTCCAAACGTGCCTCTCCGAAACTCATCTGTGGTAGAGCAGCAGAATTAATGGCCTGCCACGATGATGCAGCCGCCGGATATCGTCGGGTCGTCTGCGAATACCGGCGAAGCTCCGGTGAGAATCGAGGAAGAAATTGATGAGACGGTGATAGATACTAACTACTACCCTAGAAAGGTCTTTTCTGGACTCATGCTCCAATTTTCTTTATTTGTTAATTTCTGGTACTGATTTTGATTTTGATTTTGTTTTTTTTGTTTTTTTTTTTTTAATGAGATTATTTAGGTGAAGGGCGTTTCTAGCACGGGGTATAGTCAAATGGATGTATTGATAAACCCGGTATACGTGTTTTGATTAGCTGAAGCTTGGGTGGCCACACTTCTGTGTACGTGGAGTTGTTGCTGCCGTCAACTCCTTGTTAGCCTTCCGTTAGTGAGTTTCTTTTTTTCTTTTTAATTTTTTTGGGAGTCTGAAGTTTTATAAGCGGAAAGAAAATATGTATAATGAAAAAAATAATTTCTTTTCTTCGTTATTATTTAGTATATAAAAAGTAAATAAAATTAATATATTTTAAAATAATTATTTTATTTTTTTATTAAAATTTTAAAAATAATGTATAGGATTAATTTGGTAAACTCATTTTACAATATTAGTAAAAAAAATTTATTCTCTTTTTTCTCTCTATTTTTGAGAGAAAAATATTTAAATAAATCTCGTTATTTTTTCCCTCCCTTTTCTCTTTCATTCACTTTTTCTTTCTACCAAACAATCTAAATTTTTATTTCCTTATACTTTTCTCTTAAAATTTTTCTTTCTCTCCTTTTTTCTTCCTACCATGCATAGTCTTAGTGAGTTCAGTCGACTATTATTGGAAACTGTTGAACAAATCAACAATTGTAGCTCACCAACTAGCCGTAATAGGAACAGTAAAAAAGACAGTCGCAATAGGAATAATAAAAAGGGCATCTGTAATATGAACAGTAAAAAAGGTAGCCGCAATAGTAAATGGTAAAAAGGGCAACCACAATAGCAATAGTAAAAAGGGTAGCCGCAATAGCAATAGTGAAAAGAGCAGTCGTAATAGGAATAGTAAAAGGTGATGTTTGCACCACTTTTTAAGTTCTATAAATATGGAGGGCTTCATCACTTATTTTGTATCCCAATCTAAATTCCTCTTCCTTTTTAAGAAAGAATTCAAGCTTAGGAATTCCTTTTAGTGTCTCACTTATTTTCTTCTAAATTGTTTAGAGATAGTGTTTTCTCTTATATCAAGAGAGAGAAGTTCTTTGTTTTCTCATTGTATTTAGAGAGAAGTAAGTTATAATCTCCTTTTCATAATGAAATTCTTCACAGCCTTGTCCATGGACGTAGCCTAAATTGGGTGAACCACGTTAAATCTTTTGTGTACCTTATTTTTTTCATTTTACCCAAATTTTCTCAACTCGTATTTTAACTGTGTGTTGTCACTTCCGTAAAACTGATCTCCTAACAATGGTATCAGAGCCATTAGTTGGAGCATTGTTTATAAATATGGTACTATTCACATATACGATACGATACTGTTCATATATAGTAAAACAATAGTAACTGAATAAATCATGGTGAACAAAAATAGCGGCGAAATTCAATATTGAGAAGTTCAACGGGAGCAATTTCTCTCTGTAAAAAATGAAAATAAAGGCAATCTTGAAAAAAGATAATTACCTAGCAGCAATTGAGGAAAGGCTTGCTGAGATTACTAATGATAAAAGGTGGGACAAGATAGATGGCAATGTTGTCGCCAACTTACATCAGACACTAGTAGATAGAGTCTTGTCAAGCATTGAAGAGAAGAAGTCAGCGAAGGAGATATGTGATACACTTATAAAGCTATATCAGGCTAAGTCATTCCACAACAAAATTCTTTTGAAGAGAAGGTTTTACACCTTTCAGATGGTAGAATCAACAACAGTGGCCAACCACATTAATACTCTCAACACTCTATTTTCACAGCTCACAGTAATGGAGCACAAAATAGAGGATAATGAATGTATAGAAATCTTACTTCAGAGTCTACCTGATTCGTATAATCCACTCATTATAAATGTGATTAGCAGTAATGGAGCATAAAATAGAGGATAATGAACGTGCAGAAATCTTACTTCAGCTGATTCGTATGATCTACTCATCATAAATGTGACTAGCAGCAATGAAGTATAAAATAAAAGATAATGAACGTGCAGAAATCTTACTTCAGAGTCTACCCGATTCGTATAATCTACTCATCATAAATATGACCAGCAGTACTGCAACTTTAGTTTTCAACGATCTTACAATTATTGTTTTCAAAGAAGAAAATCGGTGTACGAACAAAGAAGACAGAGTGGCAAGTTCACAACAAGCAGAGGCTTTGAAAATGAGATGGAGATCAACAAAATGTGGTTCCAGTGGGAATCAGAGTCATGGTAGATCAAAGTCAAGAAGTAAAAAAAACATCAAATGTTATCATTGTGGCAAAAAGAGGTACGTCAAAAATGAGTGTTGGCAACTTAAAAAGAATGAGAATTCTAGAGGGAAGGACCCCGAGTCATCAATTGTTCAGGAGAACGTTGCAAGTACTTTAGATGATTGAGAAATTAGGTATAACGAAGTAGCAACAGTTTCTAAGGATAGAAGACAGCTTACTAATGTTTGATTAGTAGATTCGGGAGCGATATGGCATATAACTTCTCACAAAGAGTAGTTTCATACATATGAACCTATCTCTAGAGGATCTATGTTCATAGGTAATGATCATGTCTTAGAAATTACTGGGATTAGCACCATCAAGATGAAGATGTATGATGACACTGTTCGTACTATTCAAAAGGTGCAACATTGAAGGGCCTGAAGAAAAATTTATTGTCCTTAGGACAATTAGATAACCTTGGTTACAAAACTCATGTCAAGAATGGGATCAGGATGATCATAAAGGGTGCACATATAGTAATGAAGATAGAAAAGATTGCAATGAATCTGTACATACTTAAAGGAGATACACTAATAGAAGTGGAAGTATCAATTATTTCAATAAATTTTGGAGAAGAATCAACGATGATGTGGTATCAGCTTGGCCATATGTCAGAACGAGGCTTGAAGATTCTCTTTGAATAGAGGTTGCTTCCTGATCTCACAAAGATATCTTTACCCTTTTGTGAGCATTGTGTTACAAGTAAGCAACATAGATTAAAATTTAGCATATTTAGTTCTAGAAGTAAGAAAGTTCTAGATTTGGTTCATTTTGATGTTTGGCAAGCACCGATGATGTCTCTAGGAAGAGATAGATATTTTGTATTTTTTATTGATGATTACTCCAGGAGATGTTAGGTGTATCTTATCAAGAGAAAGACAAATGTGTTTTCAATCTTCAAAATAATCAAAGTGCGTATAGAGCTTGAATCTGAAAAGAAGATCAAGTGTTTGGGGATAGACAATGGAGGAGAATATACAAGCAATGAGTTTGATAACTTCTGTCAACAAGAAGGTATTAAGAGGCAGCTTACATCAACATACACTCCTTAGCGAAATGGAATGGTAGAGTGGATGAACAGAACCTTATTAGAAAAGACAAGAGCAATATTGAGAGCTGCAGGTCTACCTAAGACATTTTGAGCAGAAGTAGTCAAAACTACCTGTTATGTGATCAATCGATCTCCATCAATAGTAATTGATCTGAAGACACCGATGGAGAAGTGGACTGGTAAGCTAACTAATTACTCTCACTTACATACATTTGGAAGTCATGTGTATATGATGTACAATACTCAAGAAATCAAAAAATTGGATTCAAAGTCCAGAAAGTTTGTATTTTTGGGATATACTGATAGAGTCAAGGGGTATCACTTATGGGGTCCTATTGCCCATAAGGTTGTCATCAGCAGAGATATGATTTTGCATGGAAGAGAGATGATAGTAGACCAAAAACTACTACAATTCAGGTAGAAAAAAAATACTGAAGATTCAGATTCTTCTGAAGCAACCCAGAGCACGAAGTATAAGAACCAATCGAGAAAAATGCTTCTGAAATTTGTCAGTCAACTCGTGAGGGAAGACCACCAACATGGCACTCGGATTATGTTACTGAGAACAATATTGCATACTATCTTCTAATAGAGGATAGAGAGCCAACAACTTTCTATGAGACTACCAAAAACCTAGATGTATCCCTATGGACGACAGTAATGCTTGAAGAGATTGAAGCTCTTTACAAGAACAAGACATGAGATCTTATTTCGCAACCACAAGAAATGAAGAAAGAAGGTATTGACTTCAAGGAGATATTTTCACCTGTAATTCGACTAACAATAGTTAGAGTGGTTCTAGTAATGTATGCTACGTTTGACCTACATCTAGAGCAACTAGATGTGAAAACTGCTTTTCTTCATAGAAAACTTGAAGAAGAAATTTATATGCTCCAACGAAAAGGTTTAGCTGAAATAGACAAGGAGAACTTGGTTTATAGATTGAACAAATCTTGGTACGGCCTTATACAGGCACCAATGTATTGGTATAAGAGATTTTACTCCTTCATCATAAGCCTTGAGTACAATAGACTCAGTTCAGACCACTGCAGATACTTCATAAGGTTTGATGAAGAGAGTGATTTTATTATCTTATTATTGTACGTGGATAAAATATTAGTAGCTAGCCCTAACAAAAGAAGAGTCCAAAATTTAAAGGCAAAGTTGGCTAGAGAATTTGATATGAAGGACTTAGGACCAACAAACAAGATTCTAGGAATGCAAATTCACCAAGACAGAAGTAACAGTAAGATTTAGCTTTCTCAGAAGAATTATTTGAAGAAAATCTTGTGTTGCTTTAATATGCAAGATTATAAGCCAATCTTTACCCCACTTCCTATTAACTTCAAGTTATCTTCTGAGATATGTCCTAGCAATGAAGCAGAGAAGATAGAGATGTCTCGAGTACCGTATGCATCAGCAGTGGGAAGCCTAATGTTTACTATGATATGCACAAGATCAGACATTGCACAAGTAGTGGGAGCCGTTAGTCGGTATATGGCAAATCCTGGTGGAGAGGATTGGAATACTGTGAGAATTCTGAGATACATCAAAAGAACCTCAGATGTTACATTATGTTACGGAGGATCAGAATTTACTGTCAAAAGATATATTGATTTAGATTTTGAGGGTGATCTTAACAAACGAAAATATACTACAGGTTATGTGTTTACTCTTGCAGAAAGAGCTATAAGCTGGGCTTCGAAATTGCAAACTATTGTAGCTTTATCTACAACAGAAGCAGAATACATGACAGCTACACAAGCTTGCAAAGAGGCTATTAGGTTCAAAGGTTGTCGGAGGAATTCGGGCACAAATAAGAAAAAATTCCTTTATTTTGTGATAGTCAGAGTGCCTTGCACATTGCAAGGAATCCAGCCTTTCATTCCTGGACAAGGCATATAGGTGTTCAATATCACTTTGTTCGAGAAGTAGTAGAAGATAGAAGTGTGGACATAAAAAAGATTCACATCAAGAAGAACCTAGCAGATGCATTAATCAAACCAATCAATATTGATAAGTTCCAATAGTGTAGATCCTCATATGGCCTAGCAGATACGTAAATAGCATGAAGAATTGGCAAGCGAAGACAAAAAAAATTTCTCAAGTATAAAGATATGATTAAAATCAAGTCTTCAAGTGGGAGAATATTGAACAAATCAACAATTGCAGCTCACCAACCAGCCGTAATAAGAATGATAAAAAGGCCAGATACAATAAGAATAGTAAAAATGACAGCTGCAATAGGAACAGTAAAAAGAGCAGCCGCAATAATAATAGTAAAAAAGACAACCACAATAGTAATAGTGAAAATAACAGCCGTAATAGGAACAATAAAAGGTAATGTTCACACCACCTTTTAAGTTCTATAAATATGGAAGGCTTCATCACTTGTTTTATATCCCATTCTAAAATCCTCTTCCTTTTCAAGAGAGAATTCAAGTCTAGGAATTTCTCTTGGTGTTCTACTTATTTTCTCCTAAATTGTTTAGAGAGAGTGTTTTCTCCTATTTCAAGAGAGAGAAGTTCTTTATTTTCTCTTTGTATTTAGAGAGAAATAAGTTGCAATCTCTTTTTCATAGTGAAATTCTTAACAGCTTTATCCGTGGACGCAGTCTAAATTAAATGAACCATATTAAATCTTCTGTGTGCCTTATCTTTTTCATTTTATCTAAATTTTTTCAACTCGTATTTTAGCTGTGTGTTATTACTTTTACAAAACTGATCTCCTAACAGAAACTAGTAGGGTTTTGATTGGATATTTTGAGGTTGCTGGAACGGTAGGCTGATCAGATTCAAAGCCAGTTTCTGGAAGTCAGTAGAATGGTAGAGGGATCGGATTAGAAGCTGTTGTCGCTTATGTGCTGAAAGTCAGTTGGGGTAGCGTTGAACTGTTGAGGTGAGAATTGTAGTACTACTTATATTAGTTGTTTGGGGAATAGAGGTCAAGAGTAAAATATTGATAGTAGGAATTAGAAGAAATTTATATTGTAGTTATTAGCCCCTAATTTTGGTGTGGAAATCTATCGTTCAGTATAGATCTAAATTGCTAATGTAAATTGATGTCACCAGTGGAGTCAGTAGTGTAGGAGTTGTGATAGATTATTGTGCTACGCAAATTACCAGCAACTATATTCGTATCGGTCGGAGAAGAAAGATTATTCCTCTTCTACTGTTAAAGGTCTGCCGAATTTGAAACTTCCTTCATATGAAGGCTATCTAAGTAGGAAATGTCCATTTTGATATTTTGTTTTCTGGGTCTACTAAACAGAGAAAGAAGCCAACAAATCCTCACCATTTATTCCTAATCAAACGGCTATCGTACCAATGTTTATCAATACACCCGTTTGGCTATACTCTACCTTAGAAAAGCTCGATCGTTTATCTTAGTTTATTTGGGGGGATAGGTTTGTTTCTTTTCCCTTTTTTTTTTTTTCTCGGTATGTTATTCAAGGGAATGGTTTTACCATTCTATTGTTTATATTGGGCAGAAGGCTATTTCTCTCCTTCAATGAATCTAATTCTCATTGAATAATTGGGATATGTGTTGAAAATGATCACTAAGGTTACAAGATTCGCATGTGGGAATGGATACCAATAGGTACAAATGCAATTCTACTTGAATACTTGTAAAAGTTAACCAAATTAGATACCATGTGTCAGTATCCCCAAAAGAATTAATAGAACCAAACTATGTGTTAGTATACCCGAAGGAAGTAATAGAACCAAACTATAAAGTAAGATATCAGATTAAATACCTATAGATAGCTATTGTTACTTTAAATAATGGAATAAATTTAGGTAACCAATCTCACAAATATATTAGTAATATATATTTATTAAATTACTATTACTATTGCCATTAAGAACAATCCACTAAAAACTTAATACTGCACTCTTAAACTAAATATTATATATTTTCTATGAAACTCATTTTCATCGTAATTGGCCAATTTATTTAACATATATTATACTAATAATATTACCCTTAGTGTAATATCGTACTAGAAATATGAAATTATCGTATTATCTTTTTAGTACCTATTTATCTTTCAGCTACTATTTTTCTTCTATTAGATATAATATGACTTTTGTGTGTCGTATTTGCCCAGTATAAGCACAGTTGATTCACAAAAAGAATATCAGTGTCCTGAATTTTATTATAATCCAAAATCCATAAAAAACCTCAAAGTGACATTCAAGAACGGAGCTACTTTGGAACTACCCCCATTGGATTTTGGGGCATTATATATATATATATATATATATATATATATATATATTATGGGCTATAATCTGGTAGATATATATATTTTTTTACCTATAAATATATAATTTTTTTTATCATTGGATTTTATAGAACGACTATCATAATCATAATTTAAGTAGTTTGAAAAAAATATAAATTATTTAATATTTTTTTCTGTCTACCTTTACCATGAAGAGATGTACGATGAATTTTAATTGAACAAAGCAATACCTATGAATAGGTTAACGAAAAAAAATTATCTATTGGATTGATGCCATATACCTAATTATATCCCTAACATACAAAAAAAGTAAAATAATACTAAATTACCATAATAATACATTATTAGCCATTGGGCCTAATAATAAATTACAATGAAGCTTCATTTTCCTAGTTTGGTCAATTTCTGGCCTAAATCCAATGTTTACTATCACCTATGACTACTACAAAGGAAATTGACGCAATTAGTCTCATTTTCTAACTAGATGATTTTTCTAATCCCTTTTTTCACAATGACTTTTCTAATATACTTTTGGGAGAGAAAGTCTAAAAAACCTTTCATTTATAGCGTCACTATCACAACTCTTGAGCTCTCTTTTGGTTTTACTCTCTCTTTTTCTTTTTATAGAAAAAGTCTAAAAGCTGTGTACTAAAAATCGAAGAGAAACCTCTGAGATTCGCTTCCTTATTTCTCACTCACAGAAAACCTCTAAACCCCACTATAGACTATCATAAAAACCTTCAAAATTGTTAGAAAAACTGTCGGAGCGCCCATAGTACTCTTTCTCATTCATTTGGACCAACTCCACTCGAGGTTCATTGAAACCCCATTTTTCCAAAAATCTCAAAAGCTGTGGAAGATTCAGACTTCGAGGACCCTCTGCAAGTGGCTTTACCCAGGACCTAACTAAGGTTGAAAATGAAGAAAGTCGAGGAAGAGGGGCCGAAACCTCATCTAGACCAGTGGCAGTAACAAAGACCGCGAAGAAGGCGAAAGGGAAGATGAAGGAGAAGGTGAAAAAATTAGAGCCCAAGCAAATGGTAATCTTGGATTTGATTTTTTGTTCATTGAGAAAAGATTTGAATCACAAAGTTACAACCCTATGTCACAAAAAATGGCTGTTCGGAAATTTATTGACTATGTTGGGTTTGTTTTTTTTTTTTTTTATTATTTTTGTTTGATGACGCTGGGTAATGAATTTTTTGACTATATTCTTGTATGATTAAAGTGAGTTTATGGATAATAGATTTAACAAATAGTTCTTTGTATTTGTGTGTATTGCTGGTCATAATTGTTTATAAATATATGTTCATGACTCTGTGTCACCAATTTATGAACGTCTAGAATTTTATGAGAAAATTATGTTTTCCTTTCGAAAATAATTAATTTGACACTCATTGGCTAATTTTGTGAAGATGTTAATGCGCTGATAAAAATCATTGTTTCTCCCTACTTGTAGTCACCAATGTGAAGGTAAGTACGAAAATTGTGACTGTAAGTCACAAAATTGTGATACTTAATCACAATTTTTAATGCACTCTCACATGAGTTTACCCATTTCATACTATGCTTGAATTATGAAAGGTCATTTGGAGGAGGTAAGAAATGACCCACCTAAACAGGCTATGGTGAAAGAGAAGGAGGAAGAAAAACTTGGTTCAAAGGTAAATTATTATGTTATTACCTTATATTACAATTATTTGACGTTGAGTCAATTAGAGCCCCACCATTTCTAATTATGGTTTTTTTATATTGTGCGACGAAGCAAAAGAAAGGAAAAAATGAGGTACAAAATGTTCAACGAATCGGAAGACTAACAAGGCCCAAGGTTCAATTTTCATCCATCGGAACCAAAATACCTGTAGTTGGACTGCCCCATGATCGACGTTATTATTGTCCCAGTTATCATTGAAATTAAGAACAATAATAACATTATTCATGTGTGCAAAAAAAAATAAAAATAAAAATTTGAAACAAATCAGCAAGGACCCAACGTATTATGTGCAGGATTCCATCGCGTTCCTAACGAGCGTTCCTAACGATATAAAAGAAATAGTGGCATATATCTGAGTGGAAAAATATTAACCCCCTTATAGATCTATATCAACTTCTCTTAAAATAACAATTACCCAATTACTTCTGACCCCAAATATAAACTGATCAGATTTTTCAAAAAAAAAAAAAGTAAAAATAACAATTACCCAATTACTTCTGACCCCAAATATAAACTGATCAGATTTTTCAAAAAAAAAAAAGTAAAAATTAGTGACCAGGAACTATAACAAATATATACTTTTTTCTTCGTAGAATCAAGATGAATCAAAATGAGAATATGAAAAAGTGCGAGAGAGATGACCAAGATAAAACCAGAGATAGGGAATTGGAGGAAGAGAGCTACGACAACAAGGAGAAATGGAAAATGGGTTTGTTTGAAAACAAAATAAAAAATAAGAGGATGGAGCAATTTTAGTACGGTTAGACTTGGGAGGAACAATTTGTGGGAAAGTTAGTGGATGAAATTGTTGCATCCACTCAACTTTTTTTTGGTTAAAAACATCCGCTCACCTAAAAGTTGTCGAAAGTTCCTTAAAAAAAAGTTATCAGAAAGTTGTCTATATTTGCAAAAGGGCACATTCAGAACATTGAATTTTTCTCTCTTCCAAAATAAACTAAAAATATCATAAATTCATACTATATAAGTCATTTTCGAAAAAAAAAAATTATTTAGTATAAAGAAGAGATTAGTTGGGTCAATTTTCCAAGAAAAAAATAAATAGGAAACAATAAGAAAGTGAAGGGGTCGAACTGAGGGAGACATACGGCTCAAGTTTTTAAATTTTTGTTATTTAATTGTTAGTTGAAATTGTAATTTATTTTATAGGTCAAATTGGATCTAGGATTCTAAGAAAAAGAATTTAAGAAAATAAGAATAAAATAAGATTTTCATTTTTCAAAGTAACTCAATTGTGAAACATAAGTAGTAAAATATAATCACACAAAAATAAAGGATTTGTATTTAACTTGTTAGACACAAAGTTTAAAAATCTCATGTTCGGCACATAAATATTTGTTAATTCACACTAGTTATAACAAGTAGCTAAGTTACTAGTTCTTTTTATATTGTTTTTGTAGAGGCATTTATTTGATTGATTTTTTCTTGTTCAATTCAATGCAAAATAGTTATATAGAGAGATATTTAAATTCAAGTCTCTATTTTTAATAGACAAAAATAATGATGGAAAGAAATCAAGTATGGTAAAAATCATAATGTATCAATAAAATTCTAACATCTAAAATATTTTTTATTATTATGTTTCAATTTTTTTTAATTAAAAGTTAAGTCATGCCCTCACAAAAATTGGATGTTGGATTCGTCTCGGTTATTATATGCATAGTATCCAAAATTGTAAGGAGTAATTGTCACTATTAAAATTATATCTTCCAATATACTAGAGTTCGAATCATACTTTATAGAAACTATTCCTTCAATAAGTTAAAGATATATGACTAAATAAACCAATTCCAACAGATAGTTTGGATTAAGGTAAATTATAACAATGACAAGTTAGTTAGTAACAACAGAATATTGAGTTATAGCTCTTAACCTCAATATTTATATCACTTTGTCAAGTTCAATATATCTATAATTTACCTATAATGTACTAATATTTCTATCCAAAGTCATACACATTGTTGAGTAGAGACTTCGTTAATTCTGTTGAAATAGACAACGTTACATTTTATAGCTAAATAAAGTATTTAATCTTTAATAACAAAAGGTGAACATTTCATTTAGATATGATAAAATAAAGAATGATGTCTCAAACTAATGATCTCATCTTAGAATCATCCTTTATTTTACCATTATATCAAGGAATTTTGTTGATGTTTGTATAATATAAAATCCAAAAAAGTATCATAACATATATTTAAAATAGATTTAAATAATAAAATAAAATATGACATTTATTAATATCAAATAGAAAATACTTCAATAATTTATTATATTGTTATATGAAAGTAACTTTAAAATAAAATTACTTTCAATGTATTTTCCAACATCAACGACTATTATACTTCGTAAAGACAACTGTACTTGTCATCCATATTGTGAAAAAGATACTTTCCGAAAATTACTGAGTCTAAATTATAATTATCTCATAACTAACTATAATATTAATCTATTGGTCAAAATGTTTTGAATACATGTCAAGATTAAATTGATCACTAAGTAAATCATTATTGTAGTGACTATTTGTTAATATAATATTGACCTCAATGAGTCAAGCGGATATTGACCTACTTACTGGTCATTATGTTTTTTACCATACTTCAAGATAAATTTGACTAGCTACATGATAACGAGATTTGACATAATATTAAGAAGATAAATATATAAAAACATGATAATTTTTAGCACAATAAATCTTATATCAATATGATAGATCTTCTTTAAATATCACACAGACTCATTATCAACTACAAAAAACTATTCATGAAAAAAATACATAATTTACCTTCGAAAAGGCCAAAAAAATCCCATCTTATATCCAAAGAACTCCAAGCTGAATTTTTGTTAAAAGATAGCAAGTGTTGATCAATAAATGGCCATGAAGAAACATAATTGAAATAGAATAATAAATGAGAGAAGGAGAGAGAAAGCGATAACAAGAGGAGAGAGAAAGAAATCAATAGTAAGAGAGAATAGTAATAGAAGAAATAGGAGGGAAAATGAAGTAAGAGAGTAAGAGGGAAACATTCATTTCTCTCGTATACTAGTGACATTCATTTAATGCTCTTACTACTATTGATTTTTTTTTTTTTACAAAAATATATTTGACATTCATCTCTCTCTGCTAAGTCCTAGAAATATCTAAAATTTTGTCAAAAATACCAAAACTAGTCCTGTTGATGTCCTTTCCTCAACCTGACATAAGTAACCTATAGCCTAAAAGGAAATTGACGTAAATAGTCCATTTTTGAGGCATTTGAATTTTTTAAACTATTTTTTCAAATTGACTTATTTAGACCAAATTTTTGACATTTTTAGCTTGTTTTTGAGAGAGAATTATTCAACTTTAAGAATATGCCCATATGTAAATATCTGCTTTTTCTTATCACTTTTCTCTAACACTTTCCCTTTTTCTTCATTGATTTCCATTTTTGTAGCCCTCTCTCTCTTTCTCTCTTTTTAAAATAGCTCTATATTCTATCTACCATAACTCCGGCTATAGTAGCTCTATATGAAGTCTTAGTCTCTCGCTTTCACTTTCGTACCGTCCCATTTGCTCGCGTTAATTCTACGAGGAATAGGTATATGTTTTTTTTTTGTTCCTAGTCACTTATTTGTTCTTACTGTAGGTTTCTGGGTATGGAGGATGGTAGAAGTAACTAGGTATAGAGGATGGTAGGAGTAATTGGGTATAAATCTATTAGTTACAAGATCTATATTGATGTAATAGACCCAAATTTGATTGTGACATAAAGAGATAGTACGTCATTATCTCTCTCTCTCTCTCTCTCTCTACCATAGTTCCATATTCCCTCTAGTCGACTTCGTCTATTATAATTTCGGCTACCGTAGCTCCTTATAATGTCTTAGTCTTTTACTCTCACTATCGCATCGTCTCATTTGATCACATTGATTCTACGAGGAAAAGGTATGTATTTTTTTTTCTTAGTCACTTATTTGTTCTTACTGGAGATTACTGGGTATACAAGATGACATAAGTAACTGAGTATAGATTTGTTGGATACCAGATCTGGCAAGATCTATGTCGATGTAATGGACCCAAATCTGATTGTGATCTTTTATCACAAATTTGTGATAGGAAGTCATAGTACGTCATAATTTGATATTTACATTTACTTTAAAAGAAGCTAATGTATGTAAGTTTATTTTAATAAAGAAAAGAGCATTGAGTATATGTGATACAAAGTTTATAAGTTTGTAATAGAAAGTCACATTATTGTAACTAACTATCAATATTTAGTTTGCATATTTATGAATATTGTGAGTTCCTATCAATGTCATAAAATATATTGGGTAGTTGATTTATAGAAGATATAGTAAAAGTGACTAGGTATAGATCTTTTAGTTATAAGATCTATGTCGATGTAATGATCCAAGATCTGATTGTGACCATTTATCATAAATTTGTGATACAAAGACATAGTACGTCATAGTTTAACATTTATGTTTGTTTTAGAAGAAACCAATAGATATTAGTTAATTTTAATTAAAAAAAAGGACACATAGTATGTGTGATGTAGAGTATTTTTGTAACAGACAATTATATTATTGTGACTAATAATCAATATTTAGTTTGTTTCTTTATGAACATTGTGAGTTCTTGTCATATAATATGTTGGGTAGTTGTTAATCCGTGTTACCTTTTTTAAATTTTATGTTTTGCAGACATGAGTAATGTTGTTATTTTCTTATATTACAATAGTAACTAAGACTATAATAACTATCATGAGACAGAATCTACGAGTATTTTAGTTCCAATTCTGGCTGAGATAAAATAAATAAGAATAAGGATACTATCAAATGGTGAAAAGGGTCCTAGACAAAAATTCTCACGTTGTATATGAATAATTTGTGATTGGTTATTTTGACAAAGAATCAGATAAACATATCATTAGATAGTTCGTGATGTAACGCCATATATTTTGTGATAGCTATAGCTAAATAACGAAACTAATAGATAGTCATTACTGCATTTTATTATCCCAATTATATGTACCTAAGTTTCTAGTTTATGATTAACTTTTATTAAATATATCCATCTTGCTTGAGATATCACATATTTTAATATGACTTAGAGTTATATATTTGTGACGGGTGGTAATAAATGACAGTTCAAAATTATAGAGAACGTGTTTCAAATGTGGTACATCGACACAAATATGCGACGAGCTGTAACATTAATTCATACTTGATTTTGTTGTTGTATTTTTTTATCATAGTTTATATGTACTCAAGTTTCCAATTTATGATCAAATTTTATCAAATATATCTAACTTGTCTGAGATATTATATTTGTTGGAGTCATACATTATGTGATAACTGGGCAATATACGATAGACTGACAGTTTAAAATTACAAAGAACATACTTCAATTATGATACCTCATCACAAATATATGATAAACTACAACAAATGATAGTCAAATAACCTCTGTAATTGATATTATTTTCGTACCTAAATAGTTAACCACTTTGATCGAAAAAAGAAAAGAATGTAGTTGGGGTTTGTGGTAATGGGGTTAGTAGTGGGGTTTAATTTTTTATTACAAAAAATATAATAAAATATAACTACAATAAAGTATAGTTGAAGGATATTTTGGACTTTTATTTTCCTAAGTTGGTCTAAAACAGTCATTTTGAAAAAACGGTTTAAAAAAACAGTCATTTTGAAGAATCAACGATGATGTAGCATCGTAAGCTCGACCATATGTCAGAACGAGGCTTAAAGATTCTCTCTGAATAGAGGTTGCTTCCTGTTCTCGCAAATGTATCTTTACTCTTTTATGAGCATTGTGTCATAAGTAAGCAACATAGATTAAAATTTAGCACATCCAATTTTAGAAGGAAGAAAGTTCTAGACTTGGTTCACTCTAATATTTGACAAGCATCGGTGATGGCCTTAGGAGGAGCTAGATATTTTTTATCTTTTATTGATAATTACTCCAGGAGATATTGGATGTATCCTATCAAGAGAAAGGCAGATGTGTTTTCAATCTTCAAAATATTCAAAATGCGGATAAAGCTTGAATTTAAAGAGAAGATCAAGTTTTTGAGGATGGACAATAGAGGAGAATATATAAGCGATGAGTTTGATAACTTTTGCCAACAAGAAGGTATCAAGAGGTAGTTTACAATGGCGTACACTTCTTAGCAAAATGAAGTGACAGAGTAGATGAATAGAACCTTACTGGAAAGGATAAGAGTAATGTTAAGAGCTACAAGTCTACCTAAGACATTTTGGGCAGAAGTAGTCAAAACTGAATGTTATGTGATCAATCGATCTCCATTAATAGCGATTGATCTAAAGACACCGATGGAGATATAGACCGGTAAGCCAGCTAATTACTCTCTCTTACATACATTTGGAAGCCCTGTGTTCGTGATGTACAATACTCAAGAAATCACAAAATTGGATTCAAAGTCTAGAAAGTATGTATTCTTAGGATATACTGATGGAGTCAATGGGTATCGCTTATGGGATCCCATTGCCTATAAGGTTGTCATCAGCAGAGATATAATATTTGCAGAGAATAAACTATAAGAGAAGGGAAACAATAGCAGACCAGAAACTACTATAGCTCAGATAGAACAAAATACTGAAGATTTAGATTCTTTTGAAGCAACCCAGAGCACGAAGTAGAAGAACCAGTCGAGAAAAGAGCTTCTGAAATTTGTCGGTCAACTCTGAGAGAAGACCATCGACATGGCACTCGGATTATGTTACTGAGAATAATATTGCATACTGTCTTCTAACATCTGATGGAGAGCCAACAACTTTCTATAAGGCTACCAAAAACCTAGATGTGTCCTTATGGATGACAACAATGCAAGAAAAGATTGAAGTCCTTCACAAGAACAAGACATGGGATCTTGTTTCGCTACTATAAGAAATGAAAACTATTGGCAACAAATGAGTTGACAAGATCAAGCGTGATAGCAATGATCAAGTGGAGTGATATCGTGTGAGAATGGTGGTAAAGGGATATGCTCAGAAAGAAGGTATTGACTTCAACGAGATGTTTTCACCTATAGTTCGACTGACAACAGTTAGTCCTATGTTTGACCTACATCTAGAGCAACTAGATGTGAAAACTGTTTTTCTTTATGGAGAAATTGAAAAAGAAATTTATATGCTCCAACCAAAAGATTTTGCTGAAACAGGCAAGGAGAATTTGATTTATAGGTTGAACAAATCTCTATACGGTCTTAAACAGGTGCTGAGATGTTGGTATAAGAGATTGGATTCCTTCATCATAAGCCTTGGGTAGCTATGTTTGACCTACATCTAGAGTAGCTAGATGTGAAAACTGTTTTTCTTTATGGAGAAATTGAAGAAGAAATTTATATGATCCAACCAAAAGATTTTGCTGAAACAGGCAAGGAGAACTTGGTTTGTAGGTTGAACAAATATCTATACGGTCTTAAACAGGTGCTGAGGTGTTGGTATAAAAGATTTGATTCCTTCATCATAAGCCTTGGGTATAATAGACTCAGTTTAGACTATTGCACGTACTTTAGGAGATTTGATAAAGATAATAATTTTATTATTTTATTGTTGTACATGGATGACATGTTGGTAGCGGACCTCAACAAAAGTAGAGTTTAAGAATTGAAGGCACAATTAGCTAGGGAATTTAAAATAAAGGACTTGGGACTAGTAAACAAGATTCTAGGGATACAAATTTACTGTGAGAGAAGTAATAGGAAGATTTGGATTTCTCAGAAGAATTATTTGAAGAAAATATAGTGTTGCTTCAATATGAAAGATTGTAAGCCAATCTTTACTCCACTTCCTATTAACTTCAAGTTATTTTCCGAGATGTGTCCTCGTAATGAAGTAAAGAGGATGAAGATGTCTCGAGTACTGTATATAGCAGCGGTAAGAAGCCTAATATTTGTTATAATAGGCACAAGACTAGACATTGCATAAGCAGTGGGAGCCGTTAGTCAGTATATGACGAATCCTGATAGAGAGCATTGGAATGTTGTGAAGAAGATTCCAAGGTATATGAAAGGAACTTCAAATGCTGCATTATATTACGGAGGATCAGAATTTACTGTAAGAAGATATGTTGATTTAGATTTTATAGGTGATCTTGACAAACAAAAATCTATTATAGGCTATGTGTTTACTCTTGTAGAAGGAGCTGTAAGTTGGGTTTCAAAACTGTAAATTGTTATTGCTTTATCTACAACAGAAGTAGAATACATGGGAATTAAAAAAGCTTGCAAAGATGCTATTTGGGTTCAAAGGTTATTGGAGGAGCTCTGGCACAAACAAGAAAAAATTCCTCTATTTTATGATAGTCAGAGTGCCTTATATATTGCAATGAATCCAGCATTTCATTCCAGGAAAAAGCACATAGGTGTTCAATATCATTTTGTTTTAAAAGTAATAGAAAATGGAAGTATAGACATGTTGAAGATATACACTAAGGAGAACCTAGTAGATGCATTAACTAAATAATCAACACTGACAACTTCTAATGATGTAGATCTTCATATGGCCTAACAGATACATAAGTAGTATAAAGAATTGATAAGCGAAGAAAAGAAATATTTATTAGGTGTGAAGATATGATTAAAATCAAAGTCTTCAAGTAGGAGAATGTGATTAACATATGCAGCAGCAACGACATTTAATCAACAAATGCGGTAGCAACCGCAACCCATGTGAAGAAAAAGAAAAGGAAAAAAAAAAGATAGATGGGATGTATTGATCTGAGGATGGGTTCACCTATAAATATCCCTCACCTCAACCTCATTTCGTATCCCATTTCAATAAATTTATTTTCTTTTTAAAAAAGAGTTTAAGCATAGAAATTCCTCTTAATTCCCACTTTAGTTTTCTCTTTATTTATATAGAGAGAGTGTGATACTCAAGATTCTCACATGCATAATAAGCCAATAATAAACATGTTCATATTGCGTAATAGATATATCATGAAACTAGTTCAATTTTATGGTATATTACTTAAGCTGATTATTAAATGCCTTCGATATGCATTATTGTAATAATGTTTATTGAAGTACTCCCATGCAGTGTAAAGGTTCAGTATCCTCAGAGAGAGAGCTTGGTATATGAAATGAACAAAAAATACATTCATGAATAATAATACTATATGCACATGCATTAAAATCATGTCTGTTGATAACTTGGTCAAATAGTAGTTTTTTGGTAAAATGCATTTTTCACACTTTTTGGAGCCAAATTCACTGTGCGCTTAACACGTCAAATAGCTTTAATTCAATATTTAGGACTCATTTATAGCATTTTATTTGTTGGCCCTAGGTAAGCACGAAATGGTAATCATTGTGCTGAATTATATTTAATTACACTAAGTTAGCTTAGATTCAGCTTAATCGCGTAATATCATATTTGTGCATTCTAATAATTAGGCATTAATACTATGTTTGCAATATTGATTAGAGTCTAATTGACTAATTTTTATATTTAATGATTGGTTATGGGACTAGGTTTTACTAGATTGTAATAAGATTAGCCATATAGGATTATAGGTTAAAATATGACTAGTTTTTATCTTCTAAGCTAGGTTTCATCATTTTAGTGTACAGTTGAGTGTATGGGATTGACCAACAATGTGCTGAGTATGCTAAGGATGTTTTAGAGCTAGACACATATAAAGTAAGATGCAAAATTCCTAAAATACCCCTTAGAATTTAAGTCATACATTTTCTTAACCATTAAGTATTGATTTTGGATCAAATCTGTTCATTTCTTTTCCCTTTCTCTCCAGCCACGACTTGAACCACTCCAACCATTTTTTAAACTTCTCTCAACTCCCCTTAGCTATAATCAAGAGTTTTCAAGTGGTAGATTTCAAGTTAGAGCTCTAGAAAGCAAGATAGGTCCAAACTAGTTAAGTTCTCTTGACTCCTAAAATCAGTTTCAAAGCCTTGAGAATCAATTTGGTGGAGGTAGAAGGCAAGAACTTCAGTAAAAACTCAAATTAGTCAAGTGAGCTCTATTTAGGATTTTGAATTTGTAGTTAATTTCTTTTGCTTTAACTCTTGAATCAAAGCTTTTATTTGATGAATAAAGGTCTTAGGAAACCTTATACATGGCTGGGACCATAGAATTTAAGTGGAGGATTAAAATTAGACTTAAAGTCCTGAAATTTGCTATTAAAGTATTTTTATGTGTAGTAGATTAAGTTTTCTATACTTGTAATCTAGTTTTGTAAAATTGAAATATATATTTTGTTAGTTCCATTATGTAAATATATTTGTTTGCTCGTTGGTTGTGACAATGGAAAAGTATAAAAGAGGTTTTAAACTTTGTCTAAACTGAAAGGAATTCAAGTGTTCCTAAGATATACTAAATGATCCTCTCTGAGTTGTATATGTGGGAATTAGATTGTAAAATATTATTGCAGGTTTAAAATTATGATTTCAATCATGTGGGAATGTCCTAAAAATAGGGGAGGTACTGTTCAAATATTTTTAAAAACTAAATAGTACCATTTAGAAACAAATGGACTAGTTTTTATGAAAGTATGTGTCATTTTGGTTCATTTTATGATTAGATTTCCTGATTTTGTGAAATTTTTTATTTTAGTCTTATGGTCGTTTCGTTTAAGCATTTTATATTGTAGTGATCATCTTAGTAATGAAATTGATATCAGATCTTCCACACACCTTGCTACAGAGGATATTGATAATTTTCACTATCTTTTCTGTCGAACACAAGGTATGTAAAGATTTATTTTAATTGCATCACAAGAATAGTAGTATATGCAAGATATTTTCTTACATGATTATGTGTATTATATTAATTATATATTATTCATATGGTTGTTATAAATTTTATAAATGATATAAGTATGGTATGATCATGTAAGCATGATTTTCAAAGAAATAAAATTTTCTAAGCATTGAATTTACGCTAGTACCATTGTATTGATTTTACGAGATTTTATGTATAGTGTTTAGTCTGTGTGCATTGGGTAAGTATGGTTTGCATAGACATTCTTCCTGCATAGGTGGGTACGATTTACCGACTGCTGGGACTGAGTATTGTACTATGAGATTTATTAGATGCATTACCTAGTCGGTCTGCATTGGGTATGTATGGTTCTCATTGGCCATGCGTTTCTTTCCCGCATAGGTGGGCATGGCCTACCAACTATCGCGACTTTGTAGTGTACTCAATGGCCCTATAAAGAAATATTTTCTAAGAAATGTGCATCGAAATGAAAAGTTACGAAAGAAAGAGTTAATGAGAATTTCAATGAAATTTATGCATGAAACACATACACGAGCATACATGATCTTTACTTACTGAACATAAGCTCGTTTAGTTCATGTGATGCAAGTGAGGAGATATATGATGTATAGAGTTGCTGGTTGGCTAGCATGCTTTCTTGTCGCTATGATTATACAGATGTATACAAGCTTGACTTGTGGGCAATGTATTCTTTGTATTTCGATATTTTGATGTGTAATAAATATTACTGCTGATGGCAAGATAAATTGATAAGAACTTTTAGTTCTACATTTTGTAAAGGCACTTTCAGAAAGTAACGCCACGCAGCTCGTTTTGTTTTGCAATTTGAAAAATTAAATTGGCCCAATTTAATTTTTTTTAAACAAAACTAAAATTATGGTTCATAAAAGAGCAATACTTCCTAGTTTGATTTATACAGTCATATAGTTAAGCTAGGAGACATTACAGAGAATATTTTCTCTTATTTCAATTTGAGAGATTTATTTGTATTTTTCTTGTATTTAGAGAGAAGTGAATTGTAATCTCATTTTTAAACTCTATGAAGGTAACCTAAATTAGGTAAACCATATTTTTTGTGTGCTTTATCTTTTTCATTTTATTAAAATTTTTTTAACGAGTATCAATAAAAATTTTCTTAACGAGTATTTTAGCTGTGTGTTGTCATTTTCGTAAAGCCGATCTATCGGCAATTCTGTCCCCCCCTTACTCGTGGACAAGGTTGCCAAGTCCGATCCCAAGTCGAAGGAAGGCGACAAGGTTAGCGAGTCTGATGCCAAGAAGAAGAAGTTTTCATGGATGCGTAAGGCAGGGCGGCTGGTGTTTATAATTGCACTTGAAGCAGTGGTGCAGTTCTTGACTAACGAAAAAAACGATTAGATATGGTTACTGTATAAAGAGAATCTTCTCTTTGGTGTTTTATGATTGAGAGAGAGAGAGGGTTTGGGCGGAGAGATCCTCTGCTGCTTCTTACCTCTCTCTGTCCTTTGTTCCTCCAATAAAAATCATATGCCACCTCTCCGTTTTTTCAAGTGGCAAAATTTTCAGTCTTCATGTCACTGTTTTCTCTCTCTCTCTCTCTCTCTCTCTCTCTCTCTCTCTCTTTCTTTACAAATCAAATATTCCTTTATATTCAACACGAGTGCACACACGGTGCATCATATATTTGGCTGAAAAAACTCGAAACTGGGTTATTGGGGGAAAAAAATAATAATAAATGAAAAAATTTCTGACAACTACTATTATCTGTTTCTTTACTTAGATTTCTTGATTTCTTCCCACGTAAATATAATACAGTATACACAAGAAAAGCAAATTAATTCAGATCACATCCAATAAAATTATTTGAAATGGTAAATTTTGATGAAGATATTACACAAGTCAGAAATTTTGACTTTTTTTTCCCCTTGAACTCTTATTTTCTATTCAATGATTATACCTATTAGTTATGCTTTGATCAATTAATTCATTTGTACTGAAAAAAGGTGCTTCTTAAAAGGGAAGAGAAAGTAAGCCTGCTCATTACTAGAATGGAAGCCTGCTCATTACTAGAATGGCTTATTGGGTGCATTTAGACAGAAAAGGCTGATGGGGACTAATGGGGACTTCCATGCTCTATTTTCTTGGATATATCCTATTGGATATTTGGATGTGGGATTCTGCTAATCATCAACTGACTTATTTATGCTAATGAGAAGACACTGGGATATGATTTTATGTGTTTTAGCTTGGATTTATTACATTGGATAATGGTATTCTTCTATGCATTATTGGAGGATGTCTTTCAACCATGGATTTTAGATGTTGATTTCTATGACTTAGACATGCATTTCCACGAAGTGAAAAACAAGAAAGTTAGAACCATGTTGAGTACTTGATGCAGGGCACAATCAAAATTAAACTCTTCACTTTTGAGATAGAGAGTAAATTAATGTAAATGTATCACCACTTACGAAGATACCAATGCCATTTTGTTTAGTTACGAATTTGTACGCCGTTAAACAAACAACATTGCTTAACAATTCGTTATAAGTGTTGACGTGTACGTGTGTTATCTACACACGGTTATCAAACCGTGTAATAAAATTGTAAAGAGCAATAAATGCTCTGCCAATGTGTAAGAGATATGCACTAAACATAAGCCAAAAAGTGTGTACAGACCGTGTGCTTTAAATAGCCAAAATATGCATATATACACGGATTGATATTGATTGGAAAAACCGTGTATATTTCGTGTATTAAAGAAGGAAAGCTTGGTTGGCCAAAACGTGTGAGGTTGGTGAACCTCAACTATAAATAGGGTCCTCATCTCTGATTATTTCTCATCCCAGAGTATAAGAAACACCAAGTGTTGTGAGAGTATTAGAGTGAGTTTACTCTTGAAAATTAGAGAAAAATACAATTTTTCTCTTGGGTGTATTCGGGGTCTGGGGTGTGAGTTGTGAGTGTTGAGTGTAAACACTTGTAAAGGTTCATTTTCTCCCAATAGTGAAAATCTGCAGCAGCTCCGTAAACGTAGCCAATTTGGTGAACCACGCTAAATTTGTGTGTCCTATTTATTTATTTCGGCATTATTTTATATTTATTTTATCGCTTCCACTATTGTGTGTTTATTGGGAAGGTTATTCCCTAACAATAAGTACATACATGAACTAAAATTAAATATGGACCAAACTATTTCAAGTCCTCTCATCTAACAATCCCTTGGTTTCTATCTCCCAGTGTTGGTTTTTGGTTATCCATTTCATAGCCTATGAGAAAGTTGGGCCATTTAGCCCATTCAGGCTTAGAAGTGGGCTGCAAATATGGACCAAGCCATGTTCATTGCAGGAACAAAGTAATCCTCCTTGTACGCTTTTCTACAAGTTGTTACCAGCCAGAATAAAATGCAGACACAATATAAGCTCGTCTTAATAATTTTTTCCAACAATAACATTAGACAAAGCATTTGAAAGATTAGGACCAGAATTCTCTTCCTCAGCTTTGAGTCTCATGTAATTTGAGTACCATATAGATTAACCAGTGTTAAAAATCTTCCTTCTGCAGTCTACTAAAACTTTAACTAAAGATACTACTACTTAACTAGTAACTAGCACAAACTGGTGCTGTATCAACTCTGACACTTGTCTTCAGCTTAACTGTCTGTCTTCTCTACATCAACATCATCATCACTATCTGAAACAAGAGAAGCTTTAATTTCAGTATAAGCCAAAACATAACAAGAGTCGCATAAAAACTCAACTCAACGGATTAGTTTTTTCCATACTCATCACGAACCTGATGAGGATAGTTGGTGATATGCATAATCAGCAAGTCTCACAATGCAAACTTGAAACGAAATTTTTCCAGTTCTAGTAACTAGCTCAAAGATGCAAAGGTCGCCTACATCCAAATTGTTTTCCAATGCAAATACTGACCAACCACTATGGAGTCCCGCTGATTTAGGCAGACCCTTATCATTTAGGTTCATGATTTTGCATTCTGCAGACCAAAATCTACCATCCGGAACTTCGAGAATCACATCACATTGATCCTTATTAATGTATCTATTAGCAAACTTCAACGGTACAGGCTTTCAAAGAAAAGCACCAAGCATTAAACTAGTTGAAAAGAAGATGGAAATAAGTAGATAATAACAAATGTGTTTGCCAAACTTACCAAATATGAGTTAAGAGTGAGAATTTATTGGTTGCATAACCACTTCGAAAAAGGGGTTGTCATCCTGAGTTAGTGTTCCTCGCCTTTGAATCCTTCTTTTGTTGGACATTCCTGAAGACTGGAAATGCCTCCACTTGCTTGTTTTGTAGGAAGATCAGGAGAACCCAGGATGCAAGTTTCATCATCAGAATCAGAATTAGAACTTGTATCAATGCCTCCACCCTCATCTGCTGAAAAAGGCAGATATGGGGCACGTGAATGTAGCCATGCATAAAAGATGGAGCAATACTTAAAAGGTTAAAAGAATTTATACTCACTTGGAGACCTTGCAATTTCATTCGCTCGAAAAATAGTGACTTCAAATGAAACTTTACTGCCTTTAGTCAGGACAAAGACACAAACATCACCTATGTCCAGATTGTTTGCTTGAGCAAATACCTTCCACCCGTTATAGAATTTGGCTGTTCGATTTTTACCATACACACTAAAAGTGAAGGTCACAGACCAAGTCTTTCCACCAGAAACATTAAGGTTCACACGACCACTTTTATCGTTCAGATATTTCCTGGCAAAGCGGGGTGGGATCTTCTGGAAAAACACAGAAGGAAAACCAATATGAGAGTACTTTTTTAAAGGGACAAAAGAAACTTGTTTATTTTTTTTAACATTTAATTTAACTGGAACTATAATGGTTCATCAAGTTTCGTAAAAAAGAAAGCTCACCAAGCGACTGCTCATGATGTAGGATGGCTGCATCACGACCTTGAAAAAGGGGCTCTTAGATTTGAAACCCGTAGTCATCTTGAGAGCTTTATCCTTTTCTCCAGGACATAATGGTTTCATCATTTTTAAAACATCATACTTTCTCTGTCTTTGGGTGGTAGATTTGTCTCCATCACCTGCAGCAGTTGGACAAAGAAATATATAACACTAACATCTTGTTTGAGGTCAAAGGAAAGAAATTACAATGAAATTACAAACATTTATCCAGGCTTCCATTCTCTATGAAGTCTCACCTTTCATTTCGTCACCGCTATTACTGGTTTTCCTTCTCTTAAGACGTGATGAACTTGATAATGGAGACTGATTTTCCAAAGAAAATGAAAAATCTTCCAAGACTTCAACCGAAGCACTTTCTTCGGTTTGTGTTCCCTTGGACTCTTTGTCTTCCTGACCACCGATGTCAGGCTCATGAAACTGAACTGGGGTATAGGGATAGTCTACCTCCACAGCACTCTGATCAAATATGACAGCAGTGAACTTTGATTTACCTTCATATCTGAAAACTAGCAAACAAGCTCGCTCTTAGTTGTAGTGCTTTGAAAATTCAGTCCAACCCTCTTGTAACCAAAGCTTCTTATCACGTTTTACCAACCCCATTTTCCATTCTGAACCACATGGAAACCTGACAACTACGTCTTTGGATAGTGTTTCTCCACATATCCTCTCAAAATTTTCTGGAATTTGCTGCAAAATAAAAGAGAGAAAGACATCTCAAGTAACTAAATATGAAACTGCACTGCATTTTACCACCTCTTGAATCTAATAACTCGTGTATAAACATCGTGGAAATTTTCAAGATTATAGAAGAAGGATACGCAACACGTATATACACATGTGTAGTATATAACTTCATACACCTTTCATCTAGCTACTAACTAAAATATCTCCAATAAACACTTTAGATTAAAGAGTAAAAAACCTACTAATAACATTTACTATTCAGCCAAAAAGAAAAAAAGTTCAAAAACCTGTAACTGTACTAGCTTGTGTGGTTTGATTGGTAACTTATCATAATTAATGAAGACAACAATAATGAGAGATACGAAGTGATTTGTTGGAAATATGTGGAAAGACACAGAAGGACTTTTGAATATAGTTCTTTGGTATCTCTTAGTTAACGGAGTTTTGTTTAATTGAAGATACTTACCGTAGTTTCTCATCTATTTCTTCGATGGACGAGGACATCTGTCCTTGATTTTTTTTTTTTCCCCCCCTCCTTCTTTCTTATATGTCTCATACATTTTAAGTTCCTAACAAACTCTGTATAAAAACAATTTTGGGAGTACTTGACATGACATGTCTATTAAAAAAAAAAATTACAGAACAGAAAAAAGGATCAGACCCAAAAAAAAAAAAAAAGAAAAGAAAAGAAAAGAAACTAACAGAAATTTCATCATCATGAAAATCAGAGAAATTATTATATTTAATATCCCGTATTTAGCAAAACTATTAGAATCTACATTATCAACAAAGAAGATAAAGTAGAAGACAGGAAAGATGGAAAGAAATACAGACAGTACTTACAAGCTTATCTGCATCAAGAACTGTCGTAAAGAAATGGGGAGTAGTAGCAGAAAACACCGGCTGCTGTGTCTCTCCATTGCCGCAACTAAAAGCCATAGATCCTTGGTTAAGTTGCTTCGCTTCTTCCTCTCCAGGAAGTGAGAAATGCCCTCCTTTTGGCTTGGCCTTGTAGTCAGAACCCAAAACCCTTTCTCACTCTAAAAAGCTCTAAACCGAGGACCCTTTCTTTCCCACCTCACTTTTCTGGCTAGCATCATGTCACGTGAAAAGAATCCCAGAAGCCATTAATGAAGGTTGCTAAAACTTGACAAGTGGTAGGTGGCTCTGTGCAAAAAAGTGGCAACAGAGTTGAGTTGGAGCCATTCGAAAAATTGAATAGCAACCAATAAAGGTTTTGATGGGAGATGGTGGAATGTGTTCCGTGTTTACCCTGTTTGTCACTGAAAGAGCAGAGGCCTGAGAGCCAAAACACTCTAATTCCATCCAAGTTTTTCTATTTTGATTATTTTGTGACTCCAGGTTCCAGCTGGCTTATTAAGTTGGACCCTATTCTAGGCCTAAAGATGGACTCGATTGTTACGTTACATTGTATTGGATCAGTAATTTTTTTGATTGCAGACTATATAATATTGTAACGTGTTTGGAGTAATTTAAGACTAAAAGTTTATGTACATAACAAAATAATTTTTAATTTATGAGTGTAATTTAATTTTTTTAATAAGATAAATAAATAAATTTTTACATAATATAAGAAACAAAAATAATATTTTTATTTAAATAAAATATTATACTTAATTTTTTTAATAAAATTGGGAGAATAGTATAATTAAATTCAAAATAAAATTTTTTATTTTCAAGATAAAAAGTACAAAAAAATATGGAAGGAAAAAAAAAAGAAAGAAAAGAGAAAAAAAAAAAAGAAGCTTGGGCTTATTTAACCCAAGTTCACAAAGGGAACAACTTTGTAAAGGTTGTTCCCTTTACGTAGGATTAAATTGGAACATATAGGAATTAAATTGAAAGGCTGAATTTTTTTGTCCAATTCTTCTACAAACCCAAACATAGGACTAGATAAAAGAGTTCAGTCTCTCCCCATAATCCAACCTATTAAACGAGGCTAAAAAAAATGATATTAAGTACGTTATCTAATTTTAATATCAATATATGGATGAATTGTCATTATTCAATTAGTACATTAAAACTTATTACTCATAAATTAATTATATTCTCTAATTAAATGATATTAATTCACATATTATATCAGTAATTTAGCACAAATTTTAGGACATTTAGCATATTCCATAAAAAATAATGGCACTAATATGAAAAAAGAAGAAGAGAAAGACGTAGAAAAAACACCAAACAATTGATTTTTTTTTTTCAGGAACAGTAATAAGCACTATTAGCAATTATTTTCTCTACAAAGGAAACATGCTGTAAGGAATATATTTTTACTTTTATATTTTTTCCAATTTTCAAATCCTATATCATATTAAATTAGGGTTAATGAGTGATAGTTGTCCTAGTTTATTATTTAGAAGTGCATGTAGATAAAGACCTGTACTTTAAAACTCTTAATGAGTTGTTTGGTACAGGTTAAAGTTTAGGTGGAAATAAGAATCTTAGAGATACTCATGTTTGTTATAAAGTATTGGGCTTTTTTGAAACTCGGGTAAGTGGATACATCAGGCTCACATTGCTAGGGAAATGGGTAATATGAAAGCAATTTGAAGTGGTAGATTTCATATGCCCTGTAAACTCAAAATTATGGGTCTTTCGCTCGATTTCAAAAAATAACACATTAAACTATATACAACCTAAAAAAGTACATAATTTTATAAAATAATACATTAAATCGTATATGATCTAAAGAAGTAGACGATTCTAAAAAATAACATATTAAACCATATACATCCTAAAGAAGTACACAATTCTAGAAAATAACACATAAAATCATATACGACTTAAAGAAGTACATGATTGTAGAGATTCCAGAAAATAACACATTAAATCGTATATAACCTAAAGAAATACACTATTTCAGAAAATAATACATAAAACCTTATACGACCTAAAGAAGTACACGATTTCATAAAATAACACATAAAACCATATATGACCTAAAGAAGTATACAATTCTAAAAAATAGCACATTAAATCGTAATCGACCTAAGAGTGTTTTGAGAATTTTATAATTATTTTAAATAAAGATATTTTTTATTTTATGAGAAATTAATATTATTCTTTAAAAAATATGTTTATTCATTATTAAAAAAAGGGCTAAATATGATTACTTTATTTATTTTAGACAAAATACAAAAAAATTGGTACATTCTTGTGTCCAACCAAACACAATTTTTTGATATTTTCTGAGAATCATGAAAAAAATTACAGTACACCACCAAGCAAAATTATTCAGATTTTTAAACAATCACGCTACCCTCATCAGCTTTTCTATTAATTTGAAAACTTGGAACGTACCAAACAACCTCTTAGTAAAATGTTCTTTTTTTAACTTATAACTTAGTCGCAAAGGCCATAATATTGTTGTCCAAATAGGTTGACTCGAGAAACAATATAAAGATTGATCGAGCAGCAGTGTTAAAAACTAGTATGCTAAGGGCATTTTAGCCTATTAGAATTTGAGAAAGAATGAAATGAATAACAGATAAGAAATGATTTGATCTTATTAATTAAGCTCTCAACTGAGCTATTTATACAATATCAGTACAATAACAGAACTTTAACTTATTATAACAGCTAGCTAACATAACAAACTATAGAACTAACTAACAGATCATACTCTAATATTCCCCCCTTCAAACTTAGGGTAGAGGATGATTTTATTCTAAGTTTGTCTCTTAACATAAGGAACCGAGAACTAGTAATTGCTTTGGTAAGAATATCAGCTGTATGATCAAAAGCTGGAATATGTCTCACTTCAATAAGTTTCTTCGTAACTTTTTCACGAACAAAATAGAGATCAAGCTCAATATTTTTGGTTGGAGCGTGTAGAACAGGGTTGGCAGACATAAGTACTGTACTTTGGTTATCACACCAGATGACCGAAGGCTTGGATTGAGAAACCTGCAACTCATTGAGCAGAGAACAAATCCAAGTGATTTCAGCTGTTAGTGCAACAAGACTTCTGTACTCAACTTCTGCTGCGAGAAAGTGTGCTTTGCTTCTTTGAGCTCCAACCAACTAAGTTAGATCCAAGAAAGACACAAAACCCTGTTGTTGATCTTCGATCATCAGGTTCTGAGGCCTAGTCGGCATTACAGAAACCAGTAATATCAAGATGAGCACATCTCCGTAGATGCAACCTAAAGTCCAGTGTATGTTTCAAATACTACAAGACACGCTTCACTATTTTCTAATGAGACTCAAAAGAAGTTTGTATAAATTGACAGACTTTATTGACTGAGTATGCAATCTCAGGTCTGGTAATAGTCACATACTGTAATGCACCCACAATACTTCTCTAAAGCTGAATATCCTGTATTGGATCACTCCACGTAGCATAAAGCTTATCTCCATTAGACATTGGAGTAGGCAGACTATTGGCAAACTGCATTTTAGTTTTATTGAGTAAGTTTGTAATATACTTAGTTTTGAGTAAGAACAAGTCCTTTAGCAGTAGGTGTAACCTGAATACCGAGGAAGTAATTAACATCAGCAAGGTCTTTAAGAGCAAAGATAAAATTTAACTATTGAATTAGTAGTTGAACTGCACCAGTGTCACTCACTGTGATTAAAATGTCATCAACATAGACAAGAATAAAGATAGAGTGGCCAGCTTGATGTCTAACAAATAGTGACTGATCAGATCGAGTTATGGTAAAGTCTAAAGACATCAAAGTATCTTTCAACTTTTCAAAGCAAGCTCTAGGAGCTTGCTTAAGGCCATATAATGCTTTATGCAATTCACAAACTAGATAAGGTTGTGTGGGATCTTCCATAGCATGAGGTTGGATTATATAGACTTGCTCCTTAAGGTCACCATTAAGAAAGGTATTATTGATGTCTAATTGTTTGATACACCATCCACGTGCAAGAGCTATAGTCATTACTATTCGAATAGTTGTAAGTTTTATAACTGGACTAAATGTTTCATCAAAGTCAAACCCAGGTTGTTGATGAAATCCCTTTGCTACAAGTCTAGCTTTGTGTCTTAACACACTTTCATCGAGATTTTCTTTCAATTTTAAAACCCATTTGCATCCAATAGCTTGCCGTGTGGGTGGTAAAGATACCAAGGTCCAAGTGTGATTTCTCAATAAAACCAAATATTCTTCTGCCATTGCTTCTTTCCACTGAGGATGATGAAAAGCCTCTGTTACAGTGTTTGGTTCCTTTGAAGTCAGGTAGACTTTGGGCTTAGAAATCCTAGACTTAGACCACGTTTGCATGGAATGGCGGGGTTGTGAAGTTGTTAATAAAGTTAGGGAAGCAACTGGAAATGACTGAGGAGGTTGAGAGGAAGAAAGATCCGGATGACAAGTCTGTTGTAACATAGGAATTAGAGCTAAGACTGAAGATGGAACTGGCTAACTAGTGGCTTTAGATTGTATTCTTTATGATTAAGACTATAACCAAGAAAAGTGCATTGAACTGATCTGAATGTCATTTTATGCTAATTGTAAGGTCTCAAGTTAGGAAAACATGCACAACCAAACACTTCGAGTATATTGTAATCTGGCTGTTGATGAAAAAGAACTTCTAAAGGAGTCTTTCTGGCCAAAACAGACGAAGGCAATCTATTAACAAGATAAGCTATAGTACGTACAGCTTCATCCCAAAATCTGAGGGGCATGAATGCTTGAGCTAAAAAAGTTAATGCTGTCTCCACAAGATGTCTATGTTTACGCTCTGCTACACCATTCTGCTCATGAGTGGTAGGACAAGAAAATTTATGAACAATACCATTTGAGGTAAGGAAGTCATCAAAAGCTCTATATTCACCACCACCATCACTCTGAACAGCTTTAATCATTGTGCCCAACTGTAACTCAACTTAAGTTTTAAAGTTCTTGAAAGTTGGTAAAGCCTCAGATTTGTGTTTAAGTAGATACACCCAAGTACAACGACAAAAGGCATCAGTAAAATGAATATAATAGGAGTAACCATTATGAGACGTAATATGAGCAGAGCTCCATATATCAGTATGCACAAGTTCTAAAGGTCTACCGTATTGAGTGACAGAAGTGGGAATGGGAATTTATGCATTTTGCCAAGAGAACAAACAGTGAAAAAATCAGGTAAATCGACAATATTATTCCTCGTAGAATCTGAGGAAAATTTACAAAGAGTAAGGACATGTTTAACAATCTTAGCACTTGGATGACCCAACCTATTGTGCTACAGCTGAGTGATAGGACTAAAAGTAGCTAAAAGATTATTTTTATATTGAACTGAAGTACTGGTAACTAAAGAAGTATTACATTACGTATTACAGAGTTGGGATGAGGAGTAAACATTAGAACCAGACTTAAAACTAGGACCCTTGGTTGTGAAAGAGAGAGCAGAAGAATCAAACACATATAGACCATTATTAAGCATTCCTGCCATGAGAATAGCCTTGGTGACCTGATCTTTAACAAAACATTGATTAGACTGAAACTCAAAGAATACATTGTTATCGGCTGCAAACTTAGAAACACTAGTAAGATTTTTATTTATGGAAGGAACATGAAGAAGATGATTCAGATTCAACATTTTAGATTGAAAATGAGACAAGAAAGAGGACTGACCAATGTGTTGAATCTGAAGACCAGTGCCGTCACTCACATGAAGCATTTCAGAACCTTGATAAGAATCTCTGTGCATCCGATTATGAACATCTAGAGTGCAATGATTAGTAGCACCAGAATCGGGATACCAATTAGCATCAGCCATAGAATTGGGAGTTGCAGTAAGAGAAGTCATGTGAGCAAGTTGAGCAGGACCTTTTTTTTAATTTATAAAAATGCAATTTTACCTTTGTTTTTAAAATTTATTTTACTATAAAAATAGCAATTTATATGCCCAAAAAAAAAAACTAATAAAAACATTTATTTAACTTACTAATTGACCTTTTTCTAATGGTGTTCGTATTAAAGGCATTAAGGACAACTCAATATAAATAAACTCGTTCCAAAAACAAAATGAGGGACAAAATAACTAATTGTTTTAGCTTATAAGTTGTCTGTGCATTAGTGTTGGTGGAACCACAGCCTCTTCACATAATCCTATTCCTAATAAACAAGTCAAGGGTCAAATAGATAACAATATAATGAGAATAAGAAACATGAAAAGCTACAAGTTGCTAAGCTTATTGTATTAATTTTATAAACATAAAAAGCAGAGAAAAAAGGTAAGCATGTTATGACTTCTCTGGTGGCCAGCCTCCCACATATATGTGCATGCCCCTTCGGGCTTGAGCCACTTCCGCTGGTACAGAATTGCCAAACCAAAACAAACATAAACATATTATATTCATAGAGTTTAAAAGAGAGACTGAAAAAGGAGGCCACCCCTCAAGACTCAAGAGTCCACTCCACTAAGGAAACCAGAGGCAGAGGCCACTCTCTCTTTCTCTTACTCTTCCGAGAAGAAGATGACCATCGTCGGCGTCCTTGCTTTACAGGGCTCTTTTAACGAACATATTGCAGGTCCACTTCCCCATTTCTCTATTATATTTCTGGATTTTCTATTCCTTTTGTAATCAGTATATGTATTGTATTTCTGTGTGTGTGTGGACTTTAAGTATATGTATATATGTGCTTAAACTGGGATTTGTGCAGACTCTTATTCTGTCTTTTTTTTTTTAATTATTAATTTTTGTATTGGGCAGCGCTGAGAAGGGTTGGGGTAAAGGGTGTGGAGATAAGGAAACCAGAACAGCTTCAGAATGTTGGGTCCCTTATTATACCCGGAGGAGAGAGTACTACCATGGCTAAGTTGGCTGAGTACCACAACCTGGTCTTTCTCTCCCTCCTTCCCTTTTTTCCTTTGGCTTAGCAAAGGTTTCATTTTTCTTAATATTGTTTTGTTCTGCTTACATCTAGTATTTCTGAGATATGAATGAAATTTTGACAACATGGTGTCTTGTTTGGTATTCTTTTGTAATTTATATGACATAAGTGAATGTGGATTGGAGAAAAAGATTTTTTATTTTTGGCTGTAAATATGCATTTTATTATATGGGTTTTCTTCATGAAGTCAAATTATGCTGAAATGCTTATGGAACATAATCCAGTAAAAGAAAAGACCCATTGATTTAAACGATTCTGTCATGTTGTTTGTTTTGTCTTGAGAATTGATGGATTAGAATGTAATTAGCTTAACTTTTGCCTCTTTGTTTTTAAATAAAGTTTTAATTAGATACTTTCAATTATGACATTATATGTATCATCAATTTCATTCTTTTTATTGCTTTCTATTATGATCAGTTTCCCACCTTGCGAGAATTTGTTAAGATGGGGAAGCCTGTTTGGGGGACTTGTGCAGGGCTTATCTTCTTGGCAAATAAAGCTACAGGTTGGTTTTCTTGTTTCCTATTATGAATTTTTGGTGTTGTCTTTACATTCAACTTGAATTTTCTTTTTCCACATTGAAAATCTACGCATTCAGGGAATGTTCTAAAATTGCAATGAGTGGCATATATTTCAGGGCAGAAAACAGGAGGACAGGAGCTGATTGGAGGCCTAGATTGCACAGTGCACAGAAATTTCTTTGGTAGTCAGGTGATAACAGAACTGAACTCACAGAAATTTCTTCGGTAGTCAGGTGATAACAAAACTGAACTTACTTGGTTTCCGGAGTCAACAATTGTGTTTACCAAGATAAATCTGCAATATGCTGCGAATTTTTGTCTATGGAAACAAAAACTTATGTTTCAATGTCGGGTGAAGTGTAGCAGAATATGACACGCTAGAATAGTCCAATAGAGTAACTATGAAGTGTTTCAGACTAGTGTGTAGTTGCCTTGTGCATATATTGTCGTTGTTTTTTCAATTTTTTTCTTTTCAACAGAAGCTGTTCTTGTCCTTTATGTCCCCATTTATGTTGTAAACTGAGTTTTTCACACACATACACAAATGCAAAAATAAGTAGAGAAATCCATTGGACCTTATAAAAGTTTTTGAAAATGCTGTGATTGTTCTCATATCAAATAATCCTATATTCCTCTTCAAATTTGCAAGCTTAATACTTCTAGTTTTGTTGGTTAGAAACTGTACATATAAGAAGATCATGTCATGATCACTTGCTTGTCAGGAACAAGAAATTGCATGTATTCCATTGGACGGAGTTCTCCAAGTGTTTTTAGTTCCAGAGAAAGAAGGAAAAAGGAAAAAGGAAAAAGGAAAAAGGAAAAAGGGAAAAGTTAATGAACTAACTATTAAGAGAATACTATATTGACAATAGAATTGCTCTATATCATCATTCACTGTTGATATCTTAATTTATTTGTTTTATTAAATTTTTCAATTACAATAAACAGATCCAGAGCTTTGCGGCAGATATTGCGGTGCCAGAGCTTTCCTCAAAGGAAGGTGGTCCTGAAATATTTCGTGGAGTTTTCATCCGTGCTCCTGCCATTCTTGAAGTAGGGCCAGAAGTTCAGGTGCTTGCTGACTATCCTGTTTCATCTAACAAGGTGTCAGATTCAAATTCAGCTGATGGAGTTCAAGTGGTTTGTCATACACTATTCTGACTATAGAAAATTTTCGTTCGACTATATTAAAAAGTTCAATCTGGATTTGCTTTTGGTCTTCACAAAAGTGCAGCTGGCTTTGCCGCTAGGTTATCAAAGCTGTAATGGATGTTTATGTCAAATTGCTTTGTTTGTCTTACTGTTTATAAAAAACCTGTTTTTTCTATACAAGTTATGGACAGACTCTTGCATATAACACTATAAGATAGTTTTATTTTCAGTGAAATGTTCTAGTTACCAGGTCAGAAATATTCAAAATCAGTTGCTAGCAATCAAATATAAGTGATAGAAAGTATTAAAATAAGGCGACACATGCCACATTGCTGCAATCTGAATATTTAGAATGTCATAGTGTTTTTATGTATCAAAAGTGTATTTAAGTTTGGTACAATTTTCCATGAAATAGTCACTATTCCCGTTACATGATTGTCAAAAATGATAGTGATCGCCAGATTTAAAGGTCTGAGAGAGAAAATCATAACTTGGAAATGTGTCTATAGCAGCAAAGTTTCATGGTTACTACCAGTCTACCCTGTTGATTTATCATTCCATTTTGTGCAATATAAAAAAAAATAAAAATAAAAATAAAAAAACAACAACATAAGCTTCACCATACTCCAATTCATTTGTTATTTTGTGTTTGCTTTTACATCTCAAAGTTTCTTCTTCCTGATCTGAATGCTGGAACCCTACTATCCATCCTAAATGATAGGCGATGATGGCAGCATCCACTGGATGCATGTGGAAGTTCGAAGGTTGAAAACAAAGGACACTTTCAAGAACTCCTCTTTGGATGTAGAGTCTATTTCTATAACATCACAGACTAGGTTAATAAGAATCGCAGTTCATATCTTACACCAAATGGTTTATTCGCCAATTTCCTAATTGGACAAGGATGTTCGGAGAGAAAATTACCCTCTCATGAAAATCGATCATACACATGAGGAGTTAAATGGAATGTTCTTCTGCATATATTGCTGTTTTGGGTTCTTTGAACTACTAACAGCCCTGATTATGTACTCTATTTTGAAGGACATGCATACATCTTACACCATACATAATACAAGATGAAACTAAGTACATTTGCTGAAACTACCCAAATACATATTTGAAACTGGAGTTGATTATAAAAAACGAGTCATTTTCTTTCATGGTGTTTACTTTTTGACATCAGGGGAATACCGTGTCTGAAAAGAGAGTAATTGTAGCTGTAAGACAAGGGAACTTGCTGGCTACCGCCTTTCATCCTGAACTAACAGCAGATACTCGATGGTACGTGTCTTTTTTCTTGAGCTTGAATTCTCATTATTTCACATTAATGCTCTAACATTTGCTTGTGCAGGCATAGTTACTTCTTGAAGATGCTAGGTGATGTTGGAGAAGGGTCCTCAAGTAGTGTCGTTTCCATTGGAACAGATTCACATTTAAACCAACCGCGAATTGATTTTCCTATATATCAATAGTTGCAGTTACCAACAGAGTGCACTCCCCTTTCCAGATTAGTTTTGTTCTATTCTATATTTCTCTTTTCATTGTCTATGATATCTGTTTAAGGTAATTCTTTCAATTTGGGTTTGTTGAAAGGTTGGTGACTGGTCTGGAGTTCGGATGGTGAATATATAGTTTGAAAGAAAATTTTTATTCTCGACATCTCTAATGAAGTGAAACATATGCATTGAGTTCTGCTCTAGTGCTGTACTTCCTAGATATGTTACGAAGATTTACCGTGCTGCTCTTTTAGGCTCTTCTTAAAATTTAAAAAAAAAAAAAAAAAAAAAAAGAACTGACACTGTCTCCTATATAGACATGCATATAAACGTTGACCCCAAGACCACATGATCCAACAAAAGATAAACAAATACTTAATGGATTTATTGTTCACTAGATACGGATGAAGGAACATTGATATTTGGAGTTAGGATCTGGATTTTGTGCCTCAAATTCTTTCACAGTTTCACAGCATCAAGATGCAATGGATGTCTGGGACTGAGATTTGGAGTATCCAATTGTGTGATAACATCCCCTCCCCCTTTTATTTTAAATTCTTTTCGGGGAAACACATAATAATGTAATCTCCCTTTTTGTTCCTAGTAGTTTAGCTGGAAATGAGCAAGAACTTCACTTTTCAGATGTCATGACTTTGACTCAAATTTGGTACGTGGTGCCTTTTAACGGAAATTGCATTTATATATTATGTTACATTTTTTTTTATCCGGGAAAAAAAAAAAGAAACAGGTGTATAAATATGTTAATATACATAGCATCACAGATGGAATAAGCCTTTATTATATATGGTAACTGGAGTCTTGTGACAAATAATGGAATAGTATTTAATTGGATCCCTATAGTTGAGTTTTAACCATTAATAACAACAGCTATATATTATTCCCAAAGCTCTTACGGTCTGAGTACTAAAATAGTTGGTTCTCCTTAAAGAAGTATTGCTATAATTTGGAACTTGGAATTTTTCTTTTCTTTTTTTTTCTCGGTGGATGGAATGACAAAATCAAGAGCCACATGATTATTTTTAAAGAAGGTTTTAGAAACGGAATAATCTTAGGTTTTCCCCCAAACCAAAACCACATTATCAAAAACAAAATAATCAAATCAACTCTGGATTAGTTTGAGTGGTTTGATGATTAATTTGAACAATATTAATGAGGACAATGAAGGGAAAGACTGCTTTTAGGCCTTGTTTACCTCTTTAATTATAAAGAGTCATCACGTGGGCAGAAACATCATGCCATGTGAAATGCCTTCATTGGAGGACGAGATCTAGCAAAGTACCAGGTGAGCACCAAAACCAGGATTGGCCAAGGGCGTCCTCTACACGTGGCTTGTGAGTTGACTTTGTTTATTACGAGTTTTATATAACTCGATAAATAGTTAAACAGAAACTTACCCCTCACCAAAGTCGACGTTGGTTTTTATTTATTTATTGATGTTTGTAGTAGTGCAAAGAAACTCAACGAGGGTGTCATTTTTTTTTTTGTGTGTTTTTTAAACATATACTGTGTGTATATGGCCATATGCTTATACATATTTAGTTAGGAGGATTATATAATTAATGGGATACAAGGCTGTAAAAATGGTCTTTAATCACAATTACTCTGAGTAACCTGAAAGTAAGCGAGTAGGTTAGCGATTAAGATTTGTGTCTCTCATGGCTTAGTGGTCCATATTTGCAGGGCAGGCAGGCTTCATACCCGCTTGCTTCATGTACCTTCTTCTACATTTTCAAGTGACCTTTTGCTTGTCCTATTATTTTTGCTTTGGGCTGAAGGTACTAAATAATAAAGTACTGTCATATTACATTACCACATAGTCCTAGCCTTATTTATAATACTTTCTTCATTGGAAAAAGAGATCCATCTTTTATATTTTTCGTACTGTTGTTTTTTTTTATTAAAAAAAATCTAAGAAAACCGACCTAATTATACTAAAGTTCGATCCAGCTATTGGAATTTTGTTGCTTGTACTTAAATCAAGGTCAATCCAACTATGTTTCAGACTGCTTTGAATAGTTCCTGGAGTACAATGAGAATTAAGCCCTAAAATCATTTCATACAAAAACTTCCAACTAAAAGTTATTTTCAAGGCAACAATTTAATCAGATCTTATTAAAACAGTAACTGTAATTGAAATTATCCAAGATAAGTTTTTAGAGACTGTCAAAGCAATCCAAATTAGTTCTACATGTAACTATAGATAGCTTAATAGGGTAGTAAGTCCAGTCATTATTTGTGCAAGAAGTCATAAATTCAAGTCAAAACCGATGATTGTGACATATATATCATTCTTGAATCGATGATTGAGATATATAGACCATCTATTATGAAAGGGTTCATTCCTAATGCTTAAAAACATTAACCAAATGACGTTTACTTTTTGGTAATATGTGAATTATGAAATAGACCATGCAATCATTTTCTATGGTTAGACTCATATTTGACCGTATAGTTAAGAACTTTGAGGCAGTTCTAAGCACTATTGACTTGCTATAAAAGATTTGCAAAAGCAAACAAGTACTTGAAACTTTGGTCTAACATTCTAATGGAAATCTTGTGAAAGATGCTATTACAACTTGTGCAACTGGGTCTTTTATTTACAAAGGCAAGCTAAAGTTCGCTACTAACTATTAATTTTATATATAGTCAACGTATAGCCATTGGTCAATACCATTAGCCCAATTTTATAAGCTTATAATAATAAAGCTCATAATAGAATACTCACAAAAAGGGGCTTTTTTTTCAGCTGTCTACTTTACAAGGAGAATCATTTAATGCCAAGACTTAAGCCGAACTCTAAGGCTTAGCTAATATACGTACATCTTAAATTAAGCCCTTATTACCCCCCCCAAAAAAAATTTAGCTCACTTACACATTATTTATACATTCCTTATAATCCCAGCACATACCATCTCATACTTCTCAAAGAGAATTAGAATCCAATATCAAAAATAAGGAGAGAAGAATATTTGAAAAAAATTAAAAGTTGAGAAAAACATATTATTAGAGATGGAAAGAAGAAAGTCATACATATTGGTGGCTTTCTTTGTTGTGCTAATCTCAATCAACATGGCCACTTTTGTTCGGGGCCAAGGTAACGGAAATAGTAATGGTAATGGTAACAAAAACGGCGGAAACAATGGAAACAACAACGGCAACAACAACAGTGGCGGCAACAACGGCAACGGTAACGGTAACAACAACGGTGGGGGCAACAATGGGAATAACAACGGGAACAACAACGGTGGGGGCAACAATGGGAACAACAACGGCAACAACAACAATGGTAATAATTATGACAAGGATAAGCAGAAGCAGGCGCCTGACTACGCTGCTTCGACGAACTACGAAGTTTTGACGGCGTTAGCATCCGGGCAGGAACGGGCTTTCTGCAAGGCTAGGGGGAAATGTAACTCAAAGACTCTCACATGTCCAGCACAATGCCCTGAGAGGAAGCCAAAGAAGAACAAGAAGAATAAGGGTTGCTATGTTGACTGCAGCAGCAAGTGTGAAGTCACTTGCAAGTGTAAGCACCCTTCTTTTTTCTTTTTTTCTTTTATTATTATTATTTTTTTTTACCTCGTTCTCTTTTCTTCCATATCCTAAACGATAAGGTCAAATCTATTTATCTCTTCTAAACCAAAATCTTTAAATTACAAAGATCATATTTCCCCCCATAACTCGTGTCATTGTGCTTGCTACATGAGTTATTGGCCAATATGTAGTTTTAAATAATTTCGTACTCAAGTACGTAGAGCACATAACAATAATGTCAAACTGATGATAACAAACAAAGTTAGTAGAATTTTGACATGCTCTAAAATTTGTAGTCAAAGTGATCTACCTTTGTTTTTTTGGTCCTGAGTTAACACTCCTATCTTTTTTCTTTTTGCGAGGCATAGATTAACTCTTATCTTGATTCTTAAAAAGTAGATATTATTCATATTTTGATGTTTGACTAAACACAGTAGATCTTGTTAGGGTAGATCTTATTAGTAATAGGACGAATTTATCAAGCAAACGTGACATTATAAAAGTTTAAGACATGAACAAAACAGTGAGCTTTTCTTTTTCTTTGACCTTTTTTTTTTTTTTTAATTTTGTTTTTCTATGTTGTTTTTCAATTAATGAACATCTTTATTTTGTTGAAAGGCCAAACTACGTAATAAATTTTCTGACATCATATTCATATATGACCTGCGTTTGGCAGTCAGAAAACCCAACTGCAATGGCTACGGCTCACTCTGCTACGACCCGCGCTTCGTGGGCGGGGACGGCGTGATGTTCTACTTCCACGGCGCGAAGGGCGGCAACTTCGCCATCGTCTCGGACGAATCCCTCCAAATCAACGCCCACTTCATCGGGACCAGGCCTCAGGGCAGGACCCGCGACTTCACGTGGGTTCAGGCCCTGTCCGTCATGTTCGACGCTCACACCCTCGTCGTCGGGGCCAAGCGGGTCCCGCACTGGGATGACGCCGTCGACGCCCTCACCGCCACCTGGGACGGCGAGCCGGTCCACATCCCCACCGACGGCGAGGCCGAGTGGAGGACCACCAGCCTCGGCTACCCGAAACGACAGGTCGTTCTGGAGAGAACGGACGAGTACAACAGCGTCAGAGTCACGGTGGCGGGTCTGGTCGAAATGGACATTAGGGTGAGACCCATCGGGAAGGAGGAGAACAGGGTCCATAATTATCAGATCCCAGATGGGGATTCGTTCGCCCATTTGGAGACCCAGTTCAGATTCTTCAACCTCTCGGACTCTGTGGAAGGGGTTCTGGGCAAGACGTACAGTCCCGGGTACGTGAGTCCCGTCAAGATCGGGGTCCCGATGCCGATGATGGGTGGGGAGGACAAGTACCAAACACCGTCTTTGTATTCCCCTCTTTGTAAGAAGTGCAGGTTTCAGAGGCCATCATCAACATCGTCATCTGAGTCTGATGATCACGACGGTGGAGTTGCTCAGTATTGATAAACAGAGATTGGTTTTAAATAAATATTTGTTATTTGGAGTTGAGTATAATTATAAAGAGTGCTTAATATGTGTGCCTGAACTGTATCTTGATATATCTGGTTATTTAGCATTGTGTCTGAGATATAAACACGAATAAAGGGCTATGAAATTTGCTCATGTAATTCATTATTTCATTAACTTGTATGATTGGTTTCGTTCCTGCTCTGTTCTCTGATGAATTAATTTAAGGGTCTATGGCACAAATGGTTCCTGAACCATTTGCTCCTCAAAGTCTTAATTTTGACAATTAAGTTTCTAAATTTTTCGTTTCGTAACTATTCGATCTTTAGACTGTTTAATTAGCAACATATCGTTAAATTTTTGAACCAAAACACACGTGAGCGGGGAGCATGTTGTAGCGTCCGAAAATGTGTTTAAAAGAAAATAAAACGAACAAAAACAAAAAAATTAAAAGAAAAGGAAAATTGTATATCTTTTTTATATATTTTTTTAGAATTTTTAGAACTGCAAATTTGAAAAAAAAAAAAAAATTATTATTTAATTTTATTCTTAAAATTTCTTAATTAGGTTTTAAATAAATTTTCAGATATCATCGTATGTTCTTTATACGTATTTTTAGTTAAAAAATTTGATAATAAATTACAATTTAGATAATTTATTGATCAAAATGTTAGAAATTGAAAAGTTTAAGAACGTGATTAATATAATTAAAATTTTGAGGAACAAATTATTAGTGATTGAATGTTCTAAACCATTTGTGTCATTAACTCTTAGTTTGAATGGGTATATCTGGCTTCTTGTAGGTTGAAAAGTAAAACTTCCCTTTAAAAAAAAAGTTGAAAAGTAAAACCATTTTGTTTAATTACTACGTAACATACCTAACATATGAATTCATAGTGCATTGGCAAAATTTTCTTAGAAGCCATGCGTAGCATGAATTTTGTAATTATTATCCTTTTTTACAGGGAGATAATTAGTCTAATTTTCTTGTATAGGATGATAATTATTATCTAAATAGGAGGTTTTGTTTTTTTTTTTTTCCAAAAAGAAAAAACAGAGGTCGTAATCAATATACGAGAGCATTGATAGACCCTGGATGTAAATAACCAAAAACAACATAAATAAGGACCATAAGGGATTTATTTTTCAGTTTTGTGCAAATATTTTCACGAAAAAACTAAAATAACTAAGGGAGACATTAATTAATGGGGAGAGAAATATTTCTTAAAATTCAATATAGAAACACTTTTTATTCATTCATCCGTTCATAGGTGAACATTGAACAGGAATACAATATATAGAGGAGCTTAGCAGATGAAACTCCTAAAAACAAGGATAAGCACACAAAAATAATAACCAAGAATTTCTCTAAATCATACCTAAATAGCTGACTTATTTTTTATTTTTTTACCAATTGATAACATTAAAATTTTAAATCAAACTAAAATTTCAAAATATAGAAATAATCATTGGGAATTCTAAAAATATTTTTCTTTTTTCTTGTTCCTTTTCCATTGTTTATGGTAATAAATTACACTGTAGTTCATTCAGCACCTTTTATTTTCAGGTATACATCCCACTTCGGCACCAGGAGAATTAACTGAACTTATTGACTCGTGGTCATACAGGTGCTTGAAGGAGAGAAGGTACGACTTATACCTCCCACTCAAAGTCAGCTTTGGAGCTATAACTTTTTTTTTTATGTGCATGAAGCTTCAACTACTAAGCTCTTGGGTACTCCGAATGTGTCTATTGAAACTCCAATGTTACAACTCTTTGATCCAATGAAAGCCTCTAAATGGTCACACTTACTAGAATAAGCCAATTGAATCCATCACTTATAAAAAGGTCCAAGGCGTTGCCGTTTAAGTTAAAGTACGATAATTTTCTCAATGCGACTGCCAAATCATCGGACTCTTACTTCTGGAAATATTTGATTCGAACCTGCTAAAGGAGCTTGCCGGAGTATTGGGGATGGGTCTAAGATCAATATTTAGACGGGTCTTTTCAGCCTAATCCAAGGGTTGACAATTGGGCATGGTTTTGCTTGAGTTAATGATTTCATCCGACCAGGACCAAAATGGGATGTGGGCAAGCTGAAAAGTGCTTTCAGTGAACCAGAGGCCCGTCCAACTCATCCTAAGCATCATCCCCTCTCTCTACTTCGGACACTATTGATAAGTGGTCGTGGATAGGTGACGGTTCAGGGAGCTTCTCAGTGAAATCAGCCTACCATCTGGATCAAGCAAGCAGATATCAGCTTCTTTCCAGTGAGGCTCAATGTATTTGGTGCTCCAAGCTCCACCCAAGACTCAAATTCCTGTGGTGGAGAGCGTTAATGAAAGTTCTCTCGGTCAGACTGGTGCTTTAAAGCGAGATTTGAAGTGGAGTGCCCTCTTTGCCCCTTCCGCTTAGAAACAGAGCAACATATGGTACATTCTTCCTGCTCTGCCCAGTGCATCCAAACTATTTGGTTCATATCAGAGTGGGGAATATAACTGATATGCTCAAGCTCTGCACGTCTGACATGCTCCCTAGGGACTCCTCCTTACTGGTGTTTGCGACGGCATTTGGAGGGCTCGCAACCAACGTATCTTCGAAAACAGGACTTTCGATATCCATCAACTACGTGCGTGTAATTCTCGGCTGTTGGAAGAACACATGGCTCCAGGCAGTCTCCAGCTCGGAATCGGCACCTGCTCCAGCTCTGTGGTCTCCTCCACCTAGTGGATGGATCAAGCTTAATTTCGACCTTCGTGTAGAAGATCACCATTCCATAGTGGCTGTCATAGCTAGAGATCACTTGGGCTTAATCAGGTGCGCCTACTCGGAGAAGGTGCCTTATGTTGATCCTATGCTTGCGGACGAAGCGGTAGCAGCCTTGGCGGTCATTCAACTATAGCTCTATGAAGCCATAACTTCCTTCAACTAAGCTTCTCGGCGATTGCTATCTAATGGGCTTAGGTTGCCCGAGTCAGTGCCGGATTGGTCTTGTTTCTGGATTCACCGTTCCATTAATTTTGCGGCGCACAACTTAGTCCTTTGGAGTAGCTCGAAGGAGGACACTGGATATCTGCATGTTGCTTGTATTCCTTGTTGATACTGCTGTGTTATGGTCTCTGTAAGGCCTGGGGTTGGTCCGAGGCCTCTTCCTTCTTCCTTCTTGGTTTTTTCTTTTTTTTGTTTTTCATGGTGTTCTTGGTTTGTATTTGGTTCTTGCTTTGGCTTGCCCTGGCCTGGGCCGCCTTTTGTTTTGCCACGGGCTTTTGTTTAATGAATTAATCTTTCAGCAAAGAAAAAATAAGGAAAAAAAAAAAAAAAAAAAAACAGACGTGTACAGATTTTGAACTATTCACATCGCGCGATTGAACTATTCGCTTCAAATTCTATCCTTCTGGGATTGGCATTTATTTATCAATATGTTGTTGCAATATTTATGAGATGCATATTGAGTTGTTAATAACCAAAATCTAATTGCTGATTCAGTCTTTATGCTTATCTTTACTCACAATTAAAACAAAAGTTTCTGCAGGAAACATGATTTGTCACTTGACATAAATAGCTGGCTTATTTATTTATTTATTTTTTGACCAATTGTTAACAATATAATTTCAAATCAAACTAAATCTTTTATATATGGAAATAATCATCGGGAATTCTAACAATACTTGGCTTTTTCTTCTTCTTTTTCTATTGTTTATGGCAAAAGATTACACTGTAGTTCAACACCTTCTATTTTAAGGAACAGACCCACTTTGACAACAGGAGAATCAAATTATTGACTCGTACAGATGTTGAGGTAGAGAAGGTAGACTTATACCTTTCACTCAGTCAGCTTAGAGGTTTTAACCTTTTATGTACATGAAGCTTCTACTGCTAAGCTCTTGGTTACTCCTCTACACGGGTCACCAAACGTGTCTATTGAAACTCCAATGCTACAAATCTTTGATCCAATGCAAGCCTGTAAAAGGTCACACTTATTAGTATAAGCCAAGTCAATCCATCACAAATAAAAGTTAAGCTATAACTAGTATTCAAATAGTGAAGAATAACAATATTACACCTTCTGAACAAGGGATAAAGCTCTGGCGCTGCTGCATTTGCCGTGGCTAAAGCTCCCACAAGACCCTTGTGGCGTTCCGAAACTTGCAAACTTGATTGAAGATATGACCTGATTAGGAGAGGGACACTCGAGTGACAATATAGGCCTTCTTAACTGACTTCTTGATTCTGAATCCGAGTTCCACAAATCAACTGGTGGTGGGTGAGATTCCGAAATGTGTGAGCACAAACTCTCAATCTGTCTCGTGGCAAAAGATATCTGAGTCGGATCACCCCCAGTTTCCTCGAACAATACAAGAGTGTTTCCACTTGGTTTCAACCATTCTCGTGGAACATGGTACCTGTGGACTGAATAATATTAGAACCTTAAATTTGGAACAATAACTTTCCGAAAATTTTCTATGTAGGTCCATTAGCACTTACAGTTCCTGAGAGGGCTTCCCACAGTTCTTGAGGCATTTGTTGGAACTGAAAGATCCTCTATAATTGCAAGTATCGGTGCAACCATTGTTCGAAGCAGCATAGGTGGGCCAATACCGTCCGATGCTTTGTCCATTCACCCATGCCTCGCCCTTTCCCATTCCAGTGAAGTCTAGTGCAACAGGACTACTTCCAGCAGGGGCATCAAAGGTTGTCTGAAGCAAAAAGTATTGCCTTTGTATTGGTATTAACGAGAAAAAACTAAATTCCCATAACAGCTCTAGTACTTGTCATTTCTAGAACTACCAAAATCCATTTTAATTTAAGAGAAACAGGATGAGCGTGTGTACATGAGACATAAAGCGATATTTGGCAATTACATTCAAGGACACTACAATCGTAATATGGTCTGAAGCATATGACTACCTTCCACTGTCTTTTTCTAGAACCAATATTAAAGACATAAGAAATCATTCAAATGTAAATTTAAATGCTTTGTTCACGGCCAGAATAATAAACTTGAATTTACCTTGTACCATGTTAAAGGCTGCTTCTTGGGCAAAGTAGACTGTGACCACTGCGAAGAATCTTTGCTAGGCAGATCTAACTCTTCACCTTTAAGTCCAATCTACGATCACAATATTAAGACAAAAGATCAGTTAATACGGTTGCCTCAGTCCTTTCGAACGTATTCTCTGCTTACTGTAATGAATGAGATGGAAGACTTGTTTTTCACTTTGTCAAAATCGTGGTTGGATTTTTCTAACTTTGACTACTACAAATGGTGTATTGTCGACCAGAAAAGCGCATAGAATATTGCAAAGAAAGGAACAAAACGGACCTGGTATGTCCATTGTTGAGAAGAGAGATCTACGGAAGTGCCACTCTTAGCGCTTCTTAGCTTTACTGGACCAGTGATACCCGCACCCGTTTTGTCGAAGAAAGCTCCATAGTTCTGATGCAAGTATATTTAGCTGTCTTAGAAAGAATCACAAACAGTAATATAGTGATCTTTCAATGAGGAAACTTGTTCATTCAACAAAAACTTCTCTTAACCAAACTACAATATCAGGATATAATTGATTGACCACAGATAAAAGAATTTCCCCCTAATACAAGCTTCGAGAAATCTGAGAAGAGAAAGCCAAACCTGAAGCCCAACTGTCAAACTAAGAAGATCAATTGTATTCTTCCCAGGTACAAGTGTGACAGAGATCTCCACTGAAACTTTGGAATTGCCACTGTTGCCTCTGCCACTTCCTGAAAGGATTTTATTCTATAAATACAAGGTACAACTCGACAGTTTAAGCAATGTGTAACTAATTCACATTTTAAAAACAATGACGGTGAATTCTATGGATCAGGCTTCATCCTACTTATTAGACCTGTATTTAGGTCCAAACCTAACTAGTATGATAACCAGAGTCCAGACCCAAGAACTAGTAACTACAGACCTTGTATTGGCATTGCTCTGACAAACACCTTCATTCATAATCATGCATAATGACAAACTTATGGCTAAGAGTTCCTTTGCAATTAGCAAGCACAATATATGTTCTAATGGCTTTAATTAGTCCAAATAACAGAAAATCTGAGAAGAGTCAATCTTAGTATTTCAATTTTTCAGCCCAGAACCTGCTGCAATGACATACAAGGGAAAGATGGCCTGTGATTTCTTTACTTCTTTTTTACTAGAGATTTTGCAAGAAGTTACATGGAGAAGTAGGTTAAGTCAAGTAAGAAGATACAAATAACGCAAAGCTAATTCCCACAATAATCAGAGAGAAAAACATAAAACAAGATGAGACTTTATAAGACTAAGCTGTCTAAGAGCTAATTGTGTTTTCACTTATTTGTGTTTGATTTTCCATTCAATCTTACTCAGGCAAGCCAAACCTCAAAAAGTACCTAATACAGAAACAGACACCAAGGCTCGCTGACAGTATCCATTAACCAGTTAGTGGCAACCTAATATTGCCATAAGGACCTCCCTTCTGGAAATGCACAAGGGAAGAAAGCAATATGAGCTATTAAGACATCTAGAAACAATGCTTCACCAGTCCAAAAAATGTCAATTTTTATTTGCTCTGTGTTACCAAAGTGGCCAACAAAATCCAAGAATACCAGTCCCCTGGGTGTTTAGGTGGCTAATCCACTTCTCCACAAAGTTCCTTGTTTCAACTCCTTGGAATTAATCAGGGAGAACTCATAAACTGTCGAATGATCAGAATAAAATTTTTTCTTTTTCATACCTGCAAGTTTTCCATTGATAAAAGCATTAAGGGCATGACCAAGCGATTCCACATGAAGATCAGTTTGAGATCCATCAAGATATGGCTCATCACCTTTGACTTCAATACTGCAAAATTAACCAATATTGGTTCTAAATCCTTGTGGAACACAAGATTAAAGGCTGGGGAAGGCGATCATTTGTATTCAGAAACACTAATGTAAACCATAGGCTTCTATACCTTAAAGAGTACCATAAATAGTCACTTTGATCAGCTGTAGTATTTATTTGCTCCAATAATCCAGGTTTGGTAAATGCATCATCCTTTGAGATGCCCACAGGCTCATTTATCCAGCTCCATGCAGAGCCTAAGGATTTGGAGGAATCAACATCATTTATTAAAGATTGACGTGTGAAGCTTGGAATCATGGACACCGAATTAATCTGTCAAAAATTAAAGCAAAATTTTGATACTAGTCTCCTGCAAGAGTAATGGCAATATACTTGGCGGTGAAAACAATAGTGAACTTGTTAAAAGTTACAAATAAAGAAGTTCACATAAGTACTTCAAAAGAAATTAATATAACATATAATTCTCAAGCTAGCTATGGCATCTATCTCACTCTGTTAAAAAAAAAGCATCATGACATAATCAAGGAATCATATATCCTCTACTAATGAAGTAGAAGATATATGATTCCTTAAACAGGATGATAACAGCATTGAGAAAGTACATTTTTTACATGTGCAAGAAAAGGCAAACCTTTGCAGTGTTAATGACTACATTCTTGCAGTCTGGTAGGATGCTCACAGACCATGCTGGCAAGTTGTATGAATTTCCATTGAAAGTCACGGTGGCATCAGACGTGGTGCCCACATTAGCTAGAAAAGCAACACAAGCTGACCCTGTTCTATAAACGGCTGCCTACAGGTTTGAAGGAAAACATGTCAAAAGAAATCATTGTAAGTTACATACAGCCGAATCCTAGGAAATATTCGACCTCATTGGTTGAATTCTGAGTCTACTATTGTACATTGTGATCCGGGAATCCTTCTCTAGAACCCACATTAACAAAATTTTCCAAGGGAAAGTCTTTGTACATTTTGAATACCACTTAAAGAAGTAATTCTTAAATGTCTAGCAAACAAACGGATGACCCTAGTTGTTACATAAGATCAAGAGCTTGGAAAACAAGATCTTTCAGACTCAAAGTGGATTACAAATTGGCTTATTCATCTAGCTTCATGGATTAGTATTTGCAAATGATGCTCCTAACCAAATATATTTTAAGGGAAAAACCTTTAATGGTATAATGGTCTTGACAAAGTAACTGAGTGAAGGGGAACAGTCCAAATTTTCAAATAGAATGATAGGGAGCAAGGCTTAAAGGAATCTTTTTTTGTACTTCTAATCTCATCTAAAATTATCAGGAGAACCAATTTTTTCTAACATGAACAGAAAGCAACAGTCAATCAGAAAGGAATTTACCTCCAAGTTTGTACCAAGTGAACTAATGGTTGGATTAGTGGCCACTAATGCTCCTTCAACTTGCTTTATGACCTTATGCAGATCTTTTAGATGTCCCCATTTAGGCTGTCTTACATGCCCTGCAACATTCATGAAAATCTTAAATTCACTCGGATATGAAAGTCCGAGTACTATATTTATTTTTTTTAAAACAAAGAAAATAATTGAAAAATAAATAAATAAAAGAGAGTAATATAGGCCAAACACGTATCATGTTTCAAAATGAAGCTAATATATGAACATACGTGCTTCTGATACCCTCTTAGCATATTACATAAGATTACGGCCTTAAGTTGTATCAGGCTTCCCAAAAAGGCTCACAAGACCAGAGTTATATAAAGAAATAACAATAGAAGAAAAAATAGCATACCATACTCGTCGATTGGGGCATCGTAATCATAACTTGTTGCAATAAAGGGGCCACCAGTAGTACGGCCAAAGTTTGTCCCACCATGATACTGTTCAACAGCAGTAAAAACAAATTTGGTACATCTCTCTCATGTTAAAAACTTGATTTAGATTGAAGTTCCTGAATATCGAACTAAATTGTATAAAGAAATTCTTTGTTTGAAAAAAAAAAAGAATGAGGAGAAATGTTTAAATGTCATGAACTCTAAATGAAATTTTAGTACCATGTAATAGTTTTGGAAAGTTCCACCTCGTTGGTAAAAGCGTGCAACCGCAAATGCCAAGTCTTCTACGGGTCTGTAAGGCACAGCACCCCCAAAAGAAAGAAACCTGGTGTTCCCAATACATATTGAGTTTCCCAAAACAAGAAAGCCGAGCAAAAAGATGAAGGGTCAAGGGTGATACAAACGGTTAAGTATCTATTTAAGAACCAAAAAGATAACCAAAAAGGGGAAAAAAAAATGAACAAATAATACATGCAATGGAGCTTACCATCCAGTCCAATTCTCAGTCCACATTTTGGGTTTATTGTTCGAATTCGGGGTGAATTGATCACAGTAAAAGCCATTGCAAGTGTTTATCTACAAGAACTTCCACATTAAAGCTAGAAGTTGGAAAAGAAGAAAGCATGTTGAACAAAGTGAGTAAAGAAAAAGCTCACAATGGGATCAGGAGCATCTGATTGCTGGCACATAACCCAGGGGACCCCCGTATCCAAAGACAAAGCCATGGTTGCTGACCAATTGATGTAGGATTTGGCAGCAGATCCATATGCTGCGTCAATATTTCCATACTCGTTTTCGATCTGCCATAATGAAGTGTCGTTTAGAGAAGAACTCATTTTGGTATCATTGAGAAACCATTTATGGTTTTGCAAACTCTTACCCAAAATAACATATGTTAAGTCAAAATCAAATACCCAAAATTTAGCCCCAAAAAAAAAAAAAAAGAAACAACCTGAGATAAAATGATTGGTCCGCCCTGAGAAGCGTAAAGTTTCTCTTCCTTCATCAAATCAACAATCTTAGCAGTGAATCGCTTCATTTCTGCCTAAAAAAAAAAAAAAGACTCAATTTTGTATGATCGACTAAAGCAGAGGCAACACTTCAGAAGGGGAATACGTTAAAAATAACACAAACAAGTATCAAAATTGGAAACCTTGAAAGGCTCATTATCGGTTCGCAACATAATTCCGGGTATAAAATGCAGCCAAAGAGGGAACCCACTGTTCAAAATAGAAACAACACACAGATAAACCATTGAAGGAAAAATCTAAGTAAAACAAAAACCACAAAAAAGAGATAATTATCATAGAAGAACAGAAAGGTAGAATGAAAGATTGGACTTTTTACCCATAGTTCCACTCTGCGCATACGTAAGGACCAATGCGTAGATGAACATATAAGCCGGCATCAGCTACGGCCTTCACAAATCGAACCAAATCTTTCCTTCCCTCGAAATCAAACTGAGAAGTTCTCAAAAGGGTCACCATTAAATCAAAAAAAAAAAAAAAAGAGTTTTTGATGACCAAAACTCAAACAACCCCAGTCTGCGTTACTTCCTGGTAAAAAAACAGAGGAAGGTACTACAAAGAAACATAAAACCGGATTCCGGGTTTCCATATTTTCTCTCTTCCAGTGGCTAGATATAGAGAACTAAATATACAGAAATTTCTTTTCTTTTCCTCCATTTTCTTTTTGCCAGCTACCAAACAGACCCAAAAATGAAAGCAAAACAAAAATGGGGGGGAAGAAGTAAGCAAAACAAAAATGGGGGGGAAGAAGTAACCTGGCCTCGAGTTGGTTCGTGAATGTTCCAAAAAACGTAGGTCTCAATCACGTCCAAACCTCCATCCTTGGATTTCTGAATGAGCTCCGGCCACATCTACAACCACAATAACAAAAAGGTCAACACATATAAGGTTTGAGAGAGAGAGAGAGAGAGAGAGAGAGGAAGAGACCTCGGGAGTGCTGCGAGGATAGTGAATGGAGCCAGAAATCAAGACCCTGCGCTTGCCATCGATCACCAAAGCTCTGTGATCGTACGTCACATTGGCCGAAAATGAAGTCGCAGCCAAAACGCCGAGCACCAAAACAACCATAGCCATCACCATTATTAACTCTTTCTCCCTCATTGTTCTCTCTCCTCTGAAACCAAACCCCCGAAAAAAAAACTTGTTTCGTCTTCTTTATCCAAAACTGGCTTATACCCAATTACAGTTTTGGTCCTTAGAACCAGTTTCTCTTGCTTTCTGGGAACATTTTACTTAATCCACTTCGATTACTTTGATTCTTTGTTTATCTATATTTATGTTTTTGTGTATATATATTATATAATTATAAATTGTTGCTTGGCCGCTTTGTAAAAACCATAATACAATTTTTGGAGGTAAGTGACCCAGATAAGCTAGCGTGCGCCGGAGACGACACGACACGTCACGTCACCTCTGTGTTTGCGTGCTTTCTTCCTTTTCTTCTTCTTCTTTTACTGCTTTGTGAGCTCACCGGGCTTTTGCCGTTTTAGTAGAAGTGTTGCGATTATCACAGTAAGTAAACAGGAGGAGAGAAATATACATAATCAGGTGTTGATGAGGTAATTCGAGACACCCGTGAATTCCAATGGTATTGCGCCACGTGGTTTGTTCATGTACGGACATATTTGAGTACGGACACGTAATAATAATTGTTTAGGGGGGGAGGCTTGTGCCCCCGTTATCAATTATCATACGAGCCTGGGGCCACTAACGTGCCAAAACCGATATGACAATTTATGTAGTGCGAGAGGGTACAATGACGTAGTTTAGCCTGACCAATGATGTGTTTCGGAGTGTTTATTCCTGGACTTAAATGCCCTTATAAAATGACCGAGTTGTCCTCATTTTACAGGTGTCGATAGCAGGGAGCTTTGAAAGTGTTGTTATGCTGGAGCTGCTTTGTATTGTGAGTTTTTGTGTTTACGCGGCAAGTGTCTGTACTTATGGGGATTCCCGCAAATAAAAGGGAAGACAGTTGAGCTCGTGAATACTATTAACTTATTAATATATAATAGTTATAATAATAATTAATGGATTTGTATTTTTTTTTTCCATATAATATAACAAATTAATTATAATTGTACTTTCAGACGATTAAGGCTTTGCTTTTGTTCAATGAGGAGGATTTGTGAAATGATGGAGCTAGGTGGAATTCATTCTTTCATAAGAGAGATAATGAGAGGGAGGGGAGAGTTGGAGGGAGCTTCGTCATATTTTGGCTTTAAGTGTCAGTCAAATTTTCGCGTAGAAAAAAAGTTTTTTTTTACCATGAGTCTTGAGCGTAACCTGAGTCACGTGGCTGAATTTTATTTTTTAGTGTAATTCTAGTAAATATCTTTTATTTTTTAAAAAAATATGGTCATTTTCAAGTGAAAAGATGATATTTTTCACGCTGAAAGAGAGTTTTTTTATCCCGAGTCCGGAGCGTAATCTAAGTCACGTAGTCCAATGTTAGCCTTTTATTTTCAAGTATAGACTTAATTAATATCTTTTATTTTTTAAAAAAATGCAGTCATTTTTAAGTGAAAAGATGATACTTGAATTGTAAAATTTCACCCACCGTGATGAATAGTATTGCTCTTTGACGTATGTGACGGCATCTTCTATTTCAGATCAATAAATGATTAGAAAAAAGGGAAAGGGTTAAATTATCAAAAAAAAAAAAAAGAGAGAGAAAGGGTTAGAAGAATAATCACTGTTTGACTAAACATGTACGTGTAAATTCTATGACTTTAGGTAAAGTCCTCCGCAGAAAACATGGACGTGTTGAAATATTGTGCTGTCAATGACGTACCTGAACTGAAGGGGTTTCTTACCCTTCACATGGGTCCAAAAGGATTCAACCAAGTGTCAAATTGAGAGGTAAAGTGGAGTATGCCTAAGCACAAAATGCCAAATTAAATTTTGTAAGTGAAAAACATATACAAAATGTCTAAGCACAAATTGAACATTAGGGCTCGTTTAGTAATTATCTTCTTTATTCTTAAATACGTAATAAAATGATATTAAAAATGTTATCAAGAAGTTACTTAAGGAAATCTCTTTAATCTATTTTGCCAACCGAACGGAACACATAAATTATACTTAATTAATTAATATTTCATAGCTATACAGTATCTATGAAAATGAGTATTTAATGCTTGCACAGCTCTTTTTATTTATCTTATGTGAAAATTAAATTCAAATTATTGTTTGGCTTAAGATTAAATTTTAGACATTTCATGATGTTTAATTGTCTTTCTTTCTTTCTTTCTTTTTTTTTTTCCCGGAAGATTTTTAATTGTCTTGCTAGATACTAGCTAAAATCTAAAAGCATAAATTTCATATTTGCCTTACCTTAGACATTCTATAACACTCTCGACGTCCTTTTTTATGTAGTATTTTATCAGTCCTTTTCTCTTATAAATAGAGTACCTGTGCAATTGACTCCTCGTTTATTTCTTTATAACTAACAACCAAACTTCTTTTTCTTTAGTATATAGTATAATCGATCACTATCTTCCTTCCGAAAAAATAAAAAATGGAATAGATTATCATCGTTTAGACTGCTGAGACTAACTCCAAATGCAAAATGTTAAAAAGCGGTGTTTTTATATAATTGAAATGACCAGCTATATTTAACAAAGATTTTAAGATTTGCTCTGATGGGTACGTACTAAAAAAATACTACTTTGTGCATGAACACTATTTTTATTTATAATTTTTCTTTTTTCTACCATTAATTCATATTATTATAACATCTAATTACTAATGATAAAACTTCACTTACTTTATCTACCAATACAATAACTCATATTCTTTTTTTTTCAGATTATTTTATTTTTAATGAAGGAACACTCATATTCTATTTAAATGAGCAAAATTTAATATAGTATTATAAATAAAATTTAATGAAAAAATTAAATAAGAAAATGATACACATATATTAAATTGGCCACATTGTAAAGTTTATAAATATTTTCAATTTTAATACAATAACCATATTGTAAAAATTTACATATGTTAAAATTAAATTGGGCACAATTTAGATAATGACCATATTAGACCATCTCCAAAATATATATTTTCTACTATGAAATTTTCTTGTTTTGCCAATCATTTATTAATTATAAAAACTCCATTACACTCATAAAGTATCTGAACAATGTACTTTATTTTATAAAATATGAAAGTAGCAAAACAGTGAAATGTGAGTTCTAATTCATAGAAATTACATTTTATAAAATATGAAAGTAGCAAAACAGTGAAATGTGAGTTCTAATTCATAGAAATTTAGTGAAGATAAACTTATAAATAAAATTTAGATAGAAGAAAAAAAACAAAAAAAAGTTTAAACTTTTGAAGATTGTGAATTCAAATAATGTAGATATTGTAAAATTTTAACCATACTATAATACAAACATCGTAAATTTAAGTATATGTTAGTGGTAAGATTGTAAATTTAAACACATTCTATGATAATAATATTGTAAATTTATACACATGATAAAATTTGATATATGCTATTTTTTATGTTATATTTAACACAATTTTTAATACATACTAAAAATTATGTCAAATATAATATGCCATTAGAGAGGCATTTTTTAGTCAATGCTAAAAAATATGTTAAATACGGCATTAACACGATTTATAGCACTTTCATTACTCACCTGTTCTTTCGTTCATAAAAACTATGAATTTAATTGATTCAGCCAATAAACATTACCAACACGAAGAAAAGGGGTAAAAAAAAAAAAGCAATTACGTTACATGGTTACAATTGCATATATAAATTTTAGAGGAGTAATTAGACTAGTTATTAATATATTCGCACTCAAAATGTTGTTTTCACGAACTTTTCTTCTTCTTCGTTTTTTATTTTTTATTTTTATTTTTAATATGAGGATGTCAGATTAAAAAAACTAAAATACATCTATACTTAAATAAGAATTTATCACCAAGTAGGTTTTCACAAATAAATATTTCCGATACAAAATATAAAAAAAAATTTGTAATAGTTTTCTTTATCTTTTTTTTATACCGATATTTATAGGAACCATTCACACAATAATTGGGCACGTTAATAATACTTGACTGTAGGAAAAGCAGCTCAGCCAACCAATATATGTAGGGTCGGTAGAGGATAATGTTTTTTTTTTTTTTTTTTGGCTTGCTTTAAACCTGGTAATGCATTATAAGCTAGACCACCAGTTCCACAAATAATACCACACCCATTTCTTCTTCTTTTTTTTAATTAAAAAAAAAACAATTATCAGTTTAATATTATGTACTGCATCTTGAGTGTTACTAACATCAGACCCGTCATTTTTTTAAATGGAGTTTAACTAATGATTAGTATTTACTACAAATTTAAAAGAAAATAACATATATATATTTTACTAAAATTTAAATCTCTGATTTTCCCAAATTCACACACACATTCTTCAAATTTTGGGCCAACTCAGTTAATCAGACGCGTCATTTTTCATTTTTCATTCATTTTTCATTTAAGTAAAGGAGCGACAACAACACAATATATATCATGTTGTTCATTTACCAATTTGTTCCGACGACACAAATTAAGTAATTATCTCACTGAAAATAGTGTGCTAAATATTTTAAAACCTATGACATTTATTGGGGTAAATATTTCAGACCAATACGAAGGAGACAAACAAGCTCTACCAATGTCACAATCTATGATAAGACCACATAGAAACGACATATCGTTTGCGTATTAGAAACTGATCGGCCCTTTGATAAGACAGACAAGAGAGGTCACACCCGATCGACTTCCGGTTAGGTGGGAGGCACTGGTTGGCCTATTCCGAACAAGCTCTACCAATGTTACGGCCTAACCCCCAAAAAATAGGTTTCAAACACCCGATCATGTTGGTGAAACAATATTTCCTAACCACACTGGCCCTAGGTTAGAGAATGACAAGTCAGACCACACTAATATTTTTATAGAATATTCTACACTTACAATATGTGCGTCACACATGGAGAAGAGGGATTACAAGCCACTGTAAATAACACATTTTTCTATCATAAAAAGGTAAGTCGCTACTGTCCCTAAAATCTATCTATGCTTCTCATTACTTCTTCTTTCTCGCCTATTCCCAAAAAAAAAAATAAATAAATAAAAAATTATACTCCATTAATTGTTGTTTGCAATTCTAACATCATCCTTAAAAAAGAATTTACATGTGCTGTGCTATGTCAGTGCTCACAAGATTTTAGTGAAAAATTCGTTGTTGGGATCTAAGTTTAAGATAAATAGAACCATTTAGAAGTGCATGGCATGTGCTCACCAACGACATTAAATGTTCTATTGTTGGATAATATCAAATTATCATTCATCATAATTTGAGGAACGAGTAAAAATGACTATTAAAAATTTTAGTTGAACATGTGAAAGTTAAAAAAAAATTTGACTAGATTAGGTGTTTCAAATTTGTAAATACGTGTCATTAATATATGGGCTGGCAACTTGGCAATTTAGTGTACGAGTTTGTTGTCTCTGATGTTACAATCATGAGCAATCTGAGAAAAACAAATCACACATTTTATATCATCAAACAACACATAGATAGAAATTAAGATGATATTTCAAGTCAAAAATTATATTGATTATATTTTAGGTTCTTAAGCCCTCCTGTGGTTAATTACTGCCAATTTCCAAACAAAATCAAAGTGAGATTTGAGTTGTTATTCTATAGTCCAGGAAAGTATATCCATTCAATCTTCATATCATGTGATGGTCCAAAAGATAACTTTTCCCATTGTTGTCCACTAATATGGGCACTTGACACGTAGCCGTGTGATTAATTCAATGAATATTTTGGTTTTATTTTTCTGTGAGAAATACACAACACTTTTTTTTTCCTTAAATTAATGTTAGTGTAACGGGGATCCGGGTGATATTAAAATAAAATAGTCTATGAGATACATGTATAATGTAATCAATTCCACGACAGAGGTCATACACTCATACTCAAACTGTCGTGTGGAATTAGTTAATTTGGATTGATACATGCATAGTATTCCTCATATGGTTTCTACCTTATTTTCTATTATCCTTGGTTTTGTTCCTATCTTCGTGCTGTTGGGTCCAGCTCGACTTTGGAAAAAATGGGCAGGTAACCCATAACATTATTGACGTGATTTTGGGAGTGCTTGGCTTCCAACTCCATGGATGGGGTCACTTTCAGTTGGATAAACGTATATATCTAATGTCTTGGAGATCTTAATCACATAGCCAAAAATTAAAACTTATATTGATTTTCAATTAATAACCTGTACTTATATAACATATACCCAGATTACCACTCAAAGATCTACTTAATTTACTTGCATAAGAAAAATAAATAATAAATAAAGAAGAAGAAACAAGAATATCCGTTTGATCTTTTTTAGGGGTCACAATTAGGGTTGTTAATTTACGCTACAGGGTCGGATCCCCGCAAGACCCCCCTTAATAGGACAAGTTCAAGGAAATTATTTGGGAGCGAGACTGGAGTCGAGATCAAGGCGAGGTTGGGAGAAGCATTCCCAGCTCCGAAACCGTCCTAATATACTTATTACATTAATTTTTAAAATAAATTATATACATAAATATAACAAAAATAAAATTATATATATAAACATAACACAAATTACATGATATTTATGGTGTTTTCTAGTTTTTGAGCTTGTGTTTTTTTTTTTTGTTCTTGGTGTTTTGTGTGTTTTTTATTCTAATAAGATTAGAGTTGAGCTTTTATCTCTATAATATATATAGATAAATTATAATTTCACTGAGAGTAAGATATGTCTAAAATGTTTTTTTTTTTAATTATTATGTTTATTAGACCGGAATTCCCCGCCTCGCCTCCGCCAGGGATTCCCCCATGGGAGAAGAGATAAAATCTGGGACTGGAGATGGGGACGGGGAGGGCCTTGCCCCATTTACATCCCTAGTCACGATCATTTCATATATATATAAATATTGACCACAGTCTATACTCGAATATTTCATTTTCAGAGAATACAGCCCATTAAGATTAAGGTGATCTTGTCTGATGTAATTGGTGGTCCTATATTTCAATAGGATAGGCTGCATTTTATCTCTTATTGGTGGCGTTAGTGAATGACAATTGGGAAGCAATTACAATGGCTCATTGCTTAAACATTTATTGACCCTTGTGTGGTTGGTACTGGTCTTGTTGATGGAAAATGAGGTTTGGGTGGTGCAACAAGGAGAGAAAGTGGTCCATCAATAGGGAAAAAAAAAAAAAAAAGAAAAAAAAAAGAAAGAGTAAATATGCCCTTATTTTTGTCACAAATCCTCTGTTACCACGTTTAATTAAATTAAATAGTACAAAAGCAAACCAGCCAACGAATTTGGCCAACCAAAAGTCTTTTTCTCCAAATTTCAACTTAAGCAATCTTTATTTATTTATTTATATATTTTTTGACATATGACTCATGAGAACTAGTTTTTTTTTAAAAGCAAGTTTTGACTGATGTTGTTCGCTACCAACGGAAATCACACCCTAAATTTGTGGCTTTATTTAGTAGACATAGACATTAGACAATATTACCGAAAGAGATTAATGTATGACTTGGCAATTCTATTCCTCTTATCTGTTTTATTTATTCCCTACGGATTTTTTATTTAGGCTGAAAGGAAACGCTAATAAAAGAAACAAATTTGACGCCTGATGGTGTGGAAGTAGGATCAACGTATTTGTAAAGTTGAGCCAGAATGGAATACACTGTATAATAAGATAGTCGATAGAAACAAAAGAAAACTTCCATATATAATAAATTTTTAACTCGGAGTCACAATAATGAAATTCCGTGAAATTATATTATGAGCAGTGTGAATGCGATATAGGTGAACCAAATTAGGTAATGCATGTCCAAGTGGTAACAAGGTGCACTGTCTCACTTAAAATATAAATTATAATGGTTCAAATTTCAAACATTGATTTCTTTTATCCCTCTTCTTTTTCTTTATAGAATATATATTAACAACAATAACAGTGGAAGAATAATGTCATTGAAAGCATGGTGACTTGGTTGGTGGAGCATCCATTCTAAATGGTGACACATAAGATTTGGGATTTTGTAGTGGCATATGCAGTTAGCTTTTTTGAATACACATGTTGATCTCTCCATTTGATATGAGTAACTCTTTGTTGTGTCTTTTGTGTTGTGAGTATGCATGGTATTGATAATTGACGGTAGGCTCTTCTATTATTATAACTGTCGGACTAATATTATAATTGTTGATGCGTATCGTCACATTGAATAATATTTTATATTATATTACATAATAATTAAGCAGAGACAACAATTATTAGAGGAGTACTGTTCAATTTTTTAGTTAGTTTAGTTATTTATTTATTGTTATTATTATTAGTATGTGACATATTGCGGGTGATGATGAACGATTAAACATCCTCATGTCTTGTAACAATTTGTGTGATTTGAAAATTTTCATTTACCAAGTTGAGTAAATCCTGATTCCTTGTTAGTTGTCCCTTAGGGGAAAAAAAAAATAAAATCCTTAGTAGTTGTCACTAATAATATGTACCCTTGTCGAATCATTTCCCGCCAGCTGTCAGTGGTTCTTTTTTTATTTTTGTCTGGATAAAACTTTGATTCGTGTGGGTGTCATTACATGCCACAGCTGCACATGGAAAATCACTTGTTCTGCTTCTAATACTGATACGATTTCAAAAAGTTGCAGAATTTGGAACGGCCCAAGTCCAACCACAAGCCAGCCACCTTTTGAATAAATTAGCCGATTATTTTTTTTTTCTTATTAATTAAATCTACTACTATATTACTTTTTAAAATAAATTTTTGATGAATTTTTAACGAATTCTTGACAATCTTGACGAATTCTTAACAAATTCTTGATGTCAGTGGTAATCTTGACAAATTCTTAATAGATTTTTGACGGATTTTTGATGATTTTTGACAGATTCTTGATTAATTCCCTTCCAAAAATGGTAAAATCTAATAGTGGTGGTAAATTTAACTAAACATTTGAAAAAAATAGTAATTGTCTACTTAACCCTTCCAACTATTTTAGTTATGAAGTCCAAACAAGTAGTCGACTTTCGGGTAGAAATGTTTGTTTTTGTTTTCAGTTTTTTTAGGGTTGGGGGCAAAATTGTTGTATTTTTTTAAGGTAAATATCACTTAGAGTCTTCATCCTTTCACAAAAATTTCACTTAGGTCTCTATTCTTTTTTCTATAGCACTTAATTCCCACACTCTCTTTTATAACAATGAAATCCCTAATAGTAGAATACGTTAATTTCAGTCGTTAAAACATCACGTGCTATGCACATGACCAAATCAAGGTAGGTATATGCTAGAATTTCAATTTTCTAATCTCTCTATTTTTTTTTCCTCCGATAGAAATTAAAATCCAACATATTCCCCTCTTGATTTGAAAACATGCACAATACATGATGTTTTGACAGCTGAAATTAATGTATTATACTATTATGGACTTCATTGTTACAAAAGAGATAGCAAGGGGACTTGAGTACTAAAAAAAAAGAATAGGAATCTAAGTAATACTTTTATGAAAGATTTAGAACTCCAGATGATATTTATCGACCTATTTAGTAGATAATTTTTTTTGGGGTTAATATCATCTAGGTCTTCGATCTTTGCTTGATATATTATTTAAGTCTCGATTATTTTATTTTATTTTATTTTATTTTTTTGTAAGTTTTAACTCCTAAATTTTATCAATCTATAACACTGCAGTCCTCTTTCACGGTTACACGTGGTCATCTCCCAGGAGCACCAAGTGGCATAAAGATTTCTTTTATCTCATTTCAATTCTAACAAACGAGTTGAGTAACCGAAGAAAAGATAAAATATAAATCTTGATAATCTAAGTTCTTTTCTCTCTTTCTAGAGATGGAATTTTAGGCCAGACTTAACAGACTGGCACATGATTCGTTACCGTAGCCTGTGGTCCAGTTTGGCCCGACTCTAAGGGCTAGGTTGGGCTGAAGAATCTCGGTCTAATCTTTTTTTTTTTTTAAAAAACCCATTTTGAGCACTAATTATTATAATTTTTTTAGGACTGGGCTCTTGTTGTTAAAAAAACAAAAAGAAATAAAAAAAGGGATAAGCACCTAAGAGCGTTGGCTTGGGCTGGGCTCTACTACCTGACTCACATTTTTTAATAGCCCAACTCGTCCACTTTTTCAAGCTAGTAGTGGGTTGGCCGAGCCGAGCCGGTCAGCCTATATTTGTCGTCTCTATCTCCTCCTCTAGCCTATCTAATTTTTTTTTAAATGTAGAAAACTATTTGACGACAACATGAAAAGAGCTTTCGTTTTCTCCCTCAGTGTATTGAACCTTCGCAATGTGCATTGTGCAATTTTTTTCTCTCGTTTATAGAGAAAAATAAGAGCAAAATTAATTGATCCAAACTTAAATATGTTCTTTGGCTAGTAACATAAATTTCAAATTAAAATTAATGAAAAGAACCCTTTTAAGAATTAACGAATTCCTTCCGACAAATTCTCTTGGTAGCCCATTCACCTTTCTCTTCCTTATGACTCCGCACTTCCACGCCATAAACTAATCTTACATAAATCTAGCCAAACAACCACCAGCACCACCTTGTTCATGACCCTCCGGCCTGCCGGGGGGGGAGGGGGGTGAAAGGGACTATTTCTTTGCCCTTTCTAAGACAACCAGAAAGCAAGAACCTTTTTAAAACTCAAAAATTCCTAGAACCCAGAAAAAACGTAGGTGATATTAACCTTTTTTTTTAATATCAAATTTATTATTATATCAGTTTGTGTTATTATATCAATTTTTGTTTACTTTTGTATCAATTTCAGATCAGTATATTAATTAGTTTGTGTCAGTATATTGACGTTTTATTAAATTTATCATTATGTAATTCTTTTTTCAAAAATTGATTTATTTGAAATTTTTTGATTAAATTTGCCATTTTGCAAATTTTTTAGATAAAATTTCACCAGTTTTTAACAGTAATTAAAAAAGTGACTATTTCTTAAACTTAACCTAAAATTCGGTCATTTGACTAACTGAGAAATGCCAAGTTCTTGCAAGGATAAGGGGGATGACCTTTTTAAGAGTAATTTTGGCCAGATTAGAAATTTTCATAAATACCTATTTTTACTTTTATTTTATAAATACTCATTTTTATATTTTTATTTTGAAATATAAACCGCGTGTATTTAATATATGAAATATATACCACAATATATATATATATCAAAATATATACCAGTATGAATTTACATTGCGAGTATAATTATAGGTAAAAATTTATATTATACATATATATTATTCATATTCCACACAATAAATGTATAACATATTGTTTTACGACACATAAGATTTGGGATTTTGTAGTGACATATGCAGTTAGCTTTTTTGAATACACAAGTTGATCTCTCCATTTGATACGAGTAATGCTTTGCAGTGTCTTGTGTTGTGAGTATGCATGGTATTGATAGTGGACGTTAGGCTCTTCTACTATTATAGCGGTCGGACTAACATTATAATTGTTGGTGTGTACCGTCACGTTGGATAACATTTTATGTTACATTACATAATAATTAAGCAGAGACAACAATCATTGGAGGAATACTGTTCAAATATTTATATAGTTTAGTTATTTATTGTTAGTATTATTAGTATCATATTGTGTGATTTGAAAATTTTCATTTACCAAGTTGAGTAAATCCTTGTTAGTTGTTCCTTAAACAAAAAAAAAGAAAAAAAAAAGTCCTTACTAGTTGTCACTAATAATATGTACCCTTGTCGAATCACTTCCCGCCCGCTGTCAGTGGTTCTTGATTATTATTATTATTATTTTTTTTTCTGGATAAAACTTGAATTCAAATGAATGTCATTACATGCCTCAGCAGCACATGGAAAAATTATTTGATTTGCTTCTAATACTGATACGATTTGGATCCTATGGCAAAATGATGGAATTTCGGACCATTTTAGTACTACTTTTGATAAATAATACTAAGAATACAATGTTTAAATTTTTACTTATTTTTATACTACTTAAAAAAAAAAACAAAATTTTCATTTTTTATTCTTGCTAACAAATTCTTACTACCTTTATTAGATTTATTTTAGCTAGTAGTTCACATTTTGTACGAAAGACTAAAATAATGTCTTAGAATTTTCATTTCTTTTTGCTACTAGTCTATTTGTAGTTAATCACTCTTAAAACTACTTACTAATTTATTATTAAAAACCATAAACTAATTAATTTTTGAAAATTAGAAACCAAATTAGTTACTAAAAACTAACAACCACATTGGTTTCTACCATAAATATTGTAACTATTCAGTTAATAGAAACTAAAAGCTAAATTAGTTTCTATCGTAAATAGTAGAACTATTTTGTTAATTCAATTATTGATTATTAGAAACTAACTTGGTTATTGAAAACCATTTTCCAGAATCCAGAAAGCTATATATATTTCTATTACTTTTATTTCAAAAATATAATTACTTAATTTGAAAATTTAATCTTATTTTCCAACGTTCTTATTCAATGCTTCACCCAATTCCTACTACAGGGTATTCTGTAAAAAATAAATAAATCACAATAGTTTTTAAGAAACTTTTATTGTTTAATGTGATTTGGAAAAAAAAAAAAAATCCATAACAGTTTCTAAGAAACTTTCGTGATTTCCTATAATTTATTTAACAATAGGACATTATAAGAAAACTACGACAGTTTCCAGATTTCTTATTATTTATTTACCTGTAAGATATTTTTTTTAAAAAAAACCACAATGGTGGAAACTTTTGTAGTTTCAAGAAAATTTTTGTAGTTTTATGTGATTTATTTATGAACAAAACATTCTGCTAATAGGAAACCACAAAGGTTTTCTGTAAAAAAAAAAAAAAAGACTTATTTACTAAAATATTGTTGCATTTTTTAGCTTTCAAAATATTTAGGAAAATACCTTAAAAAGGTCGCAACGGAATTTTTATTATTTTTAAAAAATCATAAATTTAGTAATATTTTTTGAACAATAGTTATAAGTGTTCAAAACCCATTTCAAAAAGTTGCAGATATCCCAAGCTTTTGGAACCGCCCAAGTCCAATCACAAGCCGGCCTACTTTTTCAGTTATTAAGCCCAAACCAGTAGCCCCTTTTAGAATAGAAATGGGCCCTTCTTTTTGTTATTATTATTATTATTGTTTTGCAAAATAACTGCTTTTTTAGTAGATCAATTTTTTTTAATATCAAATTTATTAGTAAAGCAGTTTGTATTAGCATATCAATTTTTGTTTACTTGTATATCAATTATTGCATGTTAATATATGAATGTTTTATTAAATTTATCAATATGTAATTTTTTTTTTCAAAAGCTGATTTATTTTAACCCTTTTTTGATTAAATCTGCATTTTGCAAATCTTTTAGATAAAATTTTACCAGTTTTTAACAATATTTAAAACATGACTATTTTTTAAACTTAAACCTAAAATTCGGTCATTAGGCCGAGAAGCTTATTCTTTTATGACTAACTCGGAAATGCCAAGTTATTGGAAGGATTGGGGAGATGGACCTTTTTAAGAGTAGTTTGGGCCAAAATGGCGAAAATTTTCATAAATACCCATTTTTTCTTTTATTTTATAAATACTCATTTTTATACTTTTTTTTGAAATGTAAACCATATGTATTTTATTCATGAAATATATACCATGGTATACACAATATACTTATATACGCTATACATTTCATGAATAAAAATTACACCTAAAAATCGGTTACATTTCAAAATATATACTACTAGTTGGAATTTATACTGCGAATATAAAATATGTGTAAAAATTTACATTGTAAATGTATACAACTTATATTTTACACATTAAATGTATACTAATAATGGGTATTTTTCAAAGAAAAATAAAAATGAATCTTTTGAAATATAAAGCACAAAAATAGATACTGAGTATAAATTTCTTGCCAAAATGATACTTTTCTAAAATGACTTCTTCATGAATATCATTATATTAATGATGGTTAGTCGGTGCATTTATAATCATAAGTTTATTACTATTTTTGGACCAACCATAGATAGTAGTAATTTGGGCCAAATAATTTTTTATCACAATTTTTCAGAATAGAAAGTCAATTTTTTTAATAATTAGTTGCATAAAAGTTAGCTCTAAAAATAGAGAAATTTACATCTAGTACCTATTTTTTTATAACTTATTTTTATAAATACTCGTTTTTAGTTTTTTTTCCCTCCTTAAAACTATTCATTTTTAATGGTACACATTTTATGTGCAAATTATATGGGCCACAATTCAGGTCACAACACGATAACACGACTCGAAAACGACATGAAGTTAGTAGATTTAGTTTGGTTTAAACAGGTACATGTTAAAATAAGTTAAATCTGATTAGGCACGATTAATTAATAGATCAAAAGCATGTTAACCTGCTAAATCCCAAATCAACATGTTTAACATGATTAAATTCAAAATTAATAAACCGATCAAAGTCGTGTCAACCTGAAATTAATCCGTTATGAACTCATTTATGACACACACAAAAATAAAGTTTTAAAATTAATTTAATTAAAAAAAAAAAGAAAAAGTACTTTTTAGCATTTCAGATTAATCCTAATATCCTATAAATCCTACCTTATTTTTATCATTTTGCTCTTTTCTGAACCTTAAAGCCACACATACTTAAGACTCAAAATTCACAAACAAATAGCCATCAACTGCCTCTTATCTCCTCTCTTCTTTCATTAGAGGTGGCAATATAAGTCATGATACAATAACACGACTCGAAACCTGCACGATTAGTTGAACCTGCTTGATACGAAATTTACTTGAATTGACACAATTAAGTAATTTTTTAATAAATTATATTAAATAATTATCTTCAAAAAATATTTTTTCATTCTTGTAGATAAAATAAAAAATATAAAGATAATGAACTAGTTTCTCTTACTATAGTAAAAATTAAGTAAAAATCGAGTAAACTAATAATTATACTATTTATATACATTTTGACCCATCATTCTAGATGTTGTTTTTATTACACAAGTAACACGTAGGTTAACCTGTTAACGACATGATTTAATTAGGTTAAACACGATATAATACAGATTGCCACTCTTATCTTTCATACTCTCTATGAATCTATCTCTCATAGATTCCCACTCATCTAACTCTCACGGTTCTCATCTCACCCATTCACAATTTCACTCATAAATCTCAATCCTTCACGCAAGAATCTCAAGGTCCTTAACCTTTCGCCCACAAATCTCTTCCTTTTTCCCACTGATCTCGCCTTAGCCATGAACGAAGCCACTTTCGGCATCTCAGTCTCAAGATCTTACTCTTGATTTTATACTCGGACTCACTCCCAATCTCGCTCTTACTCTCACTTCTTTCCGTTCAAATTTCCCACTTTAACTCTCTCCAAGTTGACTCTTCATTCTCTCTCTCTCTCTATATATATATACATGTATTTACATTTCTATAGATTCTAGATTCGTTGTAATGCGCTTTGTTTGATTTGATTATGATAAAATGTATAATGGTCAAGTAGTATTTCATGCTCAAAAAGACCTTTCCTTAAAATGAGTATTTAAAAATGTCTATATCCGATCTCAATCATATCCATGATAGCTAGCAAGAGAGGTTGTTGTTGGAGACAATGGAAGGATTTATATATTTTCCAATTTTATGTCACAAGTATGTTTTTGAAATCCTATAACTTTGCTGCATGTATAAAATATTGCAATAATTGTACTTACATTTATTGTGAATATGAATTAAACTTCAAAAAATGAAAATTGGAATGATTATTTGATTATTTAATGTACCTGGTATACTAACTGATTTGAGAGGAAAAAAGGGATATTTAACTCTAGTCGAATTTCGTAATCAATATCTCTAGTTTGAAGACAACCGTTTGATTGGATTTGAGTTTTGTTTTCTACTTAGTTTCATGGGTATTGTATGTGGAATCTAAATTAAAAAAAACCTTTGATATTTAAGGAAATAAAAAGAGTGCATCATTTTATATTGAATCCTTTTTTTCACTTTTAACATATTGCTGATTTTTTTTTAATATTTTTATATATAGATGGATAAGCAAAGACTTGAAATCAATCTTGATGATTTAGAGTCTAACAGTGTTAATGTACCAATTGATGTTGACAATGAGAATGATAGAAGTAGTGGTATTGACCAACAATTGAAGCGCAAGAGAAAGTTAACTTCTAAAGTATGAAAAAGTTTTGACATACTTCCTTTGGGTCTTGATAAAAGCAAAGGGCAAGATGCAAGCTATGTGGAGTAGAGTATTTTGCTGATAGTAAATATGAAACATGCAATTTGAAAAGGTATATTGATTTATGTATTAGGAGAAATCATCATGAGGTTATCGAATTATTGATATCTCAAGATAGTGGTGCAGTTAGTCTTGGTGGATCTAAGTTTGATTATGAAAAATTTCGCAATATAGTCACATATGCTGTAATTATGCATGATTTACCTTTTAATTTTGTTGAATATGAAAGCATAAGGTCAATGTTTAGTTATTTACATCCTACTATATAACTAGTATCTCAAAATACTACAAAAGCAGATACACCTAAGTTGAATAAAAAAGTAAAGGCATTTGTGAAATCTATGTTAGAGGTAGCTCCTGGAAGAGTATTATTCACATCAGATTTATGGACCTCATTGACAAGTGATAGATATATATGTTTGACGTGCCATTATATAAATAAGAATTGGTGTTTGCAAAAAAAAAGTGTTGAGTTTTACCTTTATGCCTCCTCCACGTAGTGGTTTAGTATTATCTGAAAAACTACATGGCTTATTATATGAATGGAGACTTGAGGGCAAAGTATTTAGCATTACTTTAGACAATGCTGCATCCAATAATGTTTCTATTAAGATGTTGCAATACCAATTGACTCTTAAAAGGCTACTTGTATGCAATGGCGAACATTTTCATACGCATTGTTGTGCTCACATACTTAACTTATTTGTCCAAAAGGGGTTGAAACAAATTGATCCATCCATTGTTAAAATTAGAGAGAGTATTAAATATGTCAAGAGATCTCAAGTTAGAAAGTAGAAATTTTTAGAATATATAAGTGTAGTGTCAGATGGTCGCAGGAAAGGATTATGCTAAGATGTGTCTACTAGATGGAATTCTACTTATCTTATACTTCAAAGTGTTTTATTCTATTGTAGTGCCTTTCAATATATGGAATTAAGTGATTCAAATTGTAAGAATTTTCTTTCAAGGGAAGAGTGGGAGAAAGTGGAGAAAATTAGTTCATTTTTGAAAGTATTTTATGATACTACTCTTATGATTTCTGGCACAAAGTACCCCATTGCCAACTTATATTTTTCTGCAACCTATATGTGTTATGTGTCATTAAAAGAAAATAAAGAGGGGGAAGATAAATACTTGAAAGCTATATTAGACAAGATGTTGACAAAATTTGATAAATATTGGTATGAATTTAGTACAACTTTGGCTATAGTGGTTATTCTAGATCCTTGATATAAGCTGAATTGTATTAACTTTTGCTATAAAAAGACTTATGGAGAGGATTCTCTTGAGTATTTTTGTGTTAAAAAGAAACTAAAATCTTTGTTTGAGGAATATAAATCAAAATTTACTCAACTTTCAACATCTACTCCTCTACAAAGGAAAAATACCAATAATATGCCTTCAATGGATGATATTGATACTACAATAAGAGTATTCAAGGTAATGTTTCCTTAGCATTGTTCTTTAATTGTATTTTATCTATCTATTCTTTCTTATTCTTAGTTTTTAATATATGTTCAATATTTTGTGATATAGGAATTTGATGATATATTAAGTGACAAACTGAGCAACTTCATACAAAAATCTCAATTGGAACTCTATTTAGATGAGCAAAGGATGACTCAAAATATAAAGTTAGACATCTTAGCTTTTAGAAGTCTAATCAATTATGTTATTCAGAATTTACTGTTATGGCTCACAACATCTTGAGCATTCTTGTTTCTACTATTGCTTATGAAGCTTCATTTAGTACTGGGGGGTTTTGTTTAACCAACATTACACCTCACTTAAACCTAACACAGTGGAGACAATTATTTGCTTAAGAGAATGAATACATTATCTCATTTTTTTGGTCCAAAATTTAATATTTTTATTAGCTAATTTCAATATGATGTAGATAAATTTGAAGATGACTTGGATGATGTTACTCAAGATGTCTTCAAGATGAGCATAAATGAAAAGGAGCCATCCTCAACAACTTGCTCAAATTCTGTTGGAGTTTAAGTTGTAGCTGATTTCATCTTATGTGATGAGATTTATGTTTGTCACATCTCAGGTGTGTCAATGTGTTGAGACTTATGTTTATTTATGTTATGAACTTATGTGTGTGCTTCCTACTTTGGTTTAGATCTTTGAGACTATGTTATGCCATAGCTCATATACGTGTTGAAACTTTATTTTTATGTTTGATTAGATTGTTGAGATTATATTATGTTATGTGTGTTTGAGACTTCAGACTACATTTTTTGTTTGATTGTTTATATATCTTGAGGTCTTGTTGGTTCTATTGCATTAGAAATGGAAATTATGTTAATTCGGTTTTACTGGTATAAGGGGTGGGTTAATTAGGTTGTATTAGGTTATATTGAAAATGTGAAAAATAGGTCAACCTGTTTAGCTTAATAAGTTAATAATTGTGACAGGTTAACCTATATAAAACCTAATTAGTTTTAACAAATTATTTGATTTATTTAATAGGTTAGATGGTAAACATGTTAATATAGGTTATACACGACCTGAATATGACTCGTGTAAATATTATGTTAAATGTGTCGTGTCACGGGTGACCTACTAATTTAGCAGGTCGTGTACGGGTTTGTAAATAGTGATACGATTATTAAACGTGTCATGTTTGAGTTTACCATATTCTCGTTATATATGTGTCTTAATACGACATGATTATGATACGACAACATGAATTGCTACTTTTAGTAAATTATGACCGGTATATATTTACAATATAAATTTTTACCTGTATGGTACACATTTTATGTGTAAAATATGAACTATATACATTTATAATGTAAATATTTACTATGATTTATATTTTTTATAATAAAGTTGACTTATGGTATATATTTTGAAATGTGTGCTAATTTTTAATGTAATTTTTATTCATAAAATGTTATAAAAATTTTGAAATTATATTGAGTTATATTTTGTGTTAGTTTAGAACAATTCCATTCTAAATCAAGAGCCAAAAATCATAGTTTGGGATAGAATAGAATGAGATCTTTGAAGTTTACGGATTAAAACTAAATGAAAAATTTGATTAGAATTGTATAATTAAACATTTGAAAGTTTAAGGGTTGAAATAAGAGTGGCCCAAAAGCTATAAAAAAAAAACAAAAACAACCAAAAATGGTAACGGTCAAGAAGTGTTAGATGAAAAATCATTATTGGTTACAAATGAGAAGTATTTATTGATAAAGCCAAAAAGGTCAAGGATACATGATTTTTGTGGACAAAGTGGAAAGACGAATTGTTTTTCTATCGACAAATTATTTTAACTTGTCGTTTGTTTTAACAAAAATTTTTTAATATGTTTTGAATTATAGAAATGCTAAGACCACTCTCAACTCTCATTATTTATTTGAACTCCATTAAAATATAACAAATTTTAATGAAATAGTAAAGCATAACGAAATTTATGTCGATCAGGATAGCAGGTGAAATAGAGACTGATGTCACAATCCTAACATCCTAGCACTCGTTGTGTTTTAAATAGTATGTCGTTTCTTCATGAACGAGTTAATCACGATGTCGTTTACCATAATATCCATTACGAAGAAAAAACAACTAATAAATAATTAATAAAATATATACTTTCTCAGACAGTCATTATAAATGCGTCTCTATCTCCTATCAAAGCTCCGAAAAAAAAAAACCACCAATGGCGTCCTCCAAAAAATCAGTATCAGAAAAGAGAAGCAAAGAGACGAAAACGAAGAAGAAACCTAGCAAAGAATCAACAAAGAAGAAAGCAAGCAAAGGGAGCAGTGCGACGAGGAAGAACGACAAGAAAAAGACCACCAATGGCGCCGTGAACGACGACGAGGTTCCGCCTACTCCATCTTCGAGCTCCGATTCCCAAGCCAAGGTCGAAAATGGCATCGAGGTTACCCAAAATGGCACCAGCAACAAGAAGCCCAAGAAGGGTAAACGAGAACGAAAGGAAGAGTTCCAAGAGAAAGAAGACGCGAAGATGAATAGGTTCCCCATGGAGCGGGTCAGGAGGATCATCAGGAGCGAAGATTCAGATATGAGAATCAGCAATGAAGCCGTTTTTCTTGTCAACAAAGCTACGGTATTAGGGTGTTTTCAATTGAGTTTTCGGTACTTTCGGCTCTTTTGGAGATTGTATTAGGGTTCTTTGAATTGGGGCTTTTAGAGCCCATGAATTTGAGTGACATTTTAATTTTACGATTGCATATTTTTTTGAATTCAGGAGAAGTTCCTGGAAAAGTTCTGCGGCGACGCGTATGCGAGTGCGGTTAAGGATCGTAAGAAGTCTTTGGCTTACAAGCACCTCTGTAAGTTCTCTTCTGTTCAAAATTTTCTGTGTTTTGATTCCTTTAATCGGTTAAGTGTAACAATTTTTAGCTTGTACATTGTGATTAATCACCATATTCTTAGAAGGAAATGCTGATTTTCAACGATTAAACTTGTTTAGATATTTTTCTTTTGCTTTTACTCTTGATAGTTGACAAAGGTTCAGTAGATCCGTCATGGAGTTTTTAGCTATGGAATACTAGTGTGTTTGTAATCAAATTGCGGAGTTTGGAAGTTTGGACAAAAGGGTTGTTTGCTTGAGGTCAATTGAACTTTAGAATTAATTTTTAGATCATTTAGTCCAATGTGGTAAGTGATGTTAGCTTTTCTTGAAAAATGGAATTTCCTAAAGAAAAGCTGTCTGGGATTTAAGCAATAGTTTTGTTTATGAGTCTAGGGGTTTCCTGCTAGATAAAAAATACGTGTCATCAAAACATAGTTGAAAGCCCCCCCATCGACGATCTAACTGTTGTCGAGTACGGGCTGGCCAAAAATGACATGCGTAGAAGTACAAAATTGGATATGATTGCCTGTGACTGTTGGTTATGGACGATGTGGCTGAAGCAGGTTTTTTATTTGATTGGGTGATATAGAAATACTTAGTTAAGGATCCCTATTAGTTGAAAAAAAACTGTTCTGGCCTACCCTGTATCATGGATTAAAAAGTGTAATTTTATTTTTGTTGTGAAATAGGCTAAGCGTTAGTTTATTTTGAACTTTAAACAAGTAGAGACATTTAGTTTGCGGTTCTTCTTGTTCACTTTGGTACCCGTAGGAGTTAGAAATGTGTCTCGCGCTTCAAATCCAAAAGTCATTGGAAGGTAAATACCATTATTCATACTATCTAGATCTGAGTCAGAAATGATAAAGATCTTGATGATAACTACACTAAAAGAACCAAAATATAAGATTCATGTAAACCACCATAGATATAGATCTAGATGGACTAAATTGATAAAAACAAAAAAGAAACTTAAAACCACTATAGATCTAGATTTGGGTAGGAAGTATATCTACCTGAATAGAAGGATTATTGAAAGAGTTTATAATGTATTTCATATAGGTAAAGCCACCAAGCAGGGTTGGGGGGTGCTCCCTTTGTCCCTGTAGGTGGATTAGGTAATGATGTTTGGGCCTTAATTGTCTATGTCTAACTTAATTTTCACGTCTTGTATTGAAACTCAGGGAATAAAATCTTTACTTGGTAGATAAGTGGGAGTATCATTGTCATAGTTCTTTCACTTGTATTCATACCATGAGGGACTGGAGCTGTGTTGAGAGTTCAAACTCCCAGCATCCAGAGTCTTTTTCTTTTCTGAAAAAAATAAAATAAAATAAAATGAGACACTATATGGATATGCATCAGTCATTATTTTCTTCTCATTTCATTGGGAACTGGATTTTAGTCAACTTCCTGTTACATGGATAGCTAGATGGTAAGCTCCTTTTTTTTTTTTTTTTTTTTTTTTTGAAAGTAAAAAGATTGATGAGGATTTCTTCAGGCAACAAGTAGAGGAGATTTCCACCAGTCGTTTCATTTGATGTTAACTTCTGTATGCATAGACGGAGCTACCTTGGGCCCCCCTAAAATTTTTGAAATTTCAATTTTAACCCAATATTCTATTATATCCCCATTTGCCCCCTGAATTTTGATAATTTTTAATTTCATCCCCATAAAAATTCAGTAACACCCCTCATTTGCCCCCATTAAATTTTTAGATTTTTGAACTTTACACATTAACTTTAAATACTTAATGTTTCCCACAATTTCATGGATATATTTTTGGACCGCACTTTAAAAAATCTTTTTAATCCTATGCTAGTCTATGTTGACTATGTATGTTTCATAAAAACCATTTTTGGATTGTCATAAACTTTATTACTCAAAATTCTATTTGAAGAAATTGAAGGGGAAAAAAAAAATACAATGAGCGAAAAAGGGGGAGTAAAAAAATTAAATTTAGCTCAAAGAATTTTCTTAGATTAATGCCCCTAAACAAGTTCTCTGGCTCCATCATTGACCGTATGATCATTAGAAGCTAATAAGAGAGGTGGGTTGGGGGTGGGGGTATTATCAGAGAGGAGAAAACCTGTTGAATTGTAAGTATTTTTTCCAAATGATGTTAATTGTTTCTTGCAAATAATTGTTTCAGCATCAGTTGTGAACAAACGGAAGAGATATGACTTTCTTTCAGGTACCTTATATACTTCCTCCCACCTGCTGGCACTCCTACTTTACATACAATAATTTTGAAATATTTTTCCAACTGCTTTGTCATATTATGCTGTCTAATGCATTGGCACATTATGTAGATTTTGTGCCCGAGAAAGTAAAAGCTGAGGATGCATTGGCAGAAAGAAAATTACTGGAGCCAGAAGCAGCTTAGTAACTTGAGAAGACAATAACAAACTGATAATGAAGCTTTCCATTCTGACATTTTTGTACGGTCAGCTCCGTTTGATGTTTGTCTTCCCCTAAGGAACTCGGGAAGCATCAATACACAAGGTCCGCAGTCCACATGCTGCAGTTGGATTCTGTCATCTGCTTAAAGGACGAAAAATGGAATAAAAATGCTTTGCTACAGGACGTTTGAGGGTCTCACTACCGATGACAGGGGAGCTGGTGAAGTCATACTTGGTGGTGTAGATGTGTTGAACCTTGATTACTGTCAAACTGGCCTTTTCTGTTCTGTTTGCTATTCTTTCATTCGTAGGAGCATGCATGTTGAGTCATTGTATAAAATATTTTGGAAACTTTGCCGGGAGCTGGAATGACATCATTACAGATACACTTGCAAAAAAAAAAAAAAAAAAAAAAAAAACATTTTCTTTCTTCTTTTGTGTCATGCTCGAAATCTTTGTTTCTTCTTGGTCGTGATATAGAATGTTGTAACTTGCGAGTCTGCAAAAAGTTTGAAGTGAACTTCAATCTAGTCCCAATCTAGTCTTCCAGGAAAACCCTACGCACGATTTCAAGCTACTCAATACAGGAGGACCTCTCTGACCTGTGGATCAAAACACGTTTCACCACGTTAGCAAATTTCATTTCTATTCGCTGAGTTGTTTGGTTTTGGCCTTGTAGTGCAACATGCATCAAGTGCTTCGTCGGAAAGGTTCCGTTCTCTAGCTAAGGTAATCATCATAGACAATGGACTGTTGTTGGTCCTTATGAAGGGATTTATAAGCTTTGTTTATAAGCTTTGTGATCCGTACTCATGGAATTACTCAGGACTGAAAAAATGGAGTTGCGAATTTAGCACTAATTG